>WEIV01017160.1:13415-30195 GCA_013390005.1 Calyptomena viridis
AAAAACAAAACACATCTTTTTGAATCATGTATTTTGGAAATTCAGATCACAAAAAAATCCTGAAACAAAATTCTTGCTATGAAACTGAAAATGCTACTGATTAATGGCTAAGGATCTAAAAGAAGCTTAGAAACATTCTCCAAATCATCTTAAGAATTGTTTACTTATGTTGTTTTCTGCTTTTTTCAGCCCTTGATGCCCATTTTGGTATCCTGCAGTACAGCCTCCACCTCTACTCATTCCAGGGCTTAGTAACAGACATTCTACTTCATCAAGAAATACAGATTGCAATTAGCAGTTCTCTAATTTCATTCAATTGTAAACCAGTAACATAGCAATTTATTAAAAAATTGAGTCAGACCAAGGAGGAGCTTTTTCGTCTTTGAGCAGTCTTGGAACACAAGCCTGAAGCTTATCCAGCTGACAGCCCTGCATAAAAAAGATCTCTTGGCTAACAAACTTTTTTTGTGGTTTTTGGTTTTGTTGTGGGTTTGGTTGTTTCAGTTGGTTGGCTGCATTTTGTGGTTTTTTTCATTTCAAGTTACCAATTACAAAGGCTGTGGGCAATTCAGTACTTACTCTGGAAAAGCCTTGGCAATATTGCTGCTGAACTGTAGGTTCTTGGACAACTGAAGACAAGATTAATGTTTCATTTTAAAAAACAGGAATATGAGTACACTCCAATGTAAGGAATAGGAGAAAATGTAGGGTGAGGGGAAAATAGAGCTAATTAAGCAAGTTAAAACCTAGGAAGACATTTAGCTTGTTGATGATCCTAGTTCAAGTTGTTCTGGATTTACAAGAGATTTCTGAATTAAAATGTAAAGCCTTAAACCTACCTCCTGTGCCAAAATTTTCCCATTCTACTATAACAAGAGTTCAAGCCCATCATTTCAACACATCTTATTGATATGTCCAATGGCAAACATTTTATGCATGCTACCAAAATAGTTACAACTTGAACCTTTAACAACTTCAGTTTCTTAAGTAATGAATCCCTAATAATTTACTGAGTTTCTGAAATTCCTAAAACCTTTTTCTTGGAGAACCTAGCATTTCGAAAGTATTCAAAATTGCATTTTCAGAAAACTAAGTGCAGTCTAACTGGGTGACTGGTTTTAAAGCAAGCAAAAGAGGATCTTTGAGTGAAACTATTTCTCCAACAGGACTTCTATAATCAAGGTTGTAAATATGATGGCCTTTAGGCCAGCACTTCTGTGGAGGTCAGAGTTGAAACTTTTTTTTTTTAACATTGAGTAAAACAATGTAGAAAACAATGTAGGAAATCAACATAACTGCATGTTCAGCAATTCACAGGAACATTTGAGGAACAGCATATCCCAACTTCTTGAAACAGCAATAACAAAACTTCTAATTTACGGGAAATTACTTTTAGTCTTAAAACAAAAAGATTCTTTTCAGTGGAGTGCAATGTTGATCACTGCACTCTGGATAAGAGCCGAAGTATTTGACTGAGAACAAGGTTTATACTCCATATGGCATTATACTGCCTTCCATTCCCCACCCCATTTCAGGAAGTTCACTTCTCTTTTTGAAACACTGCCCACCATCCATTATCATTTCCACTACAGGAGATCATTTTTCACCCAGAAATGTAATTCCATACTGTATGGGTTGTTTACCAGCATTCAATTAGCTTTGATTTATGTGCTGCTCCACACAGATACAGTTATTACAAGCACTGAGCACAGTTCAGCTTCATTCTCTCATTGATAAAGCACGAGGTGAGAATTCCTCAGACTCCAGACTGTACGTAATCAGGGTTCTAGAAGTTGATGAGCAAACAATTTCTTCTCTTTTAAAAAATTCAAGAGGGTAGCTAATAAAGAAGCCTCAAGTAATTACACATCTACCTCTTTTCTCCAAAAGCTGTAATAAGAGAATGGCTGGATTTCAACAACAGTTCCAGGCAGACCTCTTCCCTGTCTTACCTAGTAGATGCACATTTACAAATTAAGGTGCTGGGAACTGTGGATTGGAATATCCAAGACCCTTTAAATGTGCTTCCCAAATTGATAATAACATTCCCTTATTTTTACAGGCATCCAAAACTGCAATCCTTTCCTAGCCCTCCTGCTCCAAACCTGCAGAGACCACACAAAGGAACTCAGGTATCTATGATTCCTTGTAGTATGTGTAAGGGGCTGCATGATCTCTGAATGAAAGTCTGTATAAACCTTGGACACAACACCAGAGGCACCAAAATGCATATTTGACAAAAACTGGAGAATGTGAAAATACCATGAAGTATAAACACAAATCAGAGACAAACAATCATTTAGGACAAACAACTTCTTGAACACAATCTTTAAAAAAAGAAAAATAAATAATTCAAATATCTAAATATTAAGGGATTAAAAGGCATTTTCTCATATTTAAGGGAAGGCATCACAGGTGAGGAAAAACTATCAACACAAGGTTATCACAGATCAAAAAGCAGCTTTTTCACATAGGAGATAGTAGTATCATTGGATAGCATTTCAATATGCTCGTTTCCTGGAAGCTCAAATATCACCACTTCCCGTTTTTGCATGTTCACCCACTTTTGACACTGCAAGGCACTCTGTAAGTTCACAGTACCATCCCCATCACTGTAAAGAATTTTGGGGTCTTTGTCAGGAAAGCTTTCATAGTGGAAAGAATCAGGTGTCTCCACACCAGTACCATACAGACAGTGTATGCGCACACCGGGAGGTGTCATCTGATAGACCAGGGGCTCCGTGTCCTGCCTCATGAGCCAGCCATCCTCAAAGCTGATGTCCCTGTAGAACTTCTGGTAGTCCCGAAGGGTGTAGTTAGTGGTAGGTGTGCTTACAAACACCTTGTCTGGGGGCCACGTGTAGTTGTAGGGGAGCAGCCAATTTGTGGAAACTGCTGATCTCTGCTGGTCTCGAATCTTGAGGGAGCTGATAACAGGTATTCTATTGTTGTCACCTTAGGAGAAAAAGGGGAATCTCATTATGTATAAAGAAAAGCATAAAACTCCATCAGCAGCAATTGCTAGCATTCATAGTGATATGAATAAAACATTTCTTCCCTTTGCTTACAGTGACAACATGAAAAGTTTGTCCTCATTTATGAGGATCTTGATAATTAATTTCTGTAAACTAACCTCTAAAAACTTACAAATATAAATAGAAGTTCACAAACAAGTAACAAACCAAGAACAGTGCTGCCTTTCCAATATGCTCCTTTGTAAAGGAGGAAATATTTCCTGTATGTGCCAAGTAAGAAATCAGATTTTATCAGGCATTATTTAGACCATTTGCAAGTTGTCTTCAATGTTTTCCTGGAAATGTGTTTTACCATGATTCTGGTACCTAGATCATGTTTTTTCTTCAAGAGCAGGGAAACACTACTATCACACAGGTCAGAACTCATGAAGAAACTTCATAAACTTAACAAAATGTTTAAAGTTTTCCACATTCAAAACAAGCAGAGTAGCAATACTTCGTACAAGACAGCACTCAGTGACCAATTCAGTCTCTCTGTGTAACACTTCAGCAAAAGAAGAGTTAGAGCTTGTTAACTTCTGGTGGGAAAAATTGCCAATATCAGCATTTTCCCTTCCTGTCACCATGTTAAGACTTAAAATACTTGTGTTGCCCAGAACACATGTTCTCTCTAATGTAGCACTAATATTTTCTAGCTCTGAACTGAACAATGAAAGGAATGTGTACATAATTTACTTCCAGTAGAATAATCAAAACACAGAACCTGACTATTCCAGCCTTCTCTTACAGAACTGTTACGAAGTGCTTATCAAATCCTTTTGTTTTCTCTGAAGTGAGGAAGGACTGTGTGGCCAAGACCATGTTTAAGTCAGCAGGCACAACACTCACTGACACTATAGTGAACAAAATATTAGGTCTATGGAAGACACTGCTCGCATTTCAACATGACAAAAAAATAGAAACAAACCACCACAGTTAACTTTGTGTCTTTGCTCACTGTAGTGGGAAGAACATCCTCATTTTATTGGCACTGGAACTGTAATGATACAAATATTGATTCTGCAAAGCACATGAATAAGTAGCTGAAAGTATCACAGAAAATCTACTGAAAATAATTCCACCCATGTACTGTTTACTACTTGGATAACACAACTGTGGATTTGGCATAAAGTTCCAAGTTATTACCTATTATAAACAGGAATGGGAGCATTTAACTTTCCTACAGGATTCTTAAGTTTCTGCTTGAAAACGTGGACTTTAGTACAACACACACTGTACAGATTAACAGCACAGATTAAAATACGACTACGTTTTAGTAGAAATTTAACTTCATTGTGCATTTGCGTAACATGCCACTTTGGATGAAATACATTACAAAGGGTAAACAAGGTATGAAGCACAAAACCTTTATCCAACAGAAATCAGAGACTCTAGAATTTTATACAATCACATATTTTATGAAAGTGATATTAACACAGCTCACTTCCTGCCATTTCTGTAGCATGCAAATATGTCAGATGAAGCCTATAGGAAAGGGAAATTAATTTTTACAGTGCCATTGCAACAGATTTAACAGTGTGTAAACTGGATGTTTGTATTGAGTTAGTTTTCTACTTAGTAATGGAGTAGTGCACTACTGTTCAGAAACAAACGCCTTTGCTAAGCAATGTATCCTTTGCTCTGTCCATGTATGGCTGGCATTTGCTGTGTTTTGCATTTTGATGAAGTCCAATTTTTTATGTCAGCTTTGATTAGGAAGAAGATAGTGATATCCAAAGCTAACAAGAAATAAGCTATGAAGACAAGCCAGAAACATCAAGAACTAAATGCCAGAGCACATGACGATTACATATCATGTTATCACATGATGGGGTAAGTGAACATTTTCCATCAGTCATTTGCAGTTACTTAGTGAAACATGTTATGCTTCTTTATTCAATTTTTATTTTTAGTCTCAGGCATACCCAGTGTACTAAACCAAGGCCTCAAAGATTTGCTTTCCTAATCAGTAGTGATATAACTCTCACCTGACATTTACACTGCAGGCACCACTCCACTACCATGTCTGCAAGTTTCCCTTAATGTTAACCTCAAGCAGCTGTGTGATCTGTAATCAAAGGAAACTACTGAATGCTCTGGAGTCCTTGTTAGCTTTGCAATACTGAACAGAGCAATCAGGCTGGAGGCAGCAGTGACAGAAATAGAAGGCATGAGGCCAAACAGCAGATGACAGAAAAATCTGCTGAAAAGAGGTCAGGAGGGGACACAGCTCCTGGTTCCAGCACATGAAAAAATTCAGTCCACTCCCACAAATAAGACCAGACTGTCATTCTTCTCAAAGCTTGAAACATCAAGTTGTCATCACTTACAAAAAAGTATTTTTACCTTCATAGTAACTTTAGGACTGGAGGATGAGTTTACAGTCCCATTAATACCATGCACTATGCACAAAATACATGGCAAACCCTCAAATTACCTACCTGAAGCCAGAACACGGAGAGTTTTAGCCACTCCTCCCCATGGAGCCCCTAATGACACATAATCCTTGATGTACTTGTCTTTCCAATCCTGAGTCTGCTGGTTGAGGAAGTAGAGAGTGTACATATTCCCCATACTGTGGGCAATTAAGACAACAGGACTTCCATACTGCTCATACATCAGCTCTATCATCTTGCGAAGTGCCACGAAATAGTCTCCATTCTCATCTAAAACATACAGAGTAACAATTATGAGTATTAATTGTAAATGCTGAACTTTAAAAACATAACCTTTTAAATAATTGTGTTGGACTCTCTGTGAAATTAATAATGCAGAGCTTAGAAATTTCAATATTAAGTTGGAGGGGTGGGTTTTCTGTGGGCATGTGCCTTGGTAGTGTGGGGGTCTTCTGTTGTTTTGTTCTGTTTTTAAGCAAGTTTTAAGTTGCAAGTTGTTTAAAGAAAAGAAAAAAAGAGCATAAAAAGAAACCACAACACTAAGCTCCCATTTAAGTCCAGGAATGCCCAAGGCCCCAAGAACTAGTCCAAACTAAGTTAAGTACGACAGTAGAGGATGGGAGAAGAGGATCAAAACATTATTTGCTGACGAGGAGAGTCATAATTTTGTTCAGGTAACAGTATGTTACTTACTTGGTGCCTTTCGCCAGTCATAAGGTGCTCCTCTTACATCTTCATCACGTTTGTAGCCCCAGTCGACTAAACTCTGCACCAGCATGTAAAAGTAACTTCCTGCAGACAGCAGAAAAGAGAGAAACACGACAGTAACAAGGTCAGTGTCTGAGGGCTGTTTGTGACACTATCACAAAACAAATTAAGTCTGGAGGCATTATCTCTGACACCACATATACAGACATTAAAACTGCCATTTGTCTTTGACAATCTAGAAAGCTGCATGTGTATGAAACACAATGAGTAATGCTCACTACCCCTCAAAATTGAAAGAATACCATTATTAAGACATCTTACTAGTTGGCTGATCTCAAATATTTTGGCAGCAAAAAGTAACACATGCAGAGGGGTCAAATTTTACTCAGCAGAGGAAAGTTTACCCTTGAACTGTAAAGAAGACACCTCAGAAATTACTATGTTGGAGTCCTAACTTTTGTTGACTGCAAATTAACTTGAGGGAGGGTATAGCACACATTCATAGAGGTTGGCCTGGACTTCACCAATATTTATTCTTGCAAACAAATGCTAACAGCATTTGTACCCCAGGGCAGAATTCTGGAAACTAACCCCAAATTACTTTTGTATCTATCAGGTAGAGGACTAAGACTTAAGTAACTGAGCATAACACTTCAATAGCCAACAAGGGAAACAGTTGCAGACTGCATATTGAAAGATGTTACACATTACAAGCTTTGACACATAGGATTTAAGTATTATCATAACTAAATGCATCAGGAACAGTGTCATACACCCCTCTAAACATCACAGTCATATTTAAGTTTTGAGCAGAACCTCACTCATTAGTCTTGAATGTTTCTCATTTAGTTCCTGAAGTAGAGAGTTCTAAACACAACCCTGTTCTAGTTAGGAGGGTTGTAGTACAGTTCATTAAGCACATTGCTGCCCTTTTGGAGATTGCTCCCTAAAGAAAAAGAAATCCATACTATGAAGCATGTGAAGTTTAGTGCATTATCAACTATGCAACTACTTCAGTCTTCAGCCACAGCTACAACTACTCACAAAAGCCTATCAAACTCAGGGTTTTCTGAAACATGACTTTTGCAAAAGCACTAAATAAAAACCCCTGAAAACATATCCAATGCAGAAATATTTTGCAGCACAAATGTAATTCTATAAATTATTTTGATACCAACAAAACACAAGGAACTAGTGTGGTACCATATCTCCCAATCCCATTAAACTCATACCTAGGGCCAAAGAATACCTTACTCAAAACCAAGCTGAAGTGGTTTTATTTCAGTCTTGCTTGTCAAGCTCCAGTCACAGAATTTGTTATTCAAGTGATCTCATTTTCTAAGTCTCTGTCCTCAACATGCCTATTCAAATTTCATCCAGCAAACTTAAATTTGGCACAACCCTAAATAACATGGAATCTTCTTGTCTCAATCCATGAGACCAAGCAATGGACAAAACAATGCAATGCAATGAAAACATTTAAAAGCCAAGTGAGCCATATGTTACCCTACTCAAAAGAAAGATAATCAGCTTTGTACTTCTGAACAGAACTGTCATTTGAAATCACTTTCAGTAGCTTGTTGTATAAACTAGAAAAACCCTAAAAGTGACAAAGCACTTCAGACACAGCTTGTACACACCAACACTCCTTTTACTTGGGTCAAGAAATTCCAAGGAAAATGTCTGTCCAAATCCTGGGACTCTGATATCCACTCCATCTGGTGGTTCTGTAATCTTACTTGTTCGATTATATATAAGCCTGGGGGGAAGAAAGAAAAAAAAATCATGAAACGTGTTGTATTGGCACATGAGAACTCTCAGCTACAGTGGGTCTTACATTCTGAGTGCAGTACAACAACTTTAAGTGCTATTACTCAGAAGGAGGAAAAAAAAAACACACAAAAAACCAACCCAGGCAGACATGAACAGAGTACTCTAGTGGCTAAGAGGTTATACAATGCAAACAATTATTTTAATTACTTGAATGTTTTACATGCAGAGTGTAAGACTTTTCTTCTCTATAAAACTGAGTATTCTGAACTGTGGCTAAACTTCAACTTTAGAACACGAGCTACTTTGTATAGTTCTGTATCATTTGAGTTTGCATCAAGCCACATAATGGAGACAATTTGTCAAGAGCGTAAGAATGTGGCAGTAGAAGATAAAATACCTGTAAAAACAGACATCAAAAAAAATTCTCCTAGCTAAAAACAATTAAATTTCTGTTTAACTAGAAACATCCATATCAGCATACGGGAATACTTTATTTTAAATTGCACAAGCTAAATATTTCTTGTTTTCATACAGATGTTTACATTATTTTTAAATAAATACCAATGAAGCAGACTGAATAATGAAATAGTCTGAAAGCTTCAAATTGCAAATTTTTAAACCAAAATAATTTCAGTAAATAACTTCTAGGCTGCCCTTAAAGGACCCCACATGATAATAACACCAAGGTTGTGGGTTTAATCTCTCCATATGGGCCATTCACTTAGGAGTTGGACTTGATTTTTGTGGGTCCCTTCCAGTTCAGAATATTTTGTGAAACACAATCCAAATCAGTCATTTTCATGTGTCTAATGGTAGAAATTGGTCTCAGCTGCCCATGAGTCTGCTTCTAATGACATGCTGCCAGCAGAAGTGCAAGTTCACATTCCTCCTGTCTGTCCCCTCTGAGCTGCCCAATGTACCTCCTTCTCCTTTGCCTCATCAAAACCTCAGTAATTTATCACAGAATGGGTAACACTGGAAACAACCACAGTGGGCCATTTAAGTCCAACCTCCCTGCTCAAGCAGGATCTCCCNAAAGAAAAGCATGGCTTCAAAAAGAGTAGAAAATATTCTCCTTTAGATAAGCTCAGAGAGGTGTCTGATAAGTGCTCAAACCTACACTGGGCAACAGGTAGGAGAGAAAGCAGAAGAAACTTAAGAGAACCTCTGCTCCTCATCAGTGATGAGCAGCTACCTTTGTAACAACAGAGCCACATCTTTGGATCCATCCTCTTAGTCTACCTAGCAGAATTCCAAGCCATTTCTCTCACTAGTCTTCAATCAGAAAAGAAAGTTTAAGGCAGCCATTCTGCATGTCAGCCTAAGGAAAGGAGGTAACTGCAAAGAGCAGCATTTCTGGTTTCACCTGATATTATCAATCCAGCAGTCAATGATGACAGGCAGAAGCAGTTCTAGGTTCAGCCAGAGTGTAAAGTAACTGTCCGTCTTCTTAGAGCAAAGATAGTGCACTACTGATGGCTTATCTAACTTTGCCTCCAACTGATTACCTAAGTCCCCTGGAACTGAAAAATATAAAGAGGAGAAAGATAGGTAAAAAGGAGACAGTTAATTAAAGTGTATAACAACATTTTACATTGCAATACACACATTTAAGTACTGTAGCCCTCACATGCATCATCACTACGTCCAGAGACACCATTAAGCTTAGTAACTGGATAAAATGTATTGCATAAGAAAGTACTATATGTACATTTTCCACTGAAAATACTTAGATTCTCAAAAATAATTAGCTGAGGAACCATTATATAGGATAATTCTGGATCAGCAGATAATAACTTCAAAGAGCAAATTATATAGGAATGTGTCACATTAGGTGTGAAAAAAAAAATAGCCTTAGACACTACCAAAATAATCTGTTTTAAAGTAAAAACAATCTTTCTGAAAGAATTTTTTCTTCAGTGTCACAACTAGGTGAGACTTTGTTCTCTTTAAACAGTTGCCCAAGATTAAAAATGTGAAAAGGATCCATTTATATTTTTTCATCTTCACTTCTTCACCTCCAACCACTTTTGTGACACAAGGTATAGTTGGCCAACAATGTAAAACTGCCCTTTTGTATCTTACATTCAGGTTTGAATGCAACAACAGCATTGCTTTTTTCCTTTAGATGTATTACATCAGTAATACTTAGAGGAAAGGGTCTTGTAGTTGCACTTTCTTAAGGCATATAATAAATGTCAGTATTCCTTTGATTAAAGTTTATTTTTCTTTATTTTTTAAACACTAGATGGAAAAGGGAATATTTTTACAAATTAGAATTAAGCTTAACCAAATGCTCCTACAATTTTCAGCAGTGAGTTCTCAGAGGAACTTCTTACATTCTATTATGTTTACTCATTTTTCCCCTCAAGAACCAGATAGGTAAAAACATTTCAGTAACTGAGAAGTTTTTCCTGAATTAGAAAAATTTAGAAGTTAGGACTTCTTAAGGGTTCCACCTTTCAGCTCCACACAGCAACCTTTTTGGGGTGTGCATAACTGTATTCTATTTTCTTGTCTCTGTTCACTTTTGAAGTTTTTTCATTCCTTTTTAACCCATATAGTTGTGATATAGTAATATTTAGAAATGGTTTAAGGAAAGAGATCATCATCTTTTAGTGGAACATCTAAATAATTGGAAAGCCAGATGTGTTTTTAGAGAAACATGTTTTGCAGAACTGAAAGACAACAGAGCTTCAGACTCCAGACCTGGACAACCACAGTCTTAAAACCTCCAACCACTGCAGGTCATGCCCCACCACAAGATGTACCTCAGGATTTCTTTATTAACTATCCCTACTTTCTCATTAGGTTTCTAGTAGTTTTATTTTTGTAACCTTAAGTGAAGTGTTGAGAGACTCAGTAGCTGACCATGGTTTATTTCAGGTCATATTTCAAGGACCTGATATACTGGAAAGCATAGTAAGGGAGATTGTAGTATTGCATCATACCCTAGAAAGAGTTTACTGAAGTTCAGTCTTGTAACCTCACAAATGTTACTTAGTTATTGCTCAGAAAACTAAGACAACAGCTTGTTCCAGTCTCGTGCCTCTGCTGTATCAGTGCTTTTAATTAGACAAGGAACAGAATGTAATTCTATTTATACCAATCATTCATGACTGGGCAGTTTCAGCAGCAGACCTGCCAAGGACAGAACAGGTTAATTTTGTCTTCAGTTTCAATGCAAAACAGAGAAAAGTGAATTTTGTTCTATCCTGGAATCTTACTTCCTTAGGTAAAAAATAAAGTTCTTCTACCAAAGATACCTTTCAAAGACTTAGACAAACATCTGGAATATTAGTTTGAAGAATTTGCTGATGTTTTCAAACTGTGTTCAATCATAAGCACTCCTGCTCAGAGTAGGGAAACTCACAACCAAAGAAGTTAAAGATTATAATCAAGATACATTTATCAACAAAAGTGCTGAAAGCAGGAAACTGTGCAAAGTCTCACTTGGATTTAATTGAGTGATCTTAGATTAACTGCAAGTTTAATTTAGTTAAGATAGTTTATCTTCAAGCTTCTTGATAGAGACAGTGCTTCTGTATCCAATCCAGAGCAGAAGATGAGAAACATGACATACTGATTTTTATTCAAGGGATGATAAGGAACAAGATGAAAAATGGTAACTTTTGCAATTCTAAACAAAAGATAAGGGACAAGTTCCACCTGTGCCAAGATACATCCTGCAGCTGAAAAATAAATTCTCACATGGGTATGATGCCTGTTTTTTATAAAGCAGGGATTAACAAAAATGTTTGTCATGTTTACATTTCCATATTAACAGTGAAACTCTAATCACTAATTCACAACTTGGAGGTTTTTAATTTTCTAAAATACATTTGCAAGCTGAGCAGGGTTTATGAAGAAGCTATAGGGAATAAAATACAAATTTTGGTTTCTGAGATTATGGAAAGAAACAGGCAAGATTTTCAGTCCCCAACCCACCCAGTTTAAGAGTGTTAATGATTGACATTTTGGCTGAAGAACTACTTAGTGTTTTTTTCATAAGTAACATGTTAAAAAATATCACATTGAAGATTAATTCTGTAGGTTAAGGATATACCTTTCCAAGTTTTCTACAATGGAATTTGGAAGCAGTAGAAAAACATCTTTCCCTTTGTTTTCAGGGCATACAGAGAAAGTAACTCTGCCCACAGGTATCTTTAAGCAATTTTTCTCCTAATCCTCTCCTCTACCAGTAACTGTAGTTTCTAAGCCTTTTTGCTGGAAACATTACAGAAAGTTCTTACTGTTTTAAAGCCAGCAGACTGACCCAAAAATAACAGGCAAAATACACCAGCACTAGTTAAAACAGGATGTCCAAGAAAAGATCTGCAGCAGTACCCTTGCTTCCCCCTAACTTGTAGTTGTGCAATTCCTCTATTGATTTCTAAACTGCAACATTTGGAAATAAGAGATTTCATACTCAGCAGAAAACAAGCACTTCCATAAGACTTCATGTTTTATGTTCTAGTACTTTCTCATTTTTCCAAAGACAGTAATGCCAACAGAATTTGTTCCAATACCCATAAGACCAATTCACTCTCTCTATTATCCTTGGCTGATTTATTCATCTCATCTGCCCTGACAAAACTAGATCTCCTTCTGGGATGTGTTCTTCTATGATTAAACTTTATGGAAAGCACATTTACAAGTTTCATCCTAGATTTTGGATACATTCATACTCCTGCCTATCACTATCCTTAAGTCTTAATGACAGATTCACAGTTCCCATCAAAGACAATAAGCAAATTGCACCTTGAAAGTTAATTGCCTTCATACTGCTCAGATAACCAAGATAAAAGATCATTCAAACATCCTGAACAGGAAGATATCAAATTTTATTTGTAAAAAAAAAAAAAAAAAAAAAAATTAAAGGAATTAAAAATAGTACCTATATAATAATGGGCTATTTTTTATGTGTGTGAAAAAACAAAAAGACCATCAGTTGGTACTTTTTACCACTTTTATCTGAATTACAAATGTCTTTAGGTATCTATCAATTACTGTAACTTTTTAAGTGGTATAATTTCCTCAGATAAAACTGTCATCTTTTTGGTTCTATAGATCAGTGTTCCTTCAAAATGAACCAACTTCCAACTTTCCTGGAAAATTAACTTTAAACTCTGACCACAGCTCTCTAAGGAGAACGTCTCAAAGTGGCTCACAGACTGTCACAGAAAAGGCCTGTGTTTAAAATTAGGAACAAGAAAGCAAACAAAGTCTCACATGATACTCCCAGATACCTTGAATCACATGAGGCATAAACATTTAAATGACTCCTGCCATCCAGCCAGCTGACCATACACACACACAATTAGCAGTCAGCAGGAATTCACAGGCAAAGCTCTTTTGCATGTAAATCAATTATTAACAAAACTTCATTTAGGTGTCTTTCTAGAAAACTTTAGCCAAGTACCTAACAAATTGTTTGCAGAAGGTATCAGAACATTGATATAGTAATTGTGTTGAGTCAGCTCTAAAAGGCAAAGAGTTCAGTGAATCCAGCACTGATCTTATAAAGACGGGTTATCAGCTCCAAAAATTTCTAACGTGTGAAATAGTATGCAGTGATTATAGATGGACTATGTGACAAAACTAAAGAGGAAGAGCAGCCACAGAATAAGTTACCTCTCATGAGCATTAGACGAAAAGTCTGTTAAACAAACTGAGAAGCAGATACACAGAAGTAATTTTACAGAATATATACGTATTTAGTAGATATCATCAGTAGAACACAAGTGGTTATTTTGGTTCTTAAAGAATGTTTTTCTTTATAAATATATTGTCCTGGCTAAACAGAAAACTCTTAAAAAATGCACAAAATCAAATCAGTATCTTACTTAGTCCTCTTTTCCCCAAAAACACTTGAGAGAGGAATCCAAGACAATCACCTTAGAATTTAATGAGCATTGTGCCTGATATCAGGCCTTCAGCCAGGACTCTGGACATCAGGTTTTGACTTTTATCTGTTTCTTCTTCTTCTCTAGTATCTCTTTTACAAAATACATTGCATGCTTTATTATTCAGATCTCAGGGAAAACTGAGCAATTCCATTGCAGTGTTTTGCTACCTGTGGCAGTTTGGTCCCTGGTCTTGCTCCCTTGGTGTGTACAAACATGAGCTCCAGGCACAGTAGCTCCTGTTACTAAGGCACTTTGATGATGCACACACCAGGTTAAAAACTAAACTAATCCAAATGATGTAGTGCCACTTTCCACATTCTTTGTGCCAGCTCCTCAATTACAGTAATTCAATTACAAGAGGAATCACTTCTTCCTCAATGTGTCGATTTTCTCATACTTTAGCGAGAACTCCAGAAAGTGGCCAATAAACAGGCACAAGGAAAGCTGGGAAAGATGGGCCCAGCTATTCCACAAAGCCACCCTTCACCTGAACCAGTTATGGGCTCTACAAATCTGAGACCTGTTGCCATCACAACTATGGCCAAGAGTTACAAGGCTGTATTCATGCAGCTCATCTACTTTCAGATGTGAGATTTCTTGGAGCAGCACTTGTGTTAGTAACTGGGCAGCAGAACAAAGTTACCCCTATATGTGCAATGCTCCATATTTGCAAGCAACTGCTCCACTTCCTCCTCCATTACTTGGGTAAGCACAGGTTGCAACTGCAAAGTGGGGTCATTACACAAAAACTTCGAGAGCAAGCACAACTGGGTCTTGTGACCATCACTAGTCTAAAACACTTGTGAAGTAATCATGTTGACAACATTCCTTTAAACAGCATTTCTTCTTTCTTTATTCCTTAAGATCAGGTGGCCAACTTGACAAACACAGAGTAAGACCAAATTTGTTAACTCTCCTTTCTACTGAAGTGTTTTAATTTCCAAACAAATCAAGATCAAGTGCTTTGATCACAAGACCCTGTTTACTACAAGATTAAAACATATTTGAAAACTGAACATATATGAGGAATTAGGAGACTAAATCCCAGCCTGATAAATCAGGAGAATCAGCTGTGTATTCCCATCTTGTATGGGCTCCAAAATCATCTCAGGCTTGTATAGGCCTGTATAATGCAGCCCTGCAAACACCTCAATCTCCTTTTCGTTTGTGTTTCCAGGCAATGTGGGGTTTTCTCCCCTCTCCCTAACACCTGTGATAAGCCAGCACTTAGAGCACCTCCCTAAACGATTCTACTAACCCTTCCACCATCCTCACAGCAGTAATTCCTAAAAAGCTTATCTTAACATACACAGGAAGGGTGAAAAAAAGGCTGTGAAAAGTTAACTAGAATCAAGATGAGAACATTTCATCCAAAACCAGTGAGTGACCGACAGTTACTCCTTCCTCTCCTTGGTTTGTTTGACCTTCACTGCCCATGTCATTTCTAACTGAAGCTAAGTTTTTACTGCAGGTGTTTTTACAACAAGAGTAATTTCTATAAATCAAAAACCTAGAGTATTTTACAATACAAAGTTACAGCAAATCATTCCCTAAGAGCATTTGCTTTCCCAAACACACAGGCAACCCAGAAAATTAATTTATTTCAGAACCCACTAAATCTTCACTTGCTGGACAGGTCAGGACCAAGCAGCAGAAAACAGCAAATTTCAAAATGCAGACACTGAGTAGAATAGTAAGAGATGCAAGTTCTGTAGCATTTGATGCAAATTCAAATATATAAGAGCAAGAAAGTCTGTTGTAAACCACTCATTGATGAATGTGTGCTCAGCCAGAGTATTCACCAGAAGGTCTCTTACAAAAATGTAGGTCAGCCATGACTCTTAAAACCATCCTTAGAGAACATACATACTTACAGTAGATCCATCAGTAGTAACTCCACACTTCTACAATCAGTATCACTTTCACCCCATTGCTTTTAAGTCTCTGATTCCTTCACAGCTGGATTTCAATATTGGATCAACAACTAAAACATTATCATCTTTGTCATCAAGAAGTTTGTGCTGCAGCAAGTGCCAAGGCCTATTGCCTAAACCCAGCATTACAGAGTGGAAAGACATGATAAAAGACTGTTTCCTCAGACAGAATTCAAAGAACTTTTGTTCATGTTTCAACTCCTGCCTATCAGAACATCCTTTTGCAGTTTCTACTCCCAAATCTACATCCTGTCAGTTCAGCAGTCTATTAAGAACTGTGGGTTCGTACACACTGTTCCCGAGATAACAGGAACATTTTTAAAGATGCTGTGTTAGAGTTTACCCTTTTATTTCAGAAGTTTATAGTGGTAGTCAACATAACAAAGCCAACATCAGAGCCTGAATTATTATCAAGAAATGAAGCTTGAACAAAACAGCATGTCACTGATTATCCTTTTGCCAATATTTTCCCTGTTTTCTTACTTTTTCTTCCCCCCCTTATCATCAAGGCTAATCACATAGTAAGAACAGGCAGGATACTGAATACATTCACAGGACTGGCTACCAACACTACTGTCACCAAATGCACTTACTGTCTTGGAATGCTTAAGAACTACAGCTTCAGTAGACAGGTTATTAAAATATTTAAAAGTTTATTTACAATTCTTATCAATGGATACAAAAAGCATCTAAAAATACTACGTAATATTATATGAATACTGTCAACATATTCATTACAGACTATTTTGTGTTAACAGGTGAAACCACAGGCCAGGAACAAATATTCATTTTTCGTGTTACGCCTATTATTTTTTCAATACTTGCAGCTCGACTGCTGGAACACCCAATCTCTCCTCTTTCCGCATCTGACTGCAGCCTCTTTCACCAAAGGTTCATACAGAGGAAAAACTTAAGCAGTGAGGGTCCGGTGTTAGTTAATGAGCTCGAGGTGTACCGAAGCGAGCCGTGTTTCTCCCACGCCCCGCAGCCCGCGCTTGGCGCTGCCCGGCGCCTGCCCCGGCCTGGCCCTGGGGCCGGGCTGCGCT
>WEIV01017160.1:30359-40826 GCA_013390005.1 Calyptomena viridis
GGGAGGCAGAGCGGACACGCAGGGAGGGCGAGAGGGAGGACACCCCGCGGGCCCGGGCCGGGGCTGGCACAGCGCACTTTGGAAGGAGAGGTGCTGCGGGAGGAGCGCGTTGGTCCCGCATTACAACATCTACAGTTGCGTGGTCGTGATAGTTTCTGAAAGTAAGGGGCGTTTGCTGCAAAACATGTCTAAAAATAAGTAGCGCGTAAGGGGCGTGGTCAGAATGGTTTAAGGGACAGCAAAAGCACTTGGAAGAGCTGGGAATTTCAGTACTACGCAGTCAAGGGACTGAGCATCTCACACAGAAGCGCATGGGCATAGCTGGACTTCAGACAACACCCGACTAACGTGACAGCTAATTGGTACAGAGTATCTCTGAGATCAAGCATTTGGCAATACTGAAAAAAAAAATCATTAGACCTCTATGTATGTAACAACTACAGGTAGACCTGTAATTACAGTAATTTAAAACCAGCAGGGTTATAAGCCTTTATGCTTCTGCAACACCAGTTAGTAGGAGCTACGTGCTCAATTTGACGTACACGTTGTTTGGTGGGTGTCTGTCTCTGGAGGGGCAGGAGGGAGGGTATTCGCAGAATCAGAAACTAAACAGGGAAAAAGTGGTACATGAAAGCAGTGTAATCACATCTCATGATCACTCATGATTGTGTAGATGGGCAGAACAAGTTTCCTTGATTCAGCGATGTATCTACTGCTGTGGAAACACACTTTCTGAACCAAGTTTTATCAATTTGAGCTGAAGGTAAAGTTATTTCTGATAAGGGTACTTTGCAACAAGGGAACTACAGTGTCCACAGCTCCTTACATCCCCCAATGTGTCTACTAATTTTCAGCAATATTCCTATGTTGAATAATTAATCCACTAGCATGAACAATATCACAAGTGAAAACATGGGGGTGAAAGACAAGTAGAAATAGAAAACTACTCATTGACTTGATAACTTCTGCCAGCTAAATGCACTGTCAGATATAAAACTGAAACTCTTCTTGCTTCACTGAATTCAGTATTGAACAACTTTTGTAATTTTTAAAGGGAGACATGTCAGTGATCTGTGTGTGAAAGCAGAATCTGGTAAAACAAATACACAGCCTATTGACAGGAGTTTAGAAAAATGGTGTTGGTGTGGCATTGACATGGAAGGAGGAGGGCACATCTTACTCCTGAAGTCAGACAAAGGAAGAAAATGCAACAAAACACTCAAGGAAGCTAAGTCCAAGTCTAAATCTAGACTTGCATTTTTCTAGGCAGCAGCCACACCTTGTGTATCCACATCCAACAAACCCAAAGACAGGTGCTTAGTCACCATGCAAGTGTTGACATGAAATGACTTCCCACTAAAACAAACTACAGAGTGTGCAGGTATGACTGACTAAAACCTATTGCAACAGTGAACCTGGTGTAGGAATTAAATGTTAAAAAATGCAGTGCAAGACCTAATGGAAGGGTAAAACAATATTTTAAAGAAAACTGATTTCAGTCACGGTCATTCTCTCATACTCAAAAGCCCCAAGATGCAAATGTCAAAATAGTCTGGGCAAGACCACTCATGCTATGACACAGGGTTCATGGAATGACTGCTGTCAAGTCTTCTACATCTCATGGGTTCCCTTGGGTAGCATCAAAGCAGTTTTGGGACAGATTTTCTGTGCCTTTTAGGAGGGAGTTGTTATGATTTTTTTTTTTTTTTTTTTTGTCTCAGCCTTATTTCACCCTCTGTCAATTTTGGACAAGCTCACTGCCTGTCATCTTCTTTCTGCCAAGCTAACAGAAAAAGGAATGGCCCCTATAATTTTTTGTAAACCTGTTGCCATCTCCCCATTACCAGAAGGCAGTTCTGCTGTAGGTCTCTCAGAGCACAGGCCTTTTGGTCTTTCTGTATGTGCTGCAACTGTCAGCATTTTCAAGTGTAACTGCTCCTATTTGTGTCCTTGATTATCACATGTGTATCATTTTTGTGATCATTGCCTCGGATTCTACTCAAGATGTCACACAGAGACATTTCCATACTCAATTCAAACCAATCTTAATATTTACTTTACAAATCTCTGTGCTGTTCTGGCAGCTGGAAACAGTGTCTTCCCAATTCAGTAAAAAACTTTCCATCTAATTCTTTTCCAGAAAAAGTCTGCTAAACACATGATAGCTATTCCTGAAAGCCCAAGCTCTTCAAGTAACAGTCTTTCAGCTGATGAATCAAGGAGTGTATATTAGTTATTTCTTTTGTTTTCTCCTTTTGTGAGATCAGGACCATTCACATTCAAGGACAAAGTGAATTAAGCACTTTGCCTCTGTAAAGTTGTTTGAATATGCACAGCAAATTTCTGTTTCCACACTGAATGCCTGGTCCTGTTGTCACTCACACCAACAACCCCAAGGAACCTGAACTCACAGCATTGCTTTCCAGCTGATGAAACCCTGCTATTAATGGAGTCCATGTAAGTATTTCCAAGTGCTGCTTTGTTAGAAGGGCAGTCTGGCTCTTTCTTCACTGACAGTGACTTCATTGCAGGGCATTTGTAGATTAACAGCAGTACAGGAGCACGACTGTGTGTAGCCACACAACAGGTATCTACCAGTCACCATCCAAGGCAAATTCAAAAAATAACAGAACCAACTGCACATCTGAACTGCCAGTAAATGCAAGCCAGCTTATTATTATACAAAGTAGATGCTTTATACTGTTTCCTTCATGGGTTTTATCCAAAACTGGCTGGAAATTAAAAAGGAAGTTACTACAGTTGAAACTACTGATAAAAGCAGTACTGCATCTTTTTCACTTCTATAGGAAGTGGAAAAAAATCTTTATTCATACTTCAGAGGCCAGTTTGTTACCACTGTAGAGATTTTTTTAATGTGCGTAATCAATCTAATAAGAAAATATTCTTTATTTCTTTAAATAAAAACAACAAAAAACCCCAAACAACCCCCCCAACAAACAAACAAACAAAACCACCACCAGATATAAACTATATTAAACATCAGGAACTACAATATCAGTAGCGATATCTTTGTTTAAGTCTCCTTGAGGGCTTGCACTGGCAACTTGACAAAAACCGTGAATTGGGTATGAGTTTGCACACTGGTTATTTAAAAGAAACAATCCTTTCCACAAATCTACTATTTGCTTAAACATCTTTTATTTGATTGAACAGAATTCTCTGTTTGCTTTTGATCCTTGCCATTTAAGTAGTGTTTGTATTGGCTCAAATACCCTCAAATATGATTGTGCTGAGCTACACACACAAGTAGAAAACAGCCAGTGTCAAAGAGAATGTGAAGACAACCAAAGTGTTGTTACAGATCTACTCTGTACTTGCACATCAGCACAGTACCTGATGAGTCCAGGGACACAATGTGACATGCATTTCAACAGGGGCTGCAAAGACACTTCTTCCTTTCACTTCTCCCTGCTTCCTCAGCCCTTCATATTCACTTCCATATTGTTCCTCATGGTGCTGCTCATTATCATCAGGATGATAAACAAGACTTGTGTTCCTCAGTGTCTTTCAGGCTAAATTTGGTTGCAGCATCAAACAGGTACCAGGAAAAAGGGAAGAGGTGAACTGGGTGGTAGGAATACAGAAATGCAGGCTTTCATGAACATCAACTAGAAACTCAGGGCCTACCTATTCACCAGGATAGGATATCCACAATTACCACATCTGGTCACTGCTGTCTCTCCTATCTTCAAACCTTTAATCCATATAATAGAGATGACATTACTTTGGTTCACATTTTTCTAAAGTAAATCCATTTACCCTTTTAAACTGTCCATGTAATAGAGCTTCCTATTAAATTGTGAGGATTTAATGACTAAGAAGCTGAATTTCAGCATTCCTGCTCAGTTAAAGAGAATTTTGTTAGAATCTGGGAGGGAGAAATTCTTAGCAAGAATGCTGGGACCTGAGGTACTGGGAGTTTTACTCAAGATTTGCTCAGAGTTGGTGTTCTGGGTTGAACCACTGAAGAATTTTGAAATTGAAGCTGGGCAAAATATGGAATTTTAAAATAAATAAATAAAAGGTGGCACGGGAAGATGGAAAGGGGAGATACAATTTTGTGTAGGATTAATATATGAGGAAAAGTGTTGAAAGTACAGTTTATGATGTGATGAAAACTGAGTAGGTTGAACCCTCAGGGACAGTTTGTCTTGCGCAAGTTCCCACAAATTACAGCAACTTCCCAGCACATTGCGTGAGTGGTAGAACCTGACATTTTTTGCTGTGCAGAGAAACTTTCTACCCTCTGAGGTAGAAAGGTGATTGTAATCTGCAGGCAAGATACTTTTCAGGTGAAGAGAAGATTTGGAGAAAAAGCAGAGTATGGTGTGCTGTTGTTGTAAGGCTTAACATGTCTTACAAGACTTAGAGTGGTCAGGGAGGGCACAGCAACATGAGTCAAAGAGCAGCAGCTCAGGATTCTGGCTCACGTGTAATGACAAGGCAGGAGACCACTGTTCAATAAGCAGTTCCATCCAGGGTCACACCTCTTTGGTGTCCCAGCTGGGCAGGTTGGCAGGGGAGTTGCTGAGAAATTCCCTGAAGGACTTAGGAAATCTGCTACCTCAAAGCCACTTCTGAAGAGACACAACACTGCTGCTTCTAGATCCAACTGATTACAGGCAAAAGTGGACCCATTTCTGGAAACATAAGTGTGTCCAGAAGAACTGAAACTGATGTCAGTAATTTAGTTACATATTGAGGAGGATGTTAGTCTTTGTCTAGTCTCCCTAAGGTTTCACTCACTCATTTTCAGTGTTGTTCCAACACCGAGGATGGAAAAGCACCTGACTCTGATCATATTGGTTGAGAGACTTCAGAAGAAGAGACAATCTGAGAGTTCCTCTTCAGTGGCTGCATTAAAAAAGGAAGTGATAAGAGTTTACTTGGATTTAAGGAATATATGAATTTTTTTTTTTTCATTTTATAATTATGGCTCTTTGGATCTGATTGTGTGTGCAATCCCACTAAAAGAGACATCTGTAAAGCAAATGGTCATCTCAGATGTGGAGACATAATGTACATAAACCACTCATTTATTTTCTATCCTTTAAATCCAGATTATCATATTAAAAATTAGATATGAGTAGGAAAACTGACTACAGATAAAAACCAAAAAAAACAGACCCACATTTTACCAAAGTTTCTTGATTAACATTAAAAAAACAAACAAAATTACAAGATTAACAAAATTAATTGTTCAGATCTGAATTTTGACAGTCACTGTATGCAAAAACAAATGCCAGATCTGCTCTTTGGCTGGGACTATTTTCCAAAGTAAGAGGCATAGGCAATTACTGTCCCATCTTTTGAGCATATTAAGTTAAAAAGTATTGCTTAATGATTCCTATAAGGACATAGTTCTTTTCTAGACTGAGGGACACAAGCATTTGGGAATGGTTAATCATGGGAAAATGGCTTAATCAGCAACATCATGAGTAGCTTCGTGTCAGTGCAAAAGTATAGGAAAATTAAGGTCAGAAGGGACTTTTAAAGGTCATTCCAATCCTTGTGTTCATATTTAGGATCAAATTTGGATTAGAACAATTAGTCTGGTAGTTCTATTGGGCAAATAGGTTAATATAAAATGAAAATTCTAGTAAAATTCCACCATTTCATTCAACATATTCCTGGCATTAACATTTAATACAGTGCATTTTGAACAGGGGGCAGTGAACTAACCTGTCATGTTTTAAACTGCTTAATGATATTTTAGAGACGTTTGTGGACATGTTAGAAAGGGGAAACTTGCCAAAGACTATCTGGACATAGTACTTTGAAAAGACAGACTTAGTGGAACAATTCCTTTTTTTTTTTAATTAGTATGCTAAAGGCAGCTTGAGATGCTGTGAATATTTCTGCCATGCTGCATTGACAATAGACTAACACTCTTAGTTTCTTCATGGTGTGGTGAAATTAATTTGGCTATCAGTGCTTGGCAGCTGAAGAGAAGCTGCTCTGATTACAAGCTGAAGAAGCAGTAGAAAATGGGTACTACTATCATGTGACATCAAAACAAATTTTCTGCTGAAAGCAAGAAATACACGAGTCTTCACGTGGCAGATAAATTGCTCTCATGATTTCCTGTAAAATATTATACCATTATGGAGCAATTTCAACTCTTCTACTTGGCCCTCATCCTAACATAACTTGTGGAAAGAGTTTTGCAGTGTTTTTGTGCTGCAAAGATACCTTGATTAGCTGCAGAAAACAATTCTCTCAAAGCTTCTCTCTTGCTCTCTTTTATTGGATGTTTCCTCATTTTGGCAATCTGCTAGACAGTGCTGATTTTTTCTTGTGCTTACACAAGATGATTGTTCTTAGATAACGTAGGAAGACTAATAATGTTCAAAATATAAGTTCTTTTTAAATGTCTGTTTGAATTCTGGTTTTATATGCTTTACAGCAGTCTTCTTGATATCTGAATAAACTTTTACAGAAGTTGGTATTACATGATAACAATAACCTAGAAAATTCAACCAAACACTATTCAATACCTCAATCAGGGCACTAGAACATGGATAAAGATTGTGGCTGGATCTGTGACGTGTCAGGGATCATTTGGCTTTGATCAACAGATACTCATCCCCAGTGTCTAACGAGTCCTGGCCACGGTTTCCCTGCTGTGTGTCTGCTTTTCACTCACCAACAGACCTCAGGATGTGCCAAACTCCAGCCTCTGTGTCAGGGCACACTGCAGTACATCCAGGTATTAGGGAGGGGAGCCAAGGCATCACACTATAGCCATGGTTTCAGTCACACCGTGGTTGGATACCACGCCACGTGGATAATACCTTGCAACTCAAAAGGCAGGAAAACAGCAATTGGGAAAAAAAAAAGAGTAGTTACACATTTGCTGTGTCAGAAAAGGACAGATATTAAAGAGATACCATTCGACAGCATGGAGGATTAAATATCTTCTCACACAGTGAGGCAGAACAAGACACAGAGCTACCAAGAAAAAAAGTAACATACACAATTAAAGCTGCCTTTCACACCATAACAAATAATGGCAATTTTGAATGATATTTGAGTTTTAATGGTCTAAGCACAGAATAGGACACAAATCAAACAGAGATATTAAGCTCTGCTAGACAGAGGACAACCTATGGTTTAAGGATTACAAGGTAATTGCATCATGTGAGGACTTCTGTGATCCTGGAGCATCTGGAGTAAATGAAGGAAGAATGACACAGCGACCTTTGGAACAGTTCTAAATACTAGAGCACAGACTGGCATTGAGAAAGACAAAAGCTAATTATTATTTTTTTTGTTTGAATGGAAACTAATCTAATCCACAATGAAAAAAAAAAAAAAGGAATATTTTTGAGTGCAGTATGGCCAGCCAAGCTGTCCTCCTTGTCACACTGTAGCAAGGTGAAACAGGAACAGGCAGACTTGAGATGAAAGATCTCAGACCTCTGTGTGACTTGATTTCTTTCGTTTTCCCTCATCAGCACACTGTGGTTTAATTGAACTTTTGACCTTCAGAACTAGTCTGTTCCTCTATCTGAAAGAGAACATGAAAGAACTGAATGAAGAGATGATGAAAAGAATGAAGGGATGATGAAAAGCACAGAAAATTTCTATACAGGGTATAGAAAGGTATATAGATGTATTCATGTATGTAAGAACTCTAGTCTGCAACTAAGAAATGACTGACAGATGTAGGGTTTAATCCAGGAAGGACTATGGAAAGGGTGACAGGGATCTGCTGTTTACTGCTTTTCCACCATATGAACTTGGGGACCCAGGTGAAGCTGACAGGAGGCCAGCAAACAAACCAAAGGAGGAGGTTCTTCTCACATTATGGATCAAAGGTGCAGTGCTAAAAGTTCACTTGAGTTCAAGGACAGGCTGAGGAAGTCTACAGAGTAAATGTCCACAAAGCTTTATTAAACACACAAAACCCATCTCTGATTCAGGAAACTCCTCGGCTGTAATTTACTAAATGCCAGAGAATATGTGGGGCAAGTATAGTCACATGTGGCTTGTTTTTATATTCTTCCCTAAGCACCTGCTTTTGGCTGCTACCAGAGACAAGATACTGGGCTAAAAGGACTTTATGGTCTGAACTCAACACTAGAACATAAGAAATAAGACTGTCTAAACCCAGATCATGTCATTAGGCTCAAGAGTTAAATGTAGAAACAATGTGAGATCAGATTACTTTAGAGTTTATTAGCCTTGCATTCTATTAAAATCCATCAATAACTATATTTTTTAACTAAGAAAATGGTGCTGGCACTTTCTGCCAATGAAAACACATGCTTCATTTGATGGACAAGTTATTCACATTGTTCACAGTAATTTCTAATATTATATAAAAGTTCTACTGAAGCAAGAGATCACTTTACAGAATGATAAAAAATTACCTGTGCCTGAAGACTGCATATCTTACACTTTTTCCAAACAATACATTATGTGTGTTTAGTAAATAGCTGTTAGTGTAGCTGTGTGTGGTATCTCAGAATCAATCCTGACTACTCTTTATTTCAGATTAAGCATGCTTGGACAAGATCATTTTGAAGAGCAGTGTGGTACAAGATGGTAGTTTCTCTAGTTGTGCTGAACAGCATGTCAGGTATGGTAATTACTGGGTGACTGAGGGTGGAGACATTCCTCTTCAAGTTCCTTCAGTTAACACACCTACAGTGGCTGCTACAGAGCAGCAGAAAAATCCTTGTATTCCTCATAAAATTAGTACTGTCTTCCTAATTTCAGCACAATTAACCAGCTTCCTGATACAAAGACACAAAACCAAGACTTCATGTCACACTAGGACCCAAGCTAGTGGTATTAAAAGGATTAAATAAGTCTTGAAAGGTGCTCAAATCTGCTGAGCAGGGTTGTTTCCCAACACAAGAGATCACAATTGGATCTGCTGTTCAAAAAGACCACAAGAAGACATTAATGGAAACTACACTGAGGGACTAATAGCTAATGCAATTACCAAACTTTCCAAAATTTTTCCTTCAGAGGCATAGAAAATTAAATTTATTTAATTAAAATTAATGGTATTTTCGTTGCAGAGGGAGCTGCCCATACAGTATCAATTACAGCAGAATGTAACGTTGGAAATGAGTATATATCAAATCAGAGCTAAGAGAGCTAGAAATGTGAGTTTTTAGAAAATAATGTGATCTACAAGACAAGAAATTGTGGTTTTTATCTATAACTTATCAAAAAAATTAGAAACAATATTGAAATTTAAGTCACAATCATCCAACTTTCTCATGCAAAGACTCAGTTCTGCAGAGACCGATGGCCTTGAACGCCGTGCAGAGAAAGGCTGCACCTCCATGGTCTGCAGGCTCAGTCAAAAAACAATAGGTGGTTTCCCAGTGCCTCCCTGTGTTGAAAATACATAACTACACGGACAGATCCCTTTGCACAACATGATGCTCCAGGAAACAGCATGTGCTCGTTTAACAAGCAAAACAACAGCTGCACGTGCACTTCAAATTGTGGGTTTGTGTTTTTTAATCACAGGTTCTTCACTAAGAGATGCACTGCAAAAGACTTTAATCACACTGCTGACTAACAAAAAGAGACATTGATCATATAGCAAAATAATATTTACTTGCAATCCCAGTAAACAAGGTAGAAATGGCAGAAGGTTTAGCTAAACAATAAAAAAAATCTAGTAATGTTTGGCACCAAATTGTCCAAGTAGTAGTTGTCATCAATAATTTATTACTCAAAAGGAAGGGTATGTAAACGATGTGTTTATTTACCCAGTAGCAATTGTGGTGCCAGCTATGCTTGTGTAGATAAGGATTTTGGTCAGCAACAGTTTGTGTATGTGCAAATAGCAACTTAGGGATAGCTGATTCAGAATGGGCCAAAGCCTCATCTTAAACTGTAACAAATCTATACATTTACTCTTCAAAAGCTTGTGCTGTAACAGGAAACTAAAACTGTGTGCATTCATAATAACATTGAGAAAATATATTATAGAAAAGTTTTTCTATAATCTCTGCATAATTGTTATTCCTATTCCTGATGATAGTTGGAATTATAAATCCAGTTCTCCACTACCTTAATTAGGTCTAATCTAATGCGCCTGATACGTCTGTACAAGGAAAATAATTCACCATGGAAACATGTTCTGATTGTCTGTGATCAGTCTGTTGGGGCAAGAGAGGTACAATATATAAGAATGTATGGTGCACTTACAACTGGTGCTTGTAAACACTTCCCCATCACAGGTTCTAAAGCAGTTTTCTGTGATCATAACAAACAGGAAAGCTTTTCTCTAGCTGTATAAACCTACTGTTATTTACTACTGACCTGAGTAAAGGATACAATTTTCTAATGTCATTAGAATACTGATTAACAACAATGCACACAGCACAGAATATTTCAAACTATATAGTGCAAAGTACACATCTCTTATTAAATTCTGGAACTAATCCCAGGGTAGCTCTTCCCTGTTATTTTTTT
>WEIV01017160.1:40899-93979 GCA_013390005.1 Calyptomena viridis
GTGCTTGCAAGACCTCAGAAACATCTGCCATGTCTTTTCCTCCACTGCACTTTCCTTTGCAGGAATTGCAGAGCAGAGGCATGAGCAGCCGCTTTGCACCCCCATGAAATCCCGTTTATGTAGGAGACTCTCCTGTAATCAAGAAAGCAACATTTAGATCAGTTGTGAACTAGCCCATAGCTCTCTGACAAAGGCAAAGTGTGGCACTGTCACACTGTCCTCAGCAGCACCACTGAACTGAGTTTCCTGTAAGACATTTGTAGAAATCCTGCAAATAGGGCCTCGATTCAACAGGGAAACTGAGGGGTTTGGACAAGTAACTTCCTCCCTTCAGCTTTAGCAGCCCAGCAAGGCTATAACATTGTTTTCCAGTGTCTCAGCAGATACATGATACTTGGTAATCATTATTTTACAATCACTCGCTATCCAAACATCCAGGGAATCCATCTAAAGACAAAATTTAAAGAGGACTTTAAAAGTCTTTTTGGTACGGCTGTTGATACAAGTTGCCATACATGTAAATCCTTACAGGGTAATCCTAATGCATGGATGGGTGGACACAATTTGTGCAGAGGCTCTGACCCAAAGACTCTCTGCATCTTGAAGCAAAATTCTGATTCTCAGAATAAATATGAAAAAGCTAGAATTATAAATTATCATTTACTTTTGGTGGTTTGAGAATGTTCAGTGGTAGTGTAGGTTCCAGACCATCCACCAGAGGGAGGCTCATGCATGCGTTCAAAGTAAAATAAGTAGTTTGAAGGTTGCGTGAAACATACGACTGATACTTAAGCCAAAGACAATTCTATTCAAAGGGTTTTGTAGCAGTAGCACAGTTGGAAAGTTTTCGGAAGTTTTCAGAAGTTATTTGCCACTCTAAAGCTTGACTTACAGCAAGTTACCTGTGTTGATGACAGCTGGTGCACTACATATAATATGCACTCACACAAATAACTTCAAAACTAATTTTTTTTAAACACATACATGCAGCCTGATTTCACTGCTGTTGATGAATTAGACCAGAGCTTCTGTGGTCCAAAGTCCAAACTCATGGTCATACATTAAAGCTCAACCAACATTTGCTCTCTAGAGTGAGTAAAATACTGAGTTGTTTAGCCACTGTTGTGTTGAGCATGTTATTGAATATAATACATTGCTGCGCTGTTAATGGAAACATTTACTAAATTTTCCATGAAGTTTGTGTACTCCTGATGTAAATTGGATGAATAAGAGTCAGATACTTTTAGAGAATATTGAAGACAGCTGACAGTTTTCATAGCGATCCAAGAGTGACACAGACCTCTTCAGAAACATGCTTCCTAGCTAATGTTAACTCCAATGTCTGTGGTATTTAGTGTAATAGCCTGTCTGCAGAGTTTTACTCAAGGAAATTTTAGGAAGAGAGAGCATNTCAAGGAAATTTTAGGAAGAGAGAGCAGAAAACCTGCCAGTCACTGTAGCATTGGGTGATAAGAGGTACTGGGCATCTCTCCTTGGTTATTTTTTTCCCAATAAAAATCTGCAACTTAGTTCAATCTAGATATACCACTGGCAATAAATTAAGAAATAGCCCTTATAAAGTTATTTCTGCAGAAATAATATGTATAAAGGTGATTTCATTAGAAGAAGAGACATTGCCCAGCACTTCCTCCCACAAATTAGTTTTCGCAAGTGGTTTTCAGAGATTCCCTTTAGAATACAAACAACTTGTTTGGGATTTTCCCCTACCCAATCTTTATTAAATGTAGTTAAAAAATGAAAGTAACTGGAATAATGTATCAGATTAAATGAAAATTAAAATCTTTATTACACAAATAGTATTTTGAAGATATAATACTTGACTTCAGTGGAGTTATTCTGGATTTGCTTTTGATCTCATTATGCTCTTATGAGATCAAAACCAGCTAAGCTGATTTGGGGGTGGTGATGTTGCAATCCTTTTTCCATGGTGAAAAATACTTCTCAACTTAATATTATGTACTACTTTTGCCAGGTTTGTAAAATTAGGGAAATAATCTGTATCACATTCTTAAATTTAAGAAAGCTATGTAAAACTCTTTTGTTTCTGTGAATCTTTTTTTATAGTAAATCCCCTTCCAGTTTCACTTCTGTGATTCTTGAACATTTCTGTTGGCACTGCTGTTTTAGTTCCTCCTTTAACATTTTAGAAATGAACTTCAAAAGAAGATGTTTTGAGATCAAAATAAAAAAATATTCTCGTGCTCTTTGGCCAGATTCTGGAGAACTTAGGATTCACTCAGGATTTGAATACTGCACTGACTACCAAGTGTCCAAGGGCATAGAAGTCATAGCCCATTGCTGGCACAGGAGGAGGACAACATAATCATGTATTTTCTCTCTGACACGAGGCATTTCCTGCTATAACCCTATATCCAAACTGGATATTCTGATGCTTATTGTTTGGCTGAAAACCTGCAATTTCCCAGGGAATTAGAAATACAGTTCTCACCCACTTTACTGTACCAGTACAGTCTCACTAGAGGACAAATATTGATTTCCTTTATGCCACCAAATTTCTAAAGTATCATTGACTGTTTTCTTCTGAATTAAAAAAAGATGATATGAAGGCAGTAAGCACCATTTTTTATGCTTTGAAACAGAAATTCATGTCAAAAACATAGTGCACATTCGTAGATTTTCTGCCACCTCGCTTTCTTTTGTTTGTTTGGAGGGGTTTTTTTACTTTGTTTTCATAAAATAAAATGTTGAGTTATTCATAAGAGTGGAGTAGCACACAGAGGATTTCTTTGTCTTCTCAGCTGTTGATTAGATAAGTACCTTCAACAAAGCAGCAAGTTTCTTTAAACAGGGACACTTTAGAAGGACAACCAACATGCTTTAAAATCTGCTAAAGCATGATGGATGTATAACTAAAAGCATTGTCAGGTGCTGCAGTGTATTTTTATTTTTGCTTTGTCTGCAAAAATGCATGTCTTCCTAACCAACAGGAAGTGCTGTATGTGGTCAGAAGTGAGCATTAGGATAGGAGCTCACAGGCCACAGTACCAGACAGAATATCAGTTCGAGAACTTCGTCTCGAGTGGTTCACTAACACTTCCAGGATAAAAGCAGAGTGCAGAGCAACCAAGAACTAAAGAACTTCCAGGATGAGTCAAGCTGAGGAAAGCAGTATCACCTCAACATGGAATATTGTGAGGTCAGTAGTCTGCATAATACTGAGCTTGTCATTTATTATTGGGACTCCTGGAAACTGCATCGTCATCTGGACTGTTTGTACAAAGATGAAGCAAGTATCGCTTTCAGTCCTGCTGATCTTGAACCTGGCCATTGCTGATGTCCTTGTGCTGATCACTTTACCAATTTGGATTTACTCCTTTGCTGACTCATGGGTTTTTGGAGTCATCTTCTGCAAAATACTGGTTTTCATTATTTACTGTAGCATGTATGCTAGCATATTTCTAATTACAGCACTGAGTTTGGAGAGGTTGATGGCTGTGTTTTACCCTTTCACAATTCAAAGATACAAAAGAAAAGAAAAAATATCTTTAATCATGTTCCTCATTTGGTTCCTGTCTATTACTTTTGGCATTTCTGTCATTCCATTTCAAGAGACAGAAGAAATGAATGGTCGACTACTATGCACGTGTCGCAGCTACTCTTCCAACAGACAGAAAGTGTCGTATCTTTTGCTGGAGACTCTTGCAGGTTTTGTAATTCCTTTTTTAATTATTTGCACTTCTTATGTGTGTGTTGCAAGAAGAATAAGGAGAATGACTTACCAATCTAAGCAGCGATCAGAACGTCTCATTGCCAGCGTTGTGGTGGCTTTCATCCTATGCTGGTTCCCTCACCATGTCTTTAACATCTTAGATATTATTTCAATTGAAATAGAACTCTCTAATGAGGAAATGTCTTTGGCCCTGGATGAAATTGTAGACAAAGGAGTGTACATCTCTGGAGCCCTTGTATTCATCAGTAGCTGTATTAACCCTCTGCTTTATGCTTTTGCTGCACGAAGATTTCAGAATCACCTGAGATTTGCCAAGATGTCAAAGCTGTTTGAACAGATGAGTCAAACTGTAACAGAGGAAGACAAGAAAAGAAGTTTGGTTGCAACCAAACAAGAAGATCCTTTAGTAGGCACAGCAAATCTCTAACAAGGAACTCGGTGATTAATCTGTGTCAATCTTTCAGTAGTCCTTTCTCCTCATACTCTCAGTTTCATTTACTAAGCAGTCCAGGGAAAGCTAGAGACAGATAAAAGCTTTTTGTGTTTTTTTCTTGTGCGCTTTAAAAGTATTGGCATTGACAACCTAGTTCAGTTCATAAGTTAATATTCACATCATGAAATGAGCACTATTTCACTGCTGCTGAGAACCTCAGCAAGATGGCTTTAGCCAAATTTAGCTCAAATTGTAGGCAATACAGCATTTTTAATTTCCATTGAAATGATTTCTGTTTTCCAGGAGGTCTGTGTGAAGAAAACGGAAAAGAACTGCTTGTGGAAGGGAGAGGCTTTGAAAAGTTTAGAACTAAGTTTTTCTTCAGAAAAAATTTTTAGATATTCAAAAATCCTTATATAATCTAGAGTTTTAGGAATCTGTAGTTAAATTCTTGATATGGTTAAGAATGGTTTTAAAGTACAATAATGACACAATACTCTTCTGGGTAGATGGAAAATCTAAAGCTGTTTTTATTCATGACTTTATTTAGATTTGAAAGTAATAAGGGTTGTTTTTCACAGTCAAGCTCATTTAGTGCATTATCCTGTAGTAATAGATTTGAAAAAGTTAAATGTGAAGTGTGACACGCTTCCAAAAAAACCAGGAGGTATGAGAACTCTGTGTTGTGTGGCAAACATCATGACAGACTGAATGCTACATTTGATGTCAAACACATTGCATACTTCAGTGAGCAACTATTAATGTACTGAATATATATAGTCTGACTATCCTTAAAATTTTTGATTCAGTTAAGCTTCCAAGATGTCTATTAAGTTATGGAGGAATTGGATCAGGCACAGGTGAGAAGGAAGGAGACATCCTTGGTATTATTTTTGTGTGTAAGAAAATATGGTAGCAGTACAAAGTATCTGATATCAGAAGAACTTCACCTTGCAAATAGAAGTGTTATTTTTTCTTCCCTTGTCAAACAGAGTGGACTTTGCCATAAGAAACCAGTAAATTTAGTACTTGCAAGGACTTTAGTTTTGTGAATGTGTGCACTGTGAAAACTTGCATGTTATCAAGTGTTTGCTTTTGAAGTGTTATTTATTTCAATTGTGCCTAACATTTTTTATGCTTACTTTTGTTAATTTTTAAGTCAATAATTTGTATTAAAATCAAGATAACAAGATTAAGAAACATATTGTAGTTTCCTGTACCTTGTTCCCGACAGTTACTTGTCTTTACAAAGAAATTACAAATATTAAGTAGAACTTAATTTTCCATGTCTGATTACATCACAACCAAACGTATTTGAGTTGTATTAATTTAGCTTTTAAACTGAAATAAACATGGGGAAGTAAAATCCTTGGCTTTTAATGGAAGAGTATTTCTGTAAACTTAGCATATGCATTTGTTATTTCTGCTTGTTTTAAAAGAGTCATTCTTCTCAATAGGAGAAAAATCCACAGCACAGAAGGCTTTCCTTCAATAGGGCTCCTTCACTGAAATTAAAGAAAACTTTAACAAGACCTTGTTTGCAGCGAAGAGTAATAACAGATGAAACCCTTTAGACTTTACCTCATCCACCTATCACCTTTTTTTCATTACACTAATGGCTCTTTAATTGTTATTAGTACTTTCAATATAACAACGTGATGTTATCTTGCAAAGAAAGCAGCAACTTTAGTTATCTACTGCATAAAAAAGTGAAGTTGTATTTCCCAATATGTTCTTGAGATAAGAGTCACTATGCAACAACAACAAGGTACAGATGAGGAGATTTACTGTCTCGTGAGCACTGCAACTGAACTAGAGTTCTAGGCCACAAGGAGCCAAGCATTTCACAACTCACAGGGTGGGAAAAGACCTAAACAACTTTAGTACAAGCTACCTGACCAGAATATTCCTTTCTATCAGTCTGTACCCTATACCTAGCATGAATTTGCCTCAATATTCAGTTCTCACCTTTTGTCTATTGCTTTCTATTAATAACTGTGCTATTGAAGTCAAACACGTGGTCCATGAAGGGCTAGAACTGTCCTCTTGTGTTTTCTTTAATGGCCCTGGACAGCTGCCTCCAGCAGTCACTCATCTTTAAGAACAATATTTCTTTTGAAGGCTGTTTGGGAAGTAGTAACAGATACTGAAATAGCAACATTAACTAACTTCACTTTTATACAGAACAAATAGAGTAAATTCTTGTAAATATTGGTATGCACAGATAAAATGATATAATTATTTTGTCAACACAACCATCATGTAACTGGGGCCATAAGAGTCAGTGTAGAAGTGTAAGCTGATGACATGGTACCACTTCATCTGTGCTAACATGCTCTATCACTGAATGACAGTGGTTCCAATAGGCCCATTCAGCCAATGGACAGTAGGTCTTCTCTCCTAAAATATTGAATCCCAGCCAAACCTAAGGCTCAGCATAGATTTGGTCCAAAATGCTGCATCTTATGATAATGATACTTCATGTTTCTTGTTGACTGCCTTATATATCCATCTTATAGACTATAGAAAACAAATATTTTCTTTGATTGTTCAAGCTAGATCAAAATAGTGGCTTGGAGGTGAGATCAGTCGTGCTAGTAACTCTGAAGACACTCATTCTCCTGGGAAAAAAAAAAAAGAGGTTTTGCATCATTTGAGTTCCTCTTATTTTTCTTATTTCCCAACTCTTCCATCCTTGTTTCTGAAGTCTGTCTCTGTGGTCTCAGTGTGCAGCTGTCTCTCATGACCCAGCAAGGAAGAAAGCTGAGCTGAGAGAGGGCCACTTCAGTCACCTGAGTGAAATCACCTCAGATGACACTGGAGTACAGGGAACGTGATGTGGAATCAATGCAACACTGCTTGGAACACTGAGTACTGGGAGGTGACCAGATAGTTTGAATTTCTCACATTTGTAAAAATTAATAATCTTCTAACATTTATCTCTTAACATGAAAGTCTTACCCAGCCTGAAACTTGCTGTGAACTTTCCACAGGTTTACGTCAGAAATTTATCACATTTACTGTAGTAGAGTCATGCTGCTCAAAGTGAATTCATGTTGTATTAATATTGAAGGATTGAAGGAAAGCCTGGAGAATTTTTACTTCATACGTAGTCAATATACAAGAAGGATAAAAAAGAACATAAAGAAAAAGCATCAGCCTTACACATTTTGTTGCCTGCTGAGACTAAAATATTTCTGTAAGCATCATGGTAAAAGAGTTGTAACAGATGTCTGGATTAAAACAATGGAGCTTTGTGTATATTAAGAGGCAACTCGTAATTTAAGTACTAGCACAGGGGAAATCAGAGATCCTTATTTGCAGGCAGAAACAGGACAACTACATTATATTAAAGAACTTTTTTTTTTCTTTAACAAAACCATCAGAACATTTTGTAGGAAGGAGTAGAGCAAAGTTAAGAGACACTTTAAAGACAATTAAGGCTGAAGTTATGGAACTCTTAGGGTTACTGTTAACAGGACTGAAAGAAAGATTTGCCTGCAGCACTTGGGTGAAAGAAATAAAAGAATCTGGAAGCTCACAGATGGCACAGAAACAACATAGGAATGCAAAGTCTTTCACATGCAAGCAAGAGTCTGGTACAGAATAAATATTTTAAAAGATGGAGAATTAGTAAGTATTAACAGTGTTGAAAAATTTGCTATAGGTTATTCTACTACTGTTGTATTACTCCCTTTTCTCATGTATTGGGAAAAGGGAAGAGAAAGGAAAAGTTGTTGGCTTTTTTGAGTGGAAAAGCATGAGAAATAAGCCAGTTAAGATTACTAAGAATCATATAGAACCAGAATGAAACTGAGAAGTTCAGCTGTGAAAGTTGGGTGTACAAAGAGGACAGACAGGGAAGTGAAAACTATTCTGTTGCAAGACAGTCTCAGATTTTTGTAAATTTTTTCTTGGCAGATCAGTTATTTACTAAAACAGTTCTTTATTAGAAAACTTCTCAGTGTGATCTCCACTGGTGGTTAATAGGTTAACAAAAAAAATCCAACCCAGTTTAGAGAGATGTGATTAAACACAGTTTGCAGACATAACCTGTGAGAGGGTGAGTAGCTTCTGCTGCTCCTGTTGGTCTTGTGAGTTGAGTGTGACCAGGGCTGTGGCCACTGGGATTTCAGAAACTTTACAACACTCTTTACAATCCTAAGAAAGCTCTTGTGCTGACAGGTATGGATATAAGAGAATCATATGCAGTCTGATTCTTTCATGTATTCTTTCCCCTTAATTATTTTAAAAGTCATATAGGTGGTTCTTAGTAAGGATTCAACATTTTAAACTAGATTTGTTTAAGTCAAAGAAAGGTTCAGATTAGAAGAAAGTCATTTTTTATGAACTATGTAAATTCAGTGATTTAAATGATGGAATTAATGAAAAAGATGCTGCAAAGTCTTCCAATGACAGCTCTTAAGTTAGGAAGTGCAAAATCCATTTATTCTTCATTTAGCAGAAATCAACTATCTGAATTACATCTTGATTTAAAAGATAACTGGTTACATTTCAGTTATGGCTGCAACTGTGGAGGTACTAACAATGAGTGCAACTAAGTGCATCACTGTTTCCATTGACTATTAACTAGAAAACAGTCCAAACTGTGCTGATACATCTCAAAACATTGGTGTATTGTAATTATGGATGTTCATAAAGTGAAGGGTATGTCCAGCAGTTCTTAAATTGGAGGATTACTAGTTCAGGCTGCTCTTACTAAAACTTAAAGTGAAAAATCAGACTTTTCATTTTTCCATAGCAGACCTATTTATGTTATAGCACATTACATTAAAAATTAAGCGCTAAATATTTCATTTTCAGAGAATTATTAATTTGGAACATTATTTATGGCCTGTCATTGAGCTGGTACTGTCACCACAAAAGCAACTACAGGAAAACAGCTATGGGAAGATGTGCCAGTGTGGACAATCTGAAAACAGGTTGCAGATTCCATAGCTTAATTTCAAAAGTTACTGTAATATTAACATTCAGTGTATAATTCCCTATTGAACTTAGTGAGTAGTATCAGAAACTCAGAAGCATGGATACTTTTTTTAAACATTATAACTAGTGAATTATATTAATACCCATTAGATTTAAAAATACAGCCAAGAACCTTCCGCTGTGCTGTAGAAGGGAAAATTGAGGGAAAAATTAAAGGGAAAATTAGCAGGGCAGGGTTTTTACATGCCTTGTTCTCTTCTGCCACCATGTGGCTTTTCCATTTAAAAAAAATTAGGCCTAATTATAATACTCTCAAAGTCACTGAAACAAGTGATGAGGTACTTTGTTCATTGTTTCAGCTGTGAACCACATGTACAGTTCAGGTCATTGAGACAGAAAGGTTCACAAAAGCCACAGCAGTATATTAAGCATTCAAGTCCTATTCATTTCAGAGAGTGACTCAGCTGGTCTTTTTCTTACTTTTCAGGAGCCCAAGCTCACATTGTTTCAAACATTGCACAGATTAGGCAAGCTGAGAATGTTTGACAGAATATAAATACCTCATGCCAGTTTGTGAAAAGTTTATGCTGAAAACAACTTTTTTTTTTTTCTTCCCAACTAAACCACCAATAAGCACTTTGTGTTGAATCTTGGCCCTTGAATTTGAGTAGCCCACATCTCATCCCAGGTGATATTTTGATTTATAGGCTGTTGGTAGTTTTGAGGTGCTCTCAAAAATTTTCAAAATATCTTGACTTCCTTGTGATAAAATTAAGAATGGTTCTTGCAGTCTTAAAGATATCCATGATAAGATGATCACAAAAGCATTGCCTTTCAGGAAAAAAAAGGAGAAGAGTTAAGAGTGAAGCAGGAAATGGAATCAATGAGATTTGGTTGCAAATTCCTTTTTCTCTATCACAATGTTTAGTTCCTGTATGTAATGCTTTTAGTGTCTATGAACAGGGCTTGATTTAATCCTCTTATATTTGTCACATTGAATAGCATTACACTAATTGACTAATCCTATCCTTAAAATGATCAGAATCAGAAGAAACTGATTTTGCTGAAGAACTTCTTGTAAACACTTCTGGGAAGAAGAGCTCATGAATTAAAGGTTTCTACCCATGCTTTCCTTAAATACCCATTCTACCCCAAGATTTGCATTGTACATTACAGTAAACCCAGCCATGTTGCATTTTACACCTTACTTTGTCCTATGATGACCAAAGTAACACGAAGCATCAGGAAGAGCCAGTGATCAGCGAGCAGGACCACAGTGCTCAGTCAGGGCAGGGCAGTGTCAGCCCACAGGTCGGGTCTGTGCCAGGGTACAGGACCAGCTACAGGCACGGCTGTGGCACAGCTCCAACAGGCACTGCAGCAGCACAGGTCCAGAATGGAAACACAAAGGACAACAACAGGATAATGCACATTCTGCATGGAATAATGCCCACAAGCCACAATTGCCATTTTATGTAATGGCTTAAGTTGGGTGATTTTGCATAAAGAGGAGGAGCCTCTGAGAAAAAAACTGATATTTTTGCTTTTTACCATTTACCTTACATTTACATTCCTTGTAACTTTAATATTATATCTGAAGAACTTCAGAGTATTTTTCCGACATCTAACTCTTTTTTTTTTTTTCCTTAATTCTTCAAGTCTCCTCACAGTGTGTTTGAATCACAGAAAGACACTTTGTTCCTTCTTAGATACAGAAAACTACATCTTAACTTTGCACCATTGGAAATAGATGGAAATTCTATGAGCACATGAGCTAGGAAAACATACCCTGTTCTGATCACAAAGATGTTATCATACACTGCACTGAGAATTTCACCTGCTTTGGGTCACTGAACTTTGGCTTGATTTAACCAGGCAATTAAATAGCCCAGTGTAACTGCTGGATTGGCCATTGATAGGATCTTTCATTTCGTTTAGATGAATGCCATTGGCTGAATAAAGTTAAATATTTAGCATCCTGAGCACAACAGCAAAAAAAGAAAAAATGTTTGGTATGTGTTTGAAAACATAATTATTCATTTCCCAACAGCAAATGCGTGTTGCATTGGCTATAGGGTACTTGTTTCCTTGTTGCTGTGTAATTTAACACACATAGTTTTAGGCATGCAGAGGGGTAGTGATGTTATTTTAGTGTTTCAAATTACTCATATTTTCCACAAGTATTAAGGTATATCAAAGGGAATTAAACTGTTTAATTAAACAGAGCTTTTTCCTACTTATTTTACCAAGAGGTGAGGTGAGCAGGAGCGACCAGGCCTCGAGCTAACCTGGTGACATAGTCTGTTTTACACTTCTGTCACATACAAATTCCTCCTTACAATAGGGGAGATAACACCTCTTTCTCTGTTTCAGGTTCTTTTATAGTTGCTTAGTTCCTAAATGTTTAAGACTGCTTGGAAAAACCATTTCTGAAGGAGCTGGGGCCCTGCTGCCCTAGGCCAGGAAGATGCCCCTGTGGCTTCCCCCTGTGCCAGACCTTGCAGCTCTGCAGTGCTGGGTTGGATTTCAGGTGTCCTCCTTCCCAGCCCCTCTTCAGCATGTTGAAGTAACACAGTGAGACAGTGGCAAATAGATACACCTCCAAATGTCCTTGCCATTGCTTTTTGTGTGCCAAGGAAATCCCTTCTCATTTCCTACATTTACAGGCAAAATTAAACACAGAGAGTGTGACATTGCTAAGCTTGGGAAGTGAAGTGTCCTACTTTAGGCTAAGTAAGTGTAAACATACATTTGTCTCATTTGCTTCAGTCAAAACCACTTCCTTTTCTTACTACTTCTTCCCCTTTCTGTACACAAATAGCTCACCATCATTCCTGTTTAAGGAGAAGTATGATGGTATCTCTGATCCCTGGTATAGGCTGTAACTGTGATACAGAAATGTGCCTTGAGCCACTGTTTTTCTGTAAAGTGAACAGACAAACAAAACCAAGAAACAAACAAAACAAAACAACCAAGTTTGATATGTCTGAATCAGAAGATAGAGATAAGCCTCTAAAGCTAGCAAACTCCATAATTTGATTAATATTACAGTTATTCAATTCTCAAGGAGCTGTATTAAAGAATGACAGGGAAAACCTAAGGATTTCTCTCTTTTCTAGAACATAGTGAGCTACTTTGAACAGTTAATTATTTCTAAAATCTATTGTTTAAATGCTCTGGATGTGTAATTAATGATTGTATTATAATCATTAATTATCATGATTATGATAATAGTTATATGATAGCAAATAAATAATACATCATAACTTTTTTTTTTTTAATTTAAGGGAGATTTTAACCTGCATATGAAGAGGCTCAGGAAACAGAAAATTGGGAATGGAGAGGACCCCATTCCATCCACAAGAAATTAGAGGGATGCCATAGTAGCAAAGGCAGTGAAAGTAAATAAATATTTCTCTACTAAGTTTAAAACTGGCCTATGGAAACCAGGGCTGCAGGTGTTCATGGAAATGAGTAGTGTTGCAGGAATTTTAAAACTGTATAATTTTATGACCAGTTATCCAAGCTGAGGCAATGATACGAAGTAACCCTATCTACTCCCTCAGGACATGAGCAGGGGTCAGGAGGGCACTCCTTTTAATGCCACAGCATTACCTGTATCTCAAGAGAGGAATTTTGTTTGTGAGGTTTTTTTCTGAGTAGAATTCACATTCTTAGAAACTTTAAATGGTTGATGATTCTGGACAGGAATTCAATTTAAAACATTCCTGTATAAAATCCATCATGCCTCAAAATGAAAGGCAAATGTAAGATGGATTACAGGACTGCCTTGGTGACCTGAGTGCCAGCAAAGCCCCTGTGCTGTTTGTGGTACTTGGCTGTGCTGTTATTGCTCCTGGTTTACAATTGGGAAAATAGAAGGTAAAGGGAGGTATCCAAGGCTGCACAATCAATGTCAGGGCAAGAGTTAGAAAAATGTAGTAATATGCTACTGTAGTTAAGTATAAATCTAACAAAATTGTCATCACACAACACAGGTGGGCAAAATGTTTCAAAAATTGTATTATTTAAATGCTCTGATTCCCTTTTATAGAATTGGTATAAATTCAATAGGAATTAACATCAGATAGGAAGGTAGTCTTCTTAAAGAAGGTAGAATTCTTAAACTAGTATGTAATTAAATTTAGCAGGAGTTTTTCAAGTGGCTTCCTGGATTGAGAATAAAGGAGGAAAAATAACAGAGAAATTTACACTAAAATAATAGATTAAAACGTAACAGTTTCTCAGAGTATAGTTAGAATGACCAAAGAGTTATATATACAAGGTATATATTAAATATATAAATAATTGCCTTTACAGACAAAGCTTCCCACAGTCTAATTAAAGTAAATGTTTTAGGTTTTGATTGCAAAAGTGTCTAAAGATGTTTTAAACAAAAGCAAGGAAAGTATAGTCACAGAGCAATCAGAAACAGTGATGAAAAAATAAGTTTGCAGAAACTAAAAAATGAGTCTTCAGAAACTAAAAAATGAGTCTTCAGAAACTAAAAAATAAGTCTTCAGAGTGAACACCTACTTTTTAGGATTTGATGTCTAAGATGTCAGACTGGAATCCCAGGTTATTACTTCTTTTTACAGGGAAGATCATACACAAATAGGTTTTTTTTATCCATTACATATCTCTCATATTCCTCCTTTTAGAAATGAGCCCAGACACTACTGTAAGATGCCTTAGAAGCCCACAGAACAAAAAGAGTGGTTTTTATTCTAGTTTCATGCAAGAACCAAAAATGATTGTAAACTCAGACTTGCAGCAAATTGCAAACGCACTCTGAAGCCTCACATTTTTTTATTGATAACACAAGTTTTAATTTTTAAAATTAATATATCTTAGATGTCTGTTGCATTATCCCCAATTTTTACATTCTGAAAGTATATTTCTGGTATGCTATATCATGATGTGAAGTTTTAACATCAGACCTCTAAAATTACATGTCAGATTGGTTGTGTATTTTCCACTGAGATGTGATGAGCACAATAGTACAGGACAGATTTTTTGTACATTAATTTAATTTTTGGGCAAATTATACTTCAGAGAAGCCAAGGAAGATGAAGGCTACTTCTCTTATAGATCCAACTAAAATGAATTTCCTTCTCATTTCACAACATATTCATCTCAGGTATTACCTTCATTTCCACGGACAGCTTTCTTCAGGAATTTAAACATTGTCTCTAAGTTGGACTGCCCATTATGAATCAGTGCATTTAGAAAAAACAATCCAAAAAGCTAGTTTTGCTGATGTATCCCTCATGCCTTTGCAACTCTCCATTTTTCACCATCACTCAGTAGCTGAGCTGGGTGGATGCTGCAGATGGCACACAGCTTTTTCACTTAGTTTTCACTTTGATGTAACACACCTATCTCCGTGCTTCTGGCATTTATTTCCTTTATAACCTACAATATTCACATATTCACTAGAATACAGAGAAAATGATGCCTGTTTAGAGAAGGTTTAATGAGCTGATGAATTGCCATTTAACCTTTTGCTCCATCAGCCCAAGGAACCAGTCAGCACACACTGACTGTGTCTGTGAGCACACATGTGCATGCACATACACTGATATATACAGGGACAGACTGCTGTACAGACAGTGTCACATTTTTTTCATGGGGTAAATAAATTGTTTTACTGAAGCCAATCAAATTAATCTGTTATAAAAGCAAGGAAAATCCATAATTGTGCAAGGAGTTTGTTCCTGCATAACTGATGCATGCATTATTTCCTCTCATTGACTTTAATGTGACCACTCCCAAGCTTAAAATTAAGTGTGTGCTGAATGTTTAGATTTTCAAAGGAACCAGTGTATAAAGATCTTCCCAAACAGAAAGTTAGTTTCAAGGATTTTTTTCCTTTTGGAAGAGCTTCCTAAAATGTATTTTCCTCTGCCTGATGATATTTCTGATGTTTACAGCAGTTCACTGGTGTAGTCTCTTGCCATGTGCACATGTGTTTGAAATATGAGATGCATCTGATATCTAAAGATATTGAAAAGTTGTAACTCCCAGAGGAAAACAAAGAACGAAGGGCCCAGCATGGTCACATAACCTGAATATGTATGTATTGAACACAAGTTCCTCTTGGCTAACAAAGTATCATAAAGACCAGTTTTGTGCAGTAAGAGCACATAACAAACTAGAGAAAGAAGGGGTTGCAGAGCATGTGATATGCTGCATGTTCACACCCCAGCCCGCCCTGTAGTGGCTTGTTTGTACATCTGCACCTGCAGGCAGTAGAATCCTGGTTTCACCTTTTGCTTAAACTTCATTTAATAGGGGCAAGCAGCCTGGATATTAGAAACAGAAAAAAAAATAGCATTAAATTGGCTAAATTTAGTCTGAATACCGTGCAAAGCCTTCCTAACTAAGGTATATCAAAGTAGCAGGGAATTTTTAATACATAACCAAAGTCTTTAGAAACAAGAAAACCATAAACACCACTGAAATATCAAAATTTGAAAATGCTGATTGTCATCTATTTGCATAATGTAAGGGTTTGAGGCTAAAAATAAAACCCAACAACCACAATGAGATCTGCAATAAAAAATACAAATGTGTAAATCTAATGTGAGGTTCCTCTTGAAAGAGTGTCGGACTTTCAGTGTTATAATAAAAAGCAATGCTCTGGAGCAAAATAGGAAAGGAGAGGTTGGCAGTTGAGGATATTACTAATTCAGCTTTACTCAAACTTCCAGGGAGATGATTTGGTTAACGTGAATAAGAGACATGAGAATGTGAAGATACAAGTTCAGAGAGTGCTTAGGAATACTAATAGCAGCTCTTCTGTGTGTGTAAAGGATGGCAGTGGCACAGTACTCTCCATCTAACAATCATTTAACTAGGGTGGTTAAGTTACAAAACTGGCTCCCTATGACTTCAGGAGATGTCTTTAACTAAAAGCTTGTTGCTGCCAAAAAAGCACTTATCTCTTTCCTGTGCCCTTCTCCTGTAACCCTCTCAGCTCACTGCTTGCCTTGAGCCACCTCTGGACTTCTTCTGACTGCAGGTTGTTTAACCTGGTAAAACAACAAAAATTGCCTTTGCCCACCTTCCAAAGGTGTGTGTTTTTGCCAGGTTAGTGGGTTTTGTTGCCTGACCTTGAGAGCAATCAAATAAACCTGTGAGGCAACACAAGAAAGATGTGGGAGAAAAGAAAGAGAAGCTGGAAAGCAGGGACGGGACTCAGTGCCCTCCCTCCAAGAACCGTGAATTTGGCTCAGCCCCTTGGCACTCTCTGGACTCCCTGTTAATCTGCAGAAAGAAGTCAGTAGCTCCTGAAGCAATTTAGGGGAAGGTCTTATGTGTCTATCAACTACCTTCTTAAACTAAAAGTTCAACTTTATATATTATAAATACCCTGCCTTCATCTTCCTCAACCTAAATCCAACCTTCAGAGCAAGGTGAAAAATATTCTATGGCTTTCAATTATATTTTTCCCATTGTTAATCTTTTCTATTTGGCATCTCTCTCAATATTCCTTTTGCTTACATTTCCAGGCATGGGGCTTTTTTATTATTCATTTTTTTGGTTTTAGTTTTTATTTATTCATTCACTCAATACTTAATTGAATGTTTTCTTTAAGTGAATGACTTTTAATAATTATTCCTACTTACCATTTGTATTAACAATATATTTTTTGTTCTCATTATTAGTCCTCTTCTAGCTATACAATTGTTTCTGTTCTTCAGTAGTTGCTTTGGCTGCATCTGTTTAAATTTTCTTCTAGGAATGCTGTTTGCTATTGGACAACACAGTTCTCTCTACAATTTCTTGTTTTCTGTATAACATTTAATCTCAGGTATTTTTCCAGTTATGGGTTTTTTCTATTTGGGTTTTTTCCCCTAACAACAAAACAAAACAACAGGTGGTTGGTTGTAACAGAGCAAGACTTAACTAGTAAATAGAAAAAAAGCCTCAGGAAAACTAAGAGACAACACTTTTTATCACATCAAACTTGTTCATTCATTTGTTTAACCTCTGTCAAATAGGTTGAGTCAGAACTTTGACTTTTTCCTGGAGATGTAGCCAAGTTTTGGTTCAGAAGATGCTTCCATGTCCCAAGGAATTTAAATTTCTGCAGTTCTGTACATCTTAGTCATGTAGCTCCACAAGCAGGAGACCTCTTTGAAGAAGCAGCACCGTGTCCCCGTGCCACAGAGGCCACAGCACAGGAGCCTCAGGACTGCAGGGAGGGCACGTGCTGGGCCTGGAGGCTGCAGGGCTTCAGGCTGGGACTGACTGAGTGTCTGTCTGTCTGCCACGGAGGTGAGGGGAGAAAAGGGAAGCTGCAGCACTTCCCAGCAAATGCATAGAGGGCTGGCTCTAAGAGAATGTGTGTTTGGAAGTGATTGTGTAAATCTCATTTTTATTGCATGAAACTTAATAGTCTGAAGGTGACTTACAGATCTTTATATACCCGAGTCGCTTTTCAGATAAGCATTCACTTTGATTTTACAGACAGAAAATGTAGCAGATTGAGTAACCTCTGTACAATTTTTTGGAACCACAGGAGGTAGTTTTGAAATAGCATCAACACTTTCTGATTCCATGACAGCTCTTTCACATTAGGTTGTATTTCTCAGGCATTTTTTGTGTACCTGTTCTTTGCATTGTGTTCTCCTTATATCAAGTACCTGACAATTCTAACATACATCATGAGTTTGAAACTTTTTTTAGTCCTACATCCATCCTCCTGTGTCCTCCTTCCCTTGTTTTCTTAGCCCCATCTTTCAGTCATTTAAGTCCCCTCTATGACAGGTTTTACAGCACCTTTGTCCTATTGGAAGGAAACTGACAATATCAAATATTGGAAGAGGAAGAAAAGAGATGGGTTTGAGGTACTGTGTCAATGAAGCATTAATATAAGTCCCACTAACCCTGTGTTGTAAAACTGCCTCATAAATTTTCTTTTTGTCATAACTTGAACTTGCAAATGAAAGTGGGCTCATATAGTATTTGATAACAGAGGCTATACCATGACACACAGCTGGTTAATTCTGCTCAGTATTTTGCATGTCTATTGACTTGTCTTCATAAATGCATGACATCATGTACAAATTGAATAGGCTTTCTAACTACAAAATTCATCCATTTTGTGACTGTCTGTGAATTGTCCTTTAACACTGTGAGAACTACTATTGCAATAGTAAAGGTTGTTATTTGTAACTCTGTCCTATCCTTTGCTGAGTAGACCATAACAGAAGTTCTTTTGGAAAAGTTATGGGAGCTTTGTCTATTGACCTTGTACATCTGTAGCACCAAAGACAGGAATTCTAAAGCATCTCCTAACAAGCTATTTATCAAAGTATGAGCCATAAAGAGTTACCTTCTCTTCTGTACATAGGCAATGCTTCCAGTGTTAATCATTAACACAGTAGCACTAAAAGAAATGTTTTGATCTATGAACATTCAGAAGAGGCTTAATTTGCTAACATGAGAGACTCTGCAAGTCTACAGATTTCCCTGAAAATGTGCAAAAATAACATACATTCACTGCTGCTAGAAACAGCCCTTTTCCAGGGTGAGGGTATCTGTGCATCCACAAGAAAAATATGTGAAATCAGGAATAAACTGAGTTTCTGCTTATAAAATTCAGGGATTTGTGATTTTCTGTCTTGTACAGTATAATATAGAACCAGATCAGTTTATTATGGTGAAGGTTATTTGATCTAACAGGGTTTGGTTAGTTATATTTCCTCTCCTGTTTTACAGATGACTGAATTTTTCCCTTGGGATATAGAGTGAGGATTGAATAAACCAGCAAGCTTTAGTCCTTCAAGTCCTCTGCCAAAGTAAGGCAAATAAATGTAAAATTTACTATATTTCACTGAGAGCATTAAGAAAAGAACAACTTTGCTGTTAAATATAGTTAAAATCAGTATGGATCTAAAAAAGTAATGTGAATTATGCACAGTGCTACCACGAGCATGTGTGTTAATTAGGCAGCTTTGCTTCTGGCACATGGATATTACTTTCTATGACCACAGTGTCAAACAGAAGAGGTACAGCAACAGTCAGCTTTCTGTATCATGATCTTAAAACAATGCATAGAGATTTATTTCATTTAGTATATTGCAATAGTTGCAGCAAACTAATTTAATGGAAGAAATAAGAAACAACACAGAACAAGTCTAGTTATTTGCATACTTAGTAGACTTCCTGAAGCTGGAAGTAAACAGTGTTTGTGGTATCAAAATTCCCTGCATACAATTTTTCCCTCCACCATTAACTGGCAGTTTACTGTAAACATCAAAATACAAACATGTCTTGAGGTTGGTTTTTAAGTTGAATACTAATTAATTTGAGAGGGTTTTCTAGATTTAAGGGATAAGGTGAAAGACAGGTTTGGGCATAAATAAATAAACAGGCAGCAAAAACTGGCACCTAGCTGGAAGTATTGGGATGACAGGTGAAAATGCCTGTGAAGGAGCAACCTCACTGAGGCCTGTAAGGGTGAGGTGAGGGCAGAAAAGAAAGACATTAGCAGAACCTTTGACTGATTTTAACAGCATTTTTGTAAGATTTGGTTTAAAACTTGAATGACTAGGGTATAAATTTGTTATGCATGCATTCTGGGTAGTTTTGGTAATGTTCTGGTTACTGCCAAAGCAAGAGCTGATTTTGCACATTTAGTCTGCAGAAATGTTTTAAGAAATCAAGAATTTGGACTGTGGATGCACAGGGTTTTTTTCTCAGTGACAAAGAGTATTTACAAGGTTTGCTCACTTTGTACCTCTATCCTGGTACATGTTCTGGTGGTGATAGTGCAGCTGTTTGTGAGCCTACATAGTTAAGCAGATCAGGGAAATTATCTGTTTTAAAAATAACCCTTTTTCTTATGGTTAACTTATCCCTTCATATCCTAAGAAAAAGGGTTATTTTTAACGCAGTCAGTTACTTGTTATGTGTCACCATGCAGCCCCACAAGCAGCTGTAGGAACCATTGTATCAAATCCCAGACTGGGGATATGGAACTCCTTAAACAGACTTTGCTATAGAAAACACAGAATACCACGACAACCCCATCCTTCAGGCATTTGAAAAGTAGATTTTTGTTTTTCAGTTGTAGAAATGTTCTTTATTGTTTCTGTGGAAGCCACTAGAGAGCAGCAGATATTTCAAGAGTGGTCAGTCATAAATGTAGCATAAATTGACACCAAGATGATAAATCAGATAATTATAGTAAAAGAAGCAGAACTGGCACACTACTTGCATGATTTTCTTACAGATACATTCTGTTTGTTTTCCCAGTATATTTACAAGTAGACAGTACACATTCTGGGGTGCAGTTCTACAGGTTATTTCTTTTCACTGGCCTTCAAAATTCCATTCAAAAGTTTAAGTAAGTCCTTAGTCATCATCATAACAGTTCACCAGTTTGAAAGGCAGGAAGCATAAGAACAAATCATTGCTAGTGAGAAAGTTTCTCTAGTTGGAAATTAGTCAGTTTTAAACTATGAAGTAGATTACAATCTGATGTGTTGCTAGAGTTTCTTTCATAGATATTTCTCACCCTTCAGTGTTCTTGTTAAAAAATATCTATCTGAGCCAGCCCTTTGAATTTCAGCATCAGCAGAGAGATGAAGCTTAAAGGATGTGGAAGTTAAATTGAGCTTGGACTATTACAGATTATGTCTTATTTCCTCTGCAGACAGATTCGGCCTTTAAGAATGTAACTTTACACCATTTAAAATCACTTTCTTATGTAGGTCTTCTGGGTAGGATCAAAATTATGTATGATAAAGCTAAGTTAGTTCTTTTGACAGTGAAGGCTCCTTGTATACCTGAACCAAGCTTTGCCATGGCTGGGAGGCAGGATTCCTGTCTCATCCCAAGAACAACACTAATGCTTGCAGTCCCAGCAGTTATCTTACCCCACTGCCCACCCCCTCCTCTTTATTGGGGAAGAAAGGAAGAAGAATGGAGGTGACATGCAGTTTTAGTGGGGATAAATGGCAAATAAGAACAAAAATGGAAAAGGAAATTGTAACATAGCCAAATAAAAAAAGGACACAAGCTCATTTTTGTTCCAGACCACAAAGTTCTAGTGGATGAACTTTTCTGTTACCCAAATTAGAAGGATGCAAAACCTTTATAACACCACTCTGTAGAGAAGACTATTGAACAGTTTTTTATTCCATGATCCCATTTGAATCCCACAATTTCTTGAGAAATTTCAGATGTTCTCAAAGTAATAGGAAACCTCAACCAGATCTTGGCTGGCAGACTTTCCTACCACTTTCCACCTTGGGAGAATATCCCAGACTGCCAGCCTGGGATATCAAGAAATAGTAACAAAACAATGATGACAGAAGTATTCAATAACTCAGCACAAATGACACTCCTGAAATTATTTCATGATTCTGGATTTATGAGACATTATTTCAGAGCATTTTTAAATTATCTAAAATCATGAAGCTTTTGTCACCTGAAAGTAATTTTGCATTTTGCAAAAATCCCCAGGCTGCACTGGATTTCAGCTCAAAACAAAAATTTATTGCTTTTAGCGGCTCCACGTATCTTTGTTAGAAGTGTAAAATATTGCAAATTTGGTTTCCTAGTTTCAGAGTTTCCCTTTGGTCCACTGTTTTGATCTCTTCTCAAAGTAATAGGAAACCTCAATCTTTTTGTTAGTGGCTCACAGTGCCTGTGCCTGAGCATACCACACATATTTGCGTGCTGACAGGTGGGGAAGCTGCTCTGCCCTCAGGGCAGGGTTGGTGGAGCCCGGCTGGGAGTGAAAACATGCCCGCTGAGTGAGTAATTCACTACTGTGGGAAGAGCTTCAACAGTAGCTCTGTCCAGGGGAGGGATGAAGCTTTTGTGTCAATTTAGGATGCAAATGAAGAGAATCAGCTGAAAAATCTTTTCTCAGAATCCTAACCAGGCCGAACAAAATATTTGGAGCTCTTTGGAGTTTAAAGTATTAGGTTGCTAGAGGAATTATTAAGTAGATATTTTAAATTCAGATTTCTTTTTTTGCTGTGACAATCACTAGTTTTTACATGTGAACTTGCACAGATGCTGCTGACTCACTTTCTCTTGATATCTAGTGGAAAAAACGAGTGGGGAAAAGTTGAGTCATACTCATTTATATCAATGTACCATCACAAAATGGTTAGATATCATGGTTTTGTAAGTTTCAGAACCCAAAATTTCTGTGTAAACATTAAGTCCTTTACAGGAAATTTTCAAGTTAATAACAAAATATTACAGCACCAAGTTTACATATTTAAACATAAACAGTGACAAAAATTACAAGGCCCTTATAATTAATTTTATAATTATAAAAATGGAAGCAATTTAAAAGCCCTCGTAATTAATTTTGTAATTAAATTTTTGCATTATTAATATATATTCAGTATTTCATATGTTTAATATCTTTTATGTGATATTAACTGTCCTGTATAAAGTGTATGACTCAGTTTTTTGCAAGACACTAATTGAGATCCCTCTCTTCCCCAGGTGATTATTTACCTTGGGTCAGCTCCAAGTCTCTCAGGTAGCTCAGGCAGGGCCCAGTTCCACAGCAATTTAAGGTGACCAGGATGAACTCTGTCAGCACAGTGGTAGCTCCATCCCTCCCATCCCCTGCCATCCATGTCCCCTCTCCATCAACCTCAACATTTCACTGCCTGATTTGGGGGCTGTATTTGTTCTTACCTGCCTCTGACAGAGTCAGCCTAGTCAGATTTTCCCAGGTTTTTATTATTTTTACTGTAAATGTCCAAGTCAATTTTTGATATAACAGTAGGGTTTTTTAAATATAACAGTAATTTTCTGGAGGAAAAAAGTCTCAGCAATTGGTATTAAATCAGTTTTCAGTCAGGAAGAAATCTGCTAGGTGAAAAGGGAATTTTCAGGAGCTGTCCAGGTATCTTAAAAAGGGAGGCTGAGGAACCAGTAAGTGTCTCTTCTCTTGTAATATACAATAAATATGTAAATTTCTTTAAGTGTTGGCCTCTGTTGAAGCCGATCAATTCTTACAAGATGCTGAAAAGAATCTGAGTGAGAATTAATTTTTAACTAAACATTTTCTTAAAAAACACTGTTCTAACCTACTTTATATAAAAGCAAAATAAAAACCAGACAATAGAAGACTTGTAAATTTTTAAACAATGGCTTTGATAGGATTACATGTGCTAATTTTTTCCAATTGGTATTTTAATGAAAAAAAAACATTTGTTTTGGTTTTGTATTTGCATATAAATTTTAGCTCAAAAGGAGTATTGGATCAGTCTGGTGAAAACGGCAGCTTTTTGGAAAAAGGCAAACCTGAGATTTTTCTTGCCTGCAGTCATCAAAATCCATGATTCCTTATGCAGGAATGTCACTCCAGTTGTTATCAAATTCTAGTACGATAATTCCATTTCTTACCTAAATTCTCCCCTCTAATTTCATTTAGACAAGGTTTTCTCCACTTTCTATGTCAGGATGTCTGTTACTGGTTGCCTTCCTTCAGGAGTGATCACGTTTGAAGGTGGCACAGACAGGTCCTGTAATCAATGTGTGCCTTGTAATTGCTTTCTGAAACTTCCTCTGTGTCTGGACAGTAGAAGTGACAGGCAATGGGAAGGTGAATCATGCTGGTATGAGCAGACAGTAACAGGGGAGTAGAGTCTCAGAAGACATCACTTCTCATGATGATATTCAGTATTCAGTAGTATGGTAGTATTCAGTGTTCCCAATATGACAGAGGTAACAGAAATACTCTGCAATGCCACAGAAGCCTAATAAAGAGCTGCTAATACACAGACACCTTAACTTGTGGGAGATTGACCACCAAAACCTAAGAGTCAGCCCCAACAAGTTTTGACTAGTGAACTGTCTGGCTATAGCTGGGGAGAAGATAATAAATCAAACCTGGACAGCTCAGCCTTCTCTGTCCCTGTCTGAGGACTTGCCTGCTGGTGGGATACGTCAGCTGTGGTACAAAACCACTGATCCACAATCCTTGGTCGGAACAAAGACCATGGAGTACACTAAGTAAAATGAAAAGAGTTTTGCCACAGATCCCTATGGTCCACTCTGACTGATCAGTGTTTGCAGTCATATGAGGGCCTAATCAAAGTTCAGGCTTTGCCTGTGGATTTTTGTTGAGCTGCTCTCTCCTTCATCCAGTAAACTATGTGGTTGCATCCCTGTGATATGATGTTCATGGGGAAAGAATTATTTCAATGCCTCTGAATTTTAGCACTGTGTCAACAACAGCACAGCATTTTCAAGGTGTTTTATGTCCTTGACTTCTTGTTTTCTCTTCCTTCACGTTCTTGCAGTCACCAGGAAAAAGTTCTCAATGTTTAGGTATGTTGGATCTGAGCATTTTCTGATTAGTATATTCTTGACAAACTTGTCTTTGATGCTGTGTCTGTAACTCCAAGACACCAACTCATTACATCAATGGTAATGAGTACAATGGTAATGAGCCATCTTGCTCAGCAGATTCCTGCACCTCTCAGGGTCTATATTTGTGCACAGAAACAGAATATTATGCCTGCTTTTACTGTCTGGACCAAACCCATGGAGCTGCAGGCTGGCTCACGCCACTGCTGGCCACTGACCAACATTTTTATCAATGGAAAAAGATTTTACTATCCTAAGCAGGAATCTGTCAGTAATAGGAAGTCTCTAGTTGGTTTCTAGTAAAGATTTTTCATTGCTACAAGAATTTCTCTGTTAAACTGGAGACGGCTAAAGAAAGGCTCAGCAGTTTTCTCCATGTTCTAGGCCAGATGCCAATTCAGAGCATTTCTCTGAGCTGCTCTTCCTGCATACAAAACTGCTCCTAGTGAAAGGAAACAAAACCTGTTTTTCAGAGAGGGAAAACCGAGGCACAGATGTTTACTGCTCTGCCCAAGCTTTCATGTAAGAATGGAGTGGCACAGGAAATGCAACTGAGATTTCTTGACAGCTTTAATGGTTAAAGGATTTTTTTCATATTTTATCTTCCTGCTAGGTTACATCTGATTCTTAAGGAAACATAACCAATAACAAAAGTTGAATCTCAGTTGATTTATCAGCTTTACAGAATGTCTTGTGGAAACTGACCTTTTTAGTGATTTTTCAAAACTCACCAAACCAAAGAGAAGCAGCTGAGGGAAGACCTCAGAGTTGAGAGAGACCTGTGTTCCATTTCCAGCCTTAGCATATGCTTAAATATAAATGTAAAACTCATTATGGGCAACATGGGGTTTTAGGTAAAAAAATAGTCATATAAGAACCTGGGGAGGGTTCCAATGATGGGAAAAAGGAATGTATTTTTAATTTTTATTGTTTTCTATGAGTAACCAATTTTCAGCTTTGAATTTTCTAACACTAAGGGGAAAAAAAAAAGAAACAAATATTCCTGTAAAAAGCTAAACTTGGAGAACACTATTTTTGGGGTGTGATGAACAATTAGTTGAGAGATTAACCGGGAAAAAAGGCAAAATGTAAGATACTCTGAGATATTAGAATATGGTTTCCAACTTTGTTGAAGAATGGTTGAGCATACAGATTGGGTTATGGGGAATTTTGGAAAGCAGTCTATATTACACTCAGTTATACTGGCTAATACTTTGAGAAGAAAGAGCATTTTTTATGTCACAGAATTTATATGTAAGAATCTCAGAAGATCAGGACCAATAAATAAATGTAATCCTAATCAGCATAAAAAAAGGCCTATCTATGGTATATACACACACAGCTGCTCCGTCAGGGTTAAGCCTTTCTAAACCATCAACATGGAGGCCACAAAGCTAATTACAAAGTAATTCAGTTCTTATCCATAACAAAGGCCAAATTATCACACTTGATTGCACTAATCTTATTATATTCAAAAAGATATATAGATGAGTACTGCAGAGTGTGAATCTGTCTTGTTTTCTGTATTTACCAGAGTTGTCCAGAGAATCTGAAGTCACTTGGAAACTTTGTTCTTGTACAGTTCGATTAAAATCTAAAGCTAAGCTGAGATGGATGCCTGTCAAGCTTCCAGGTTGCTGTTCCCAATGCAGAAATCCTTCCTATTGAACACCAGCACCTGCTTGGAAACCCAGAGGGCTTGTCCCCCTGGAAATAGTTCTGTCCTTAGGCTGCTGAAGGAAGAGGTGTGGGAGGGCTTTACTGTCCTTTGTGAGAAAAGAGGGGAGTAGGACAGGAAGAAAGGCATCAGTATTTATGATGCAGTTCTAGTTCAGGAAGCTCGAAGGAGACCTGAGTGATCCCTGAACTGGTACCTGCATATGTGCAGATTTTCTTGTTTCCTTTCCTAGTCAGGCAAGGGGAATTTGTATTAATCCCTTCTTTAATTTCGCTGAGGTTGAAGGAATCTCTAGGTGCAGATTCTCGTGTAAAACATATCCCCCCCATACAGCCTGCTCAGAATTGCAGTATAAATATGATATACTAACATGTTTATAGTGGCAGGTTTTTATAGTAGCAAGAGTCTGAGGGTTGAAAGTCTGAGAGTTGCTTTCTATGGCATAAGAAGTATTGGTGGTTCATGACATGTGTGACATACAGAAACACAGTAACAGTTTTGTTGGGCTCATTGTGAGAATTGACTGAGGCCCTGATATATTTATGTCCTCCTCTTTACCTTCCCAGTCCAAAAAACCTGTTTTCTGGTTTTGTTTGTTTGTTTGTACATTCCAAACATGTAAACAAAGGCCACGATTTATAAAAAGGTTCTATAAAACAGAAAGTTACTGACTTTGTGACTCAAGGTTGGCCTCAACTACAAGCAAGATCAGTAACTCCTTTTGAATTTCTGTGTCTTGACACTTCAATGACATCTTTAGAACATGAAGCCTAAAGTTTGGGAAACCAAAAGATATGTTATTTTCGTTGAAAGATTATCCATATGAAGCCTTCATTTTAATTTTTTTTTTTTTAATGGCTTATTAGTTATTTCAGTGTCTGAGTGCCTGTGACAGAAGTGCTTCAAGACTTACCCTGAAATTTATCTGGCTCCCTCACAGAAGAGATGACAGAAATATAATTGGATTTTTTCACCACAACATGGAGAAGTTGTCTTTAACTTGCATGGTGCACTAGGTTTGCTGTGAACAGTTGCTTTATTCTTTCAAGTGTTATTGTAGGCTCGCAAACTGTAGATTTATTTGAAGTCGTGAATGGAACAGGAATTCCTAGAAGACTTTCACTTCAGAAAATTGGAAATCTTGCATCTATTTCTTATGGAAAATTGGTAGCATCTTTGAAGGATGAATACATGAGATAAGTATCACTGTCAATTTTTTTTCCTAGCCCTCACACACTGCACTCAGGACAAATCAAGTACTGTGTGGCTATTTCTTCTTTCTTTGCTTTGCTTTGACGTGTTTCCTCTAAGCCATTACCAGAATGTGAATGTTTCAGGATTGAATCAGCTTCTGTGGCACAGGGGTCAATGTTACTGGCTTATTATGGCTTATTATCTTTCTACTGTCTTTCTTCATCCTTGTTGATGGGCCAGCACGTGGTCAGGAGCATTTTGGACAGCTCTGTGCTGTACGTGCAGCACATGCAGTTACAGCCCAGGGCGGCTCCTATGGGAACCACTAGAGGCTGCTCAACAAACGCAGCCCCACAGCTTCACCCCTTGTGAGGAGTGTGGTGAGATCGTGTGTGTGCGAGTGAAGAAAAACATTAATAGAGCAGTTATCTAAAACGTCACACGTTCTTCCTCGGTGGGATAGTGGAGAAAGAACAAGAATAGAAGTTTGAAAAAAAAAAAAAGTGGAGATTTCCTTTTCTGATTTCTGGGTCATTTTATTTGTTGGTTGTAATTGTTAATGGTTGAAGACAAGATGTTGCTGACTGATGCTATTCCTATTACACATAGGCCATTCTCAGTGAAATGGAGGAGTGGGAAAAAAGTTATGCACAGGAACAAGTTAGAACTCCAGCAAAAATATCAAGGTGTTCTATCCTTGTCCACCCTTATGAGTAACTGCTTGGGGGAAGGAAAAAAAGTGTATGTGTATAAATACTTACACAATTTGCATTTTAAAATGTATCTGTGTGTATATATATAAATACTTATGCACGCTGTTGAGGAAAGGTTTTGTAACAAATCTGTCCTTTTTTTCCATAATACATTGGAGTTTCTAGTTTAACTTAGATGAGAAAGAGAAACTTCCTGTTCACTGAAACTGCTGTCTCTTCAATAGCTCGACCAACAGAATACTTCCTTTTGATCTTTAGTAAGGTTATCCAGGGAACCACTGTAGGTGTTCTACTAAACCCTGAATCCCTAAACTTCAAAACATCATCTACGACCTCTCCAGACAGGAACAAAACCTGAATAGATGTCATGAGTTCTGAAAACCAGAATGCACTATGTCACAGAAATTAATTGCATGTACCAGAATCTAGAGACAGATTCAAAGGAAGAAGAGCTAAGACGGCATCATAGGCAAATGTGGGCTCTGGAATGACCTTCCAAAATGGAGCTGCTCTGAGTCCTGACACTTTCATTAGTAAATGTAGTATTGTGGATCTGAAGGACCAGTAGTCAGAAGGTTACTAGTAGCTCAGTGCTGATTCATCTGGGGTGTTAAATGTTGCATTATTTAAGCAACAACAATTGAGAAAGAAGCTGTTTCCCAGAGATTAAGAGGCGATAAGGAAGACTCGATAGCCTGAGGCTGCTTTTGTTCTTAAAAGGTGGGGATGGGGAAGAAAAAACTGCATGGTATTTATTCATGAGCAAAGTTGGTTAACAAATAGGGACAGGATGTTTATAAAATGACTATTCCAGCCATCAGGACTCCTTTCTTGAAAACCTGAATCACTTCGTAGCAGACTAAAGTTATACTTAAAAAAAGGCAGCTGCTCAAAAGAGTATGTCTGTGCATACTGTATAGATGCATGTTCAGAACTATGTGAGGGGAGCACCCGAAATACATACGTGCATCTGGTATGTTTTAAAGATCTGTCCTTCGTACCGTCAGGTTTTTGTGATATTCTGGGAAAAAAACCAATTACATTCTTGAACGTTCAAGATCAATTTCTATCTCAGGCATTGATAGTATAAAAAGTTTAAGGATGGTGCTGTACTATTCTTTTTCCTCAGCTTTTTCCTTCATCTGTGCTCTAGCTACCACTCTCAAAAGATATGAAAAATGTAAAATTCCAAAAGTAATTTGAAAGGCCCTTAGGCTGAAATAGTTGCTTTGGGTATTTCAAAATACTGCTGTTAAGTAGGTATGAGTGCATGACCCAATAACTAATGAAGAATTTGGCTGTTTACTGTTTATTCTCACTTTATTGCCTTGTCTCCTTCTGTACATGCATCTGGAGTAAATTACTGTTGTGTTTTTAAATCAATATGGTCTATACTGGACTGATTAGGATGTATGCCATAACACTTTAGTTAAGGGATTTCCTTAAGGAAGTCTGTTCTTAAGTTACTGTCATACCAAAAGTATTAGTTTGAACGATCCTATAAGGGTGTGATGTCATGATCATTCCTCTTCATGGCACTACTTGCTAAAGCAGTTTGTAGTTAACATGACATTTCTGGCCCCAGCCAGCTGTCAGAAAGAAGTTGTGAAACTGCAACTTAATTTAGCTAAAGAAAAGTTAGGGAGTCAAGGCTTCTGAAAATTCCCCCCAAAAATTACTTGCAAAACCAAGTTCTAATCTGGTTACAAACACGAGATCAGCTTTTTACAGTGTGTAAGTAATGAGAAGGAGGTTACATCAGGCTTTGGACAGTCTTGTGCCTTGCTGAAAGGAGGGACCCTTTATTCTCACTCCTGACTGTAGGCCCATCTATTTACCTGGGCTCTGGCAGTAACAGACTGTAGAACTAAGTCAGCCTGGCTGGTGATTAAAACATGTTTTACTGGTGAATTAACAGGTTGCATTGGCTCAGCTAAAGTCTGACCACAACTACAGCAGGTACAAAGAGGTGGGAAAAAGAACTGTGGGGAAACAAGAAGAACCTCCCACTTCTGGCAGTAGGAAGCTGTCAAACCAGCTTAGCTGCACCATTTAACATCAGAAATTGTGTTCAGAAATTTTGCCTAAAAAGGTGTGTGTCAAATTCAAGATTTTTCCAAACAGAGTTTAAGTTCAGAATTCAATTCAGTTTTGCACATGGTCATGTGAACCTGTTTTCTGATAACTGTCCAAACCATTAAAGTTTTAGACTTTGATATCAGAGTATCAAAGTTTTAAAAATTTCTCTTGGTACTACATGATGCAATGAAACAAAATATAGAGAGACTTAAATATCTTCAGCCAGTTTTGCAGCAATCTTATCATGCCCACTAAGATGAAAAGTGGGTGTGTATTATTTACTATGAATTTAGCAGTTTCATAAACTCTAGTTCAGCATTCTCTTAGCAATGCTGCTGAGGGTATTGAATAAGCTGTCACACATGACCTGTTGATCTGTATCAGGTCTGGAAACAGTTTACTTACTCTGAGGCTGAATAGATCTTCAAAGTACTCTTGACAGGTCAACTATTAGAACATAGTTCTACGTTAACTAGTTACAATTCAGGCAAAATATGAAAAATTGTTGGCTGTAGGCCACATAAAAACTGAATTAAGTTATGAATAGTGTTTTTCTTCTGGATCATAGCTTGACTGCTGTGACTACACACAAAATGTTCAAGCAGAGGATGCTGTATTACTCAGCTGTGAGGGTTAATGTAATAATGATGAAAGCTAAATTGAGCAAATAAATGGACATTTACCATTTAACATACAAGATTATGTTAATTTTCTATGAAGAGATACTGCTGAATGTTCTTATGGACTGTAAATTTTCCTCTTTTTTTCTTTTTTATTTTTTTGAGTCATAATTCAAGTAAAATACTCAGATTTTTTTTTCTTTTCTAAAAAATTGAGGTATTCTTTTTCTCCTCCTGCCTCATTGAGACAAACTGTACAGCAGTGTAACTGCGACAGGAGTATATTTGTCCTCTGCTTCGAGTGCATCATGCAGTCACTGCTCAAGAACATTCTCAACAATGACCTAATTCTGGGTGGGCTATAAAGAAAAATACCTGTTTAAAAAGAGAAAGGGAAAGAATATCCATGGGCATTTTGAGGCTTCTCTCTATCTCCTCTATTTTATGAAAGTCTTGTACCAGATTCCCACATGTCATTATTATATGTATATAAACATACATATTTTATATTTCAAATTGGATGTGTTTATTGTCCTGTGGTTTTCTTTGTAGTGCAAAAGAAGTGTGGGACTTATTACTGTTTGAACATGCCTACTGTACTTTTTAGATACATCTACTTTTTTTTATATTCTTCTCCAGGGTAAAAAATTCAAATTGGCCCAAAGAACACACACATCTAAGGGAAAAGGGAAAAGCCTAATCATTGGGTAAAATTTGACTGTCATCTTCCCAAGACATTAAAGAGAATTATGAGAATTAAGTTGAAGAAAGCAAAGAGAAAGAGAAGGCAAAAGATGTTGTTGATCTGTGAGCAGAGATTTGCTTTGTAAAACAAACAAAAGCAAGAATCTCTTCTCATGAAGTTAGTCATATAATATTGACTTTGCAAATTTGAGTGGTGTTAGATCAGCACAGTGGTCCAACCATAAAGTAGTTGAGGTACAGGTTAATGTTACTTCTACTATTTCCTGAACAACATAGAAATTAAGATTATTTTTTGAATGAGTGCATAGGAGAAAATTCATTTGCACGTGTTGGCTCAGTTGAGTAGCACTTACATTTGATTTGAAGGTAGGACAGTAACTGCAGAGCACTGCTGTGGCACACTGTGTCCTCTTCCAGAGCATCTCATATGAGAGGTTCACAGTTACATGGCCAAACACAAATACAGCTTTCTAGAGCACACTTCACTGCACACCTAAGCCAGTGTGTGGCCTTCCAGAGATTAAATGACAATTCTGTTCCATTAAGATAATTCTATCCTTTAGCTGTGGGCAAAGGACACAGTTTTGGAATGTTCAAAATGAAAATGAAAGCAAATATTACAAATATCCTTAAGATCTGCAATCATTGCGTAGCTTCCCATGTGGAATAAAATATATCTGAACAGTGCAAAGGAACAGGGTACATTGAATATGACACTAGCAATGCATTCTTTATTCAGAATGGATCCAGAGTCCAGGAAGTATAGTATAGGTAATTGGTATAAAAATAATGCAGTAAAACTTCTGCTTTAACATTCAACAGGAGTTCACCCATGTTCTATTCAGGACTAGTAAATGAAGTTTTACAAGCCCCACTGAAGTCTTTTACTTGCTGACTTCTATTGAGCCTGGTTAGCAGGAAGCAATAGCTGAATTTGAATACAAATTAATTTGTGCTGGATGTTGCCTTCACAACATCTATATGTCCCAGTGAAACTTCTTGAGAAACTGTGCAAATGCTAAGAAATACAAGATCTTTTGCAGGGATATGGTTTACATCCTATTTGGAATTTTTGCATGCCCTAGGAAAAACTTAGTCATGATCCAGTTTCAGACTAGAGCCTGCCATTAGAGTTGATTTGATATACATAGAATTGTTTTCCGTGTTCTTATTCATTCATAGCATATCCTCATCCACTTCCAAGGCCTCTTCCAAAGCTCTGGTTTTCCTTCATGTATAAACAATGCCTTGAAATTACTGTGTTTTGTCTCACTTAAGGACAAATAAACTCCTCAGTGTTTCATCCCCATACTAGTCTTTCTTGATACATTACATACATTTTCGTGTTTCATATTAAAAATGAAGGTAGCAACTGTGGCTTTTTTGAGTTTAGGAGCATTCCAATACACATCCTTTACCTCAGTATTCCTAGACCATTGCACAAACCATTATGCCAGAGCTAAGCCAAGTTCCCTGTTAAAATGTGACAAATGGGGGTTTGTTTGTCATCTAGCCTTGTTTGTGTTGTGAAAAGGCAAACAAAGACTGAAGAGCACATTTTATATTAAAAAGCAGCACTTGACAATGAATATTGGTTGCCCAAGAACCAGGAACTGTGGGTCTGACTTGCAGAACTGTTGGCTTAATCATCCCTTTCCCTGAAAGAGACTTAACACTTTTAGTTGCTTGTCATACACTATTTTTTTTCAGCTCAGGCTGTGTAATCCTGCCTGCTTAGTCCACATAATACCAGTCCCTTTTAAGAAAGGGATGTTTTCTCTTCTATAGGAGAGAAAAAGCAAGTCTATCTTACACAGCATATTGTCCACACAACAATGAAGAAGTTACTGTATGGCTTTGAGTGCATGCAGTGGTTTTGTAAATCCCTCTGAGCCCAGTCTTAAGTACAGCAACTAATCCCAGTAAAAGGGTATTGCTTCATATGAAATCTTTGCAGAGCTGTGGAATACATTCCTCCACCCCAGTTGCCCAGGCTGTTTGCATACTGGGGCTTTGGTTGCCACTATAGATAAACTGTGCAAACAAATGAAACTGGCTGTTATTTTACACCCTGTAGTTTTGTTTTATTATGTATATGCTCACAAACTCCTCCTCTGCCCCCCAATAATATATCGTGACTCTTATGGAGACTGCTGTTCCTTTGAAGCAAAGAAAATGGATCCTCAAATGTATTGTCTGTCTCCTGAACTGCTTTATGTCTGTGCAACCAAGTTGTAATTCTTAGAGCATGAATCCTTTCCCATTGCATTTGAGTCTGTATCATTCTTCAGGTTTTGTTCTCAGAAAAGCAAATGTGACAATAAAATAACTGATTCCAAATTTTTAATTTTCTATAGTTGCTTGTAAATATTTTCCTCTTTATAGAAATCATGAAGGAAACTTGCACTAAAATGCTGTTAAGTTTCTGTCCTTTCTTTTAATTGCTGTGATTATGAAATATTTTCATACCCATGTGCTGGAGGATTCTGAATAAATTCCCACAGAATACAATTACTCACACCTACTCCACCTCTCTGCTGTGCTAGCAACCACATATTATTAATCATCCTTACTGTCCACCAAGCCTTAGAAGCTCCCATAATTTGTAACATGTCACAAAACCTGTAAAAAATACTTCATGGTAACCTGAAGTCCTATTTACAGTATGCAGTGACAATAAAACAAAATACAGTTTTACATCCTGAATCAGAGGGAAGGGAAAAGGGGTAAATTGTGAAACTATGGGAATGATTAATCAGTAGGAAGGTTTCTGATATGAATGTTTGGTGCACTTAGGCATTTTTAGACAGCTGGTTATTGCAGTGAGTTCTGTGCTTTGGTTTTGGTTTTTTTTTTTAGAGTACTGAATGTGTGTGTGTTTAAAAATTGTTTAAGTACACTGTGGTAAAAAACCCCAACAACAAACACAACTTCCTGAGATTCATGTAAATACTGAGCATTAACGGGACCGACAAATCTTTTTATATAATAATTTAAATTACAGATGAAGCAGAAAAAGGAGGATGCAAGTGGTCTGGCAATTACACCACGATGCTGCCTTAGAGCACTGAGAGGGTTATTTACAGATCTTACAAATAATGAAGGCTTATCCTGAGTGCTGGAGCTCCCAGTCAGCCTGCAGAGTATGTGTCAGCCCAGAGGGACTGGAGAGGAACCCACCAATCCATTTGCTTCTGGTCACAAAGCAGCCATCAATGAAGTGCTGGATGCAAACCGATCAAAAGGTAGGAAACGTATTATCAGCATTCTAAGCATTAAATATTTTTGAAAAATACATCTCACGGTGAACTCTTCCCCAAGACCTCGTGTGAACTATTTAAGAGCACAAAGACGGGTGACGCGCACTGGCTTTGCCAGTCAGCCAAGATCTTAAGATGTAGATGTTTATGTTTTTTTAACCTCCAATTATCTCTCTGGAGTACAGGAGACTGCTTTTGAGGCTGCACTGAGCAGGAAGTGCTAAGTATGTTCATAAAGGTGTGGCTTAGCTCCCTAGCAATTCCCTGGTAACAGGGGTGTAATAAACTAGCCTTAAGTAAAACAAACAGACTTTGAGGAAATCAAAAGCTGAGAATGCAAGCTGGCCACATCTTTTTGATTAAAGCAGCTAATCTTTGATTGAAGGTGGTGGGCTCCACCTTGTTCTTCTAAACCAAACACTTTCACAAGGTTTGGATTGCTAAGTCTCACGATTTTGATAACAATGCAAAATATAAAGTGTTTTTTAAGGTAATGGATTTAAGTTGTGTTGTGCAAAAAGACAAATTTACACATTAACTTATCACAAACATTAAATAAGAAGAAAAGCCCTGTATCATTTGTCAAAAATCACATCACCCTACACAGCATGGCTCATCTTACACTGAGAAGTACAAAGCAGAACCCTGAATACTGAGAAAAATCTCCACCCTTTGTTATCGAATCTTTTTGCCTTGTCTTCCCTAAGAGAAGTTATGTGTTCTTACCAGAAGCTGATCAGGAAAAGTTCAACTCTTGCACAAGGCAAAGCAGATTGCTGGTACTTTAATCTAACCAGCAAGAATTTAATTTATAGGCGGTGTTCTCCTCTCCAGCAATTTACACGGCAAAAGCACATTTTTCCTACTACAGATAAACGCTCTGACAAAGATTCCTGCATAGATAGAAAGTAGTCCAACATTTTGAAGAGACAGAAAGACCTGATCTCACGCCTTACAATTTATGCCTGTACAAAGTAGGTGTGAAATGCTGCCCATCGTGACTCACCGGCAGCAGTGATGGCAGCCCCATTGCCTTTAGTGCCAGCTGCAGCAGTAACTGGCCCTAGGGAAGCTTGATGTGCCCTAAAGCCGTGGATTCATCATACTACGAAGCAGAAGTGCCCCTTTTGTTTGCCCATTCCCATCAGTCACTGTCTCGTTTTGCCAGGGTAACTGTGGGACCAACCGCTCAACCAAAAGAGGGAATGAATCCACCTTAAGGACGAAGCTGATTCACAGCGGAGCCCCACAAACAGTAGTGCTGAAGAATCAGAGGCTTTAATGAGCCAGAGGTGGGATGAGAATGAATAGCTGAAGCAGGATGAACAAGGAATGCCTGAAATTCGTATCTATGTCAAACAGATTTCATTTTGAAATCTACAGCTTAAGAACGCAGCCTCAACCAACTCCTAACTATTCCCATTTCCTCAGTGCTTATAGTGCATACTAGGATTTAATTTATTTGAAAAATCACGAAGGAGTAGGTCGGACTCCTCAAACTCCCTGCTCTCCCTGCTCACAAAAAGCAAAGCACTAGAGTATGGAAAGGAGTAGTTAAAAATTAAATTTATGTCCTAGACATCTGTTTCTCCCCGAGCTTTATCAGTACATTCACTCTAGTCACTGCATAGCCACTCCCAGAATGTGCCAGGCAACTTTCTCTTTAGTGTGCTCCAGGGATCTTTCTCTTTTCCTTGCCATCATATATTTGAGCTTAGAAAAATCAAAATCTTGATGTATGTTAACTGTGTCACAGCATAGTTGAAATAATTACTTGAGGAGAACAAGGAATGACTGAACACAAGGTGACATTTCTGGTCAAACAAGGGTGTGCCACATGATCAGAGGGTTGTGGAAAGGAGATGAGGTAGTATTGGCACTTATGAAACAGCTCTGTCACGCTATACTATCACAACTCCAACTTACTGGGAAGGGAAGTGCACCTGCTCACCATGTGCTTAGTTATCATCTGTGTTTATAAAGCAATTCTGTAACTATCACATGACAGATGCACTGAATTGCATCATATGGCATCCTAAATTTAAAATTTCTACAGTATGCCTAAGGAAATAATCTACATATACCTGTCTTCTTTTTGTCTGAATACAGTTACTGACTCTGCAATGTGTTTCTCTGAGAATGTTTCTTCTCAGGAATCCGTATCACTCTCTTCTATCAGTCAGATGTATCTGTAAGGACACTACTTCTATCTTACTTCCACTGTGTATTCCACAGCATATATGATCCAGCATCAGGTCAAAGGGAGAAAGATATTTGTTCAATCATGCTCAGACGTTAAAGTGAAGAGAGGATTGGTTGAAAGAACAAGGACATTTTTTTGAGTGAGACTCTGATGACTCCACTGACATGCCTGTAACTATATATTACAGTTCACTGTAAATCAGAGTCTTGCATGCAAGCTTTGTATCTAGAGGTGCTGCATAAAAAAATGGGATATCTTTGCAAAACCAGAGTTGTCTTGCAAGCTACAAGAGTAGAAATTCTCATCTAATCTTCCTAGAAATTGGCGTAATAGTTCTGCTAGAGTTTGGTAGTAATAAGTCAGACAAGACATTTTAAAGACCATGTACTTTCAACACAAACACAGTGAAAACAGAAATACAAAACAAAAGTTGTACCAGAGGCCTGATTCTTTGAGGAAATGATTCCAATCTTGTAATTGGATAGAACAGGACATGGAGTTTGTTTTAAATCCCCCTGTCAGATCTTATGGGTGTAATGGTGGTAGAAGTGAAGTGGAACAAAATAAACATAAACATGATGGAAGATCAGGAAATCATTGAATGATGGGTCCTATCATGCCTATTTTGGATGCACATAATTGCATTCACCAATTTATTATACAAAATAACTCTGATGAAATGTTTTTAAACATAAGTACTTTAGCAGGTGGTTATGTTTTGCTTAAGTTTGCATTTATATTTTACTTCTGTTTATACTGTGGTGAGAAAAAGATGTGTATTAGCATATCTGTATGTGGAATAAGTTTAATTAAATTCTAATGAAGATACAGGTTAATATCAGAGCAAATAAATAAAATGGGAATGAAATATTATAGGAACACACCCTCATTTTTATCAAGGCTTTTATGTCATCTGAGATCTTATGGTACAATCTGAATAAACAGCCAGAGATTCTTAATTTCTGCCAAGATAATCTCATGAGGCAGTATCAGCCAGTTGTCAGTAAAGCTTGAGAAAATGTAACTTGCATAAATTAATCATTAATTGTGTAATTTGTACAGTTCTTTTTCATTGAGTAATTTGGACTTCCAGTTTACAGTCCTTTGTATTTACTGGATGGTCAGTCTTTCATCGTTCCTGTATTGCAGCCTTGATTATCAGCTCTCAGGAAGTGAGAATAGTGTAGACCATGCAGATCTTCTGATGTAGGTAATGGCATTTACATTTCTTATGTTGTCTAATTGCTTTTTATGTTTGTGTGCAAGGTGACTAGAGCTGGATATCCAACATCTCAGATGGCTGTAGCTGTCTCAGTTTGAAACATCAGTGATTTTATGTTTCAATGAACTTCTGAGAACTTTCTAGATGTACAGTATGGATGCATTTAAGTGTGGGAATATGGTGGGCTGGATAACATCTATTCATTGAAGGAGTGATACAAAATTCTTTTTTAGAAGGTTAAAGGACTACTGAGTTGCACATCTTGCTACCCTTATGCCTGGAAGTCTGTGAGTTGGTCTGTTAAATATAAAGTATAAAATGACCCAAATTAAATGCTTCATGTAGACATCAGGTCATTCTCATTTTTCATTATGTGGAATTAATCTCTTGATCTTTTCAAAAGAGGATGTAACTTTATCCTGTTGAACTTGAGACATGTCAAGTAATTTTAAATTTTATTGTTTATAAATTAAGAAGTTGACTCTACTTAATTGTATGTAAATACTAGTGAATAAGACAACATTTTAGCTTTTAGCTATGGCAGTAGATTGTGTTATCAATTTATTCTTTCCACTAGGGTGATAGTGATGGTAGCAAGGATGGTGGTAGTAGAGGTTTTTTCCTTTATAGTTTATGTAAGAAGCAGTTCACTAGATAAACCTTTCCATTAAAATCAAATGTGTTATTTTTGGATATGCTGCCACACTGACAGACTTGTAAACTGCTTTATGCTTTCAATGGACAAAGAGAGGATGGGTTAGTAATAACAGTGTTTTGATCTAAAGCTGAATATCAATTTACTTAAAAACCTGCCACAAAAAGAATATTTTCCAGTGAATTTCTATTTTCATGTTATACCTGAGACAAGTAAAAAAAGCAGCCAATTGCAATGAAAATGTATTTAGACAGATTGTAGGGGCAATAAAGCTTCACACAAAGTCAATATTCAGTCACAGGTAAGGTAGACTTGAAAGAGTCAGGAAGTACTTGCACATTCATCTCATTAGGTAACAGAAATTGCATCACATGGCTAGTCTAATTTACCACAGCTCAAAGATCCTGTCTCAACTAGTTGCAGTGAATTATTTAAAAATATAGCAGTGAGATCAGACTGGTGACTAGGAGAAAGTTTCTCATCAGCCATGTAGTGCAGCACTGGGATGGGGCATCCGTGGTTTTCAACTGGACAAAATCCTGCCTGGATCAATCTAGTGCTGGCAGTAGTCCAGTTGTGGGCACAATGTTGGACAAGAGGACTTGCAGAGGTTCTCATCAGGAATAATTTCCATGATTCTAATTCCAGAAAACTGTTTAGTAAATTATTTGAAGGACCACATTATTTCCAACGCAAAAAAAAAAAAAAAAAAGAAAAAAAAAAAAAAAAAAAAATTTGTTCTGTATTTGTTATAGACTGTTAACTTTAATGTAAATCTATAGCAATATTTATGAAAGACACTACTACACATGTATGTTTGATCTGTGTATAAATTTGGTAGAACAGCCAATGTTTAGGTTTTCAAAAGCCTGATACCTGTAATCTGGAGAAATATGGCTAAACAGCACACACCTATATCCAATGGGAATTGAGCATGTATAAAACCTTTGTAGGATTAAAACACTGGATTGATTGTCATCCCATAAAGGAAAAAAGCCATGTAAAATACCAGGAGAATAATTTCATTTTTATTTATCCTGCCTAAGCACCAATTTTATGTTTTAATTTACCTTTAAGTCTACAGAAATTAAATTTCAACTGATACAGGAATCTAAGTGAATATTTAATTATGTTTATGATGGTATTAGTTTCTGCAGGGTAACAATCAATCAGAACCACTTTTCTGAAGCTCTTTTACATATTGCCCAGCTTTTGTGAATATCTTGGTGGAAATTATTTCAAAGCTTCTACATTGCATTGTAATCATGACAGATCTATCAGACCAAAAAATCAGATTTCTCCAAACATCTGGACAGCAATCAAAGAACACTGTTAAGCAGTTGTTCCCATGCCTTTTCCCACTCATTTGCTGTTAAAGAAAGGATGCCAGAAAATTCTTTAAATATGGGTTTATGTTTCAGGAGCTACAGTAAGCTCCTCCTTCAGAAAATATTGCTGCAGTTGCTTATAATCCAGTTCAGGAGCCAAGGACTGAGAGGGTGTGAAGTCTAAATGTCTTCTCACATTCACTTACAGATCTTTTACTTCCTGTGCCAGTTCAGTTTGGAGATGCTGAGGCACACAAAGAATTTAGTACTCTCCCAGTTGTGCAGATAAACACCAAAGCTCCATACTTACTTCACTTAGTCTCTCTGTTTCTCAGAATCACAGAAAAAATTCAGCTAGAAGAGACCTCTGGAGGTCTTTTGGTCCAAACTCTCTGCCCTGCCAGCACAGTGAATTTTGGAGTTAGACTGAACTTCAAAGTTAATTCACTTTTCTCAAGGCATTTCAAACCATTTTATAAACAACACCATTATTTTCCACCTATCAACTCATAAGTAAAATATTCATGAAGACAAATAACTTCTCAATATCATACAGGTTTGGGACAGAAGATTGACTTTTATCCTCCCTGAAAGGCAACTGAAATATTTCTGTTGATATGAATGCAACCAGGATATTACCCCAGGTCTCAGGTCTTTGAGATTCATACTCCTTTTATTCAGCTTTAACAAAAGGACTTCAGTGCTCAGGACATTCAGTCCACAAGAATTTTTAATAATAATAACGTAGTAAAGGTAAAAGATATGGTAGTCTTTTTTCCTCTTCTCTTCTCATGAAACTGTTTATTGTGTATAGTAAGAATAAAAATGCAACTACAGATTTATCCATTGCAAGCACAATATGTTTAATGACTTTGTTCAATGTTCTCATATGATCCGTGATCTATTTTCTAGTTTTAATTGCTTGATTAATAAGAAACAGACAAAATAATCACAGCACTGAGCTTGCATAACAACGAATGTCCATCTTTAAAACGTTTATTCTCCACCCAGTTACATTTATGAGACATTATCCTTGTCTGGAGCCTACAAACAAGTACCTCTTAAATATGCCTGCCAGGATTAAAGCTAAAGGTGAGCAATAACTCTTTATTTCAGCAAGATCTTGGTTACAAATTAACTTTGCTATGCTCACTGTACAAGGGCTTGTCCCACATGTTTTTCAGGAACTGGATCCTGTTGCTGTTCTGTGGAGACATGCAATGTCATTCCTTTATATTTTTTAAATCAATACCATTGATATGGTATAATTCAGGGCAGAGAGTTGAAAGGCTGTGGATAGAAGGTGAATGAGAAATCAGTTGCATGATCTGATACTTTAAAATGTTTGATATCACAGGAAGGACCGTGTTTATTTAAATTTTTCTTTTAAACATTTTAGAATATGAAGTTCATTTAGGTAGAATAGTTTAGATAAATTAGTAACGGTATCATTATATGGGTGAAGGTAGTCTAAAAGTAGAAACCAGAAGGGTTTTCTAGGAAGAGAGATTATATTTTATGAAATGAGCTAATATAATTGTGAAAAGCACAAAAGCTTTTGGGCTGACCAGCCTTTGATACCATGTGTAGATTCCAAGTAAGTTTTCAAAGGTCTTTGGCATTGATGTGAGGAGGACTTCTTTAATCTGTCATTTTGCTCTAAGCGAGTCACAATACTTTTTCTTTCACATTAGATCCTAAAAGACACATATATATTGGCATTGTCTGTGCCAGTTCACTGAAGCCTGTGAGCACATATGTGGACCTGGCCAAGAATTTATCATGCATATTGTCTGCTATAGAAGTCTGCTAATTATAATCCCATTGTATATGAAGTACTCACATATTAGGGCTCCCTCATGAAGGCACCTAAATTGCAACAGACAGGTGCATTTTTTTCTGTGAACACAGCTACAGTGAAATCCATGTGTACAGTTCTGTGTACAAAGGCTGCCTCCCCCCAAACAGCCCATGAGACGTGTGTACTCGGCAGGGCAAGAACAGGTTGGGATAAAGGAACAGTTCTCACACTTGCAGTCCATGTATTTTTATAGTTCTTCTTACAGACTTCAGGGATGAGAATCATCACATACTCAATGAACAGTCTGTTACACTGTTTCATTACCACAATATCCAAAGGATACAACTAACCAAAAGGATCATATGCTGGGTTTTATTCTACCAAAGACTTCTAGAAATGTATTGACAGAGGAAAACAGTTATTGCATAAATTCAACAGTGCCAGAAAGTACAATGCTAAAATATTTTGAATATATAAATATACACATGTGACAGATCAAAGTTTTCGTCTCTGTTTGGGAATTTGCCTTTTCTGTAACAATGAACTATCTTCAGAACTGCTTCTCAGGCAGCTGCCCCTGTGAGCTGCAGAGAAAACAGCTGAGAGGCATTTAGCAACTACCTTGTAATGTTTAGTGAGATACACCTGTGCACTGCAAAGTCTCCTGCTTGGCCTCTGTCAATCAGATGTTTGTAATATGTGAATTCTAAGATATTTCACATGAGACAGCATCCTTGGAATGTAGATCGTTTCACTGAAATAAATAGAATTAGTCTTGCTGATGGTGTTAGTAGTGTTTGCCAAAGGAGGTCCACAACAATTGCTACAATTAACCAATTATAAAATTTGCATACTAAAAGAAGATGAGAAAATGTGATTTAATAATTAAAGCCATCAGATATCCAGTTAAATGTCCAGCTCTACACTTTCCCATGATAGACATCAGTAGCTAACAGCACCACGTTTCATTCAGTGAAAACCATATTTCAACACAACACTAATATTAATGTACAAAAGGAAGATTTAATTAAACAAAAGAAAATTATGGGTGGTTTAACTTGCAGCATTTGGCCTTTAAAAATCATTAGTAGCTCATCAGTGGTAGCAATAAGAGAAAAAATGTCAAAACCTTTTAGAGGCTTTTTGATTCTTTTTTGTTTTAAAATTGAGTTCAGCAATATATCTGAAAATTCTCTCAGTCTCCATTGTTACAAATATCACTGCTGTTGCTGTTGAGCATAAGTGCTTGAGTGTTTTTATGACAGCTAAACCAGGTGGTGATTTCCCATTGTAGGGTCCCACCTGTGAAACAGGAGAGAGGTACAGAGAAAAGCTGTCTATCTTGAGCTGCACTTAATGCCCAGGACATAGTTCCTTACTGAGCAGTTGTAGGGCAGAAAATACAGGACTTTATGTTACTGTTTTGCAAAACTTCCTGCATACACCCTTTCTCAAAACAACAAAAACCATTGTTTTACTAGGACCCACCTTTACCAACAATACGAAGAATAGGGCCTAAAATGCAAGGTACTTCCTGCCTGTAATATCCCTTAAAATCCCTGTAGAATACTACACTTGTATTATACATTAACGTTGGCACCGGTAGCTGAATACACACACATAGAGCAACATGCACAAAAAGCAACTAATTAGGAGCAGGTAAAGACTTTTGTTTCGTGGATTTCAGTGCTAAATCATAAATTGTATTTTAACAACCGTAGGCGTACGTTCTTCAGATTTCCCAAAGAAATGGGACGGGGTCTGAGTGCCCACAACCCGCGTTGCCCGCGCCCAGCGCCGGGCGGGATCCCGCAAAACTGAAAGCAGGTACGGACACTTCCTGCAGGCAGAATTAAAGAGAGAGAAAGGGAGCTCTCCTCTGATCTCCCTCAAAAACCAATCAGGCCAGATCAGCCAGGCGTTGATTCTCCCTCCGTCCCTCCTACACCTTTTCCAGAGGCCCAATGGCCTTGTCCCTTTGGGAGATTGACTAGAGTCACATGAGCTGCACCAAGGGCAGGTAACACAGGAGAGGGGAAGGGGGAAGGAAAAAAAAAAAAAAAGGCGAGAGAGGAAAAAAAAAGCGCCCAAGCCCAGGCTGAGCTTCTGCCATGATGTCAGAGGGAAAGAAACCCACAGCTTGCTAATTTCACCTCCCAATCAGCCCCGCGAAGGAGATCACCGGGAACAGGTAGAGATGTGAGCTTTCTTTCTCCATGTTTTTTTTCTTAAACACCCTACCTCCTTAAATAGCTCTTTCTCTCCTCTTGATACTGTGACTCCTCGTTCTCTCATTTTCCCTTTGATTACTTGGAGGTAGGGGGTGAGCCTTATGGGATTTTTTTCTTTCCTTTTTTTTTTCTTTTTTTTTTGTTTGTTAGTATGTCTTTTTCTTTCTTTTCTTTTTTTCCCCCCCCTCTCTTTTTTTGACCTCTGCTTTTGATTGTAGTTGTTTCCCCCTGTGGTCATGACGGCTTCGCACAGTGACTCTTTGGTGGTGTTGTTTGGGGCAACAGCTGGTGCATATGGGGCTAAACTGGGTTCGGATGAAAGGGAACTAATTCTCTTGGTGTGGCAAGTTGTGGATCTACACAGCAAGAAGGTATGGCTTCGACATCCGGGGCGAGGGCGCGTTCCCTGGGCGCAGGGCGAGGGGCTCGCTCTGGTCACTCGCCGCCGGCCCGGAGCCGTTTGTTCATTTCACAAATGCACCGAGGGAGGGGAGGGCGCGGGGCCCGTGCCCGGGGGTCATTCCCTGCCCGGGGTCATTCCCTGCCCGGGGCGCCCACTCGGGAAGGTCCTTTTTGTTCCGTCTTGAGGGAAGAAGCAACTTTTAAAGAGAAGGCTTGGTCGCTTCCATCCCTCACTACCCTGTCTGCCTTAAAACATGTGCAGCTTCCAGTCTAGGGACTTTTGAAGCTTTAAAACAAAAAGCTGCCCCGGGTGGCTCCGAGCGTGCACGCTTCCCTGGGAGCGGCTCACGGGAACCACTTTTGCGGCCTGCTGCGAAAGACTTCTTTTTTTAACCAATGCTCGGATAACTTTTAAGAGAATAATCGGCTTCTTTTGATTTTTAGGCAAGTCTAAGAGTCATCTATAACTTTTTTTTCGTAAAAAAAAAGCCCTGTCATAAACAAGAACCCCCTAGAAATGAAGGGCTTTGATTAAACAAACGTTACTATCAATTTCATTAATAGATCCATGAAACTGCCTTGATATTAAGTAATTTTCCCTTTGCAGTTAACAACTTCGGCAAAAATCGGTGCTAACAGCAAAAGGCATCACATGAAAACAGGCTCGGATAGACTAAAGAAGAGAGGTGGCTCTCCTGGGTGGGAGGGAGAGAAACCCAGGGCTAAGGTTTCGATTTGTGAAATAGACAAATGCTTTTTCTCGTGGCCGTTGTTGTCGGGGCCGTGATACTGCACCTTTCTGATTTTTCTGCAGTCTGACCACATTGTTACAAAGAGCTAATTCGATTGTTCCTCACTTTTATCCGTAATTTCTTCAACGTTTTTAGGTAGGGACACTACACAAATCCCTGGTGAAAGCAGACAACTTGGACTTAAGTGATCAGTGTCGCGAAGTCAGTGGCTTAACACCAGAGGGACTGGGCAAAGCTGAACCACTGGACCGGGTTCTGCAACAGGTGAGGTGCTGCTCTTGGGAACAGAGGCTCTTGAGGGTGAAAGCTGCCAACAAGACTTAATGGATTTGAAAGAAGAAATTGACTTTAATTTTTTATTTCACTTCAAAATTACTAGTAAGCATTCATGTTTGTTTTAAAGCTAAACCCAAGAGAGACCTGAATCTTTCAAAATGGGAACCCCATAATTCTGAAAGTTGTGTACAATACCAGAATATTTGAGCTGGCACTGTAAGTCCTTGGAAGATCTGACTTCTGGTTATTTTGATGGGTCTATTTTTATTCCAAATTTCTCTTAAGCCCTAAAAGAGTAGGCCAGGAAGGATACTACTTAATAGAGCAGTGCTAATCAAACTTTCAAAATTCATGTGGTATATTTTAATCTACAGTTTCACTGCTATAATGGAGATTAAAAACCTTGACTTTTTCTCATTTGTTGTTCTTAAAGTTAGTTGGAATCTTCAAAACTATATTTTCATATAACTCAGCTGTGCTTGCTGTGTATCATTCTTTTCCAGGTGAGCTTAATTAGTGGATTATAAAGTGATTGGGTTTTTTTCCCCTATGATTTCTGTAATTTTGCTCTTTGGCTCACTTAACGTCTCACTAAAACAGTAAATCTGTAAGTTTGTATGATACTTACAGCTCAAGAAGACTTAAGTTACTTAATTTAATGCAAATATTTTATACATATGCAGTTCCTGAAAGTCTGCTTGCTCTGACTTTTTTATACATCAAATGTGCTTGAATGGAAAAATACAATAGTGCATTTTTTGTGTAACATATAAACCTGGCTTTCCACACCTTGTCTGAATCATCATAGGTGTGTTTCAGCAAGAAACTTGCTTAGGCAGTAGAACAGGTTCATGTTGCTGTAACTTCTGGTGACACAAATAACTTGGCAGACTTGGTCCTAACCTGGTTTGGTACTCACTGGAATGGTTTAACACTACACTCTGCAGTGAGTATCTTTGAACGTGCAACTTTTATGTCTCTTGAAATCTGTCAGCATTAGCTGCAGATGGCATTTGTTCTACTTGCACTGGTTTTGCTGAAGTCCAAGACCAAGAGGTGATTTTTTTTTTTTTAAAGCTTCATAATAACCCCTGAGAAAATGTGCAGCTGCAGGTTTGATCTTGTCCCAGATCTTGCACTAAAGACATCTGGAACAGCTTAGCCTAGTACACTCTATTTACCTTTATAACAGACACGCTTTAATTATACTCAATGCTTTATGAGAGATTGTATCTTATTGCTGTAAATTGCACTGTAGGTGGGTCTGCTTTAGCAAATAAAAGGAAATACTACCTTTGTGTGTAGGTGGGTAGAGGCTCTTGAAAAACAACAATTTTTTTCCTTTTTGTTTGCATATCTATGCTACTAAATAATGATTTTGCTGTTAATTGTTGGATGCCAGTTGTGATGTAGCCAGTTCCATCATAGGTCTTCTGGACCACGCCTTACCTAAACCCTTCTCCTTTCCCTTCCATGTGTCCTGACTCCTGTGGGAGTTAGGAGAGATTTAATTCAACCTCCCACTTATAGTGGTGGCAAAAAGAAAACATCCATATTCTTTAATAGTAGATCCTTTTCTGAATTTTTGAAGACAATTCCATTATATATTTCAATTGCATCATGTATTTTAAGGATGAGTCAGGTATTTGTCAACACATGGACTTTTTTTTTTTTTTCTTAGTTAAGCATTTTGAATAGCAAAAGCACAGGCGGGTGAAGTAGTTGTTTGAAAAGGAAGAGGAAAAGGAAGTAGATTTGTAGCTTGATTTAATGTAAATATGTAAAATTAGCTTTCCACACCCTGCTTGGATTGTAGTAGAAAGCTGATGATACAGCTGAAAATCGCTCACTTTAGCACATATCTCAGTCATGCAAATGAAAGCTTTGGTTCCTGCTTCTTGCTTTTGCCTTGGGTTCCCAGTCTCTACATGTACGGGGGAAGTGAGAATCACTAAGCACAAATCCATTGTAACTTTTATTCTTGCTTCAAAGGTCTCTTTCAACCTCGAGCATTCTCTGGTCTGATTCAGTGATTTGTAGCTTGTAAACAGTAGATCAGCTACTGTGGGTCTGGAGGTTTTCCACTGACCACAGAAAACCTCCTTCTATTGCTATTTAGTTCACTTTCCAGCAATGATGGGGTCTACCAAAGGCCTGTTATCTGTGGTTGTCTCTGCTTTTAACAAGGCACTTTGGCAAATGATGTATCATTTCCATTTTACTTCATATTCTTCAAGTATTACATCTCACACAGCTTATTACTTGAGTTTGTCTGAAAGAATATTCTAAAATAGGGTTCCTTGTCAATGTGTTTTTGCTGTTTAATTTTACAAAGCTTCTGAAACACAGTGCCTCCAAATAACCAAGCTGTCTGATGCAGTGTATGTTTTATGTTTTGCTGCAAGTTTTAAAATACTGTACTTGTCCAGGGTAGCAAATGTTTCATTCCATAGATGCTACTGCATTTATGGGATCCATCTGTATTCTGTATAGGTGATGTGCAATGTTGTGATAGCTATGCTTCAGGTGGAGAAGGGAGTATGTACAAATATTAGAGAAATAGTCACCTGAAGTTATAATGTGTGCCCTTTGGAAGCAGCCTGGTTGATGTATTTAGTTCAAAATGGCATCAATCACTTACCTGTGATGTTGGACCAGTAATGGTGAACTTAGAGCTGTTGACTGAAATGTTGCAAAATGCTACTGAATAGAAAAATGTGAGGATTTTTATTTAACAAGGTGAGTGGGAGATCTTTTGTTCAAGTGTGTATTTGGAACTGTCTTGAGCCTGTGATGTAAGCCTCCAAACATGCATTACCTACACCACTTATGAAGGGAATAGTTTTCTTCCTGCATTACTGGGACATTCTTCCTAGGTTTCATTGTTCAGATCCTCAAATCACAGGCCTGGCTTATTTAGCATGTTATTTCTATTTGTCTAATTACCTGCTGTAGTTTTACAGTTTCTAAGCTTTTAAGTGGGAACAACTATTTTCAGGTTGCTTTCTGAAGCCTTGTAGTAATGGAGGCTTGCTTTTAAAGAGAAAAAGCAAAATGAATTTTGCTTTTCTCTCAGCCCCATTGCTCTGTCATCAAAAAGCTGACATCCTCATATGATTCTCTGATTTTAGCCATGGGGGTTCCAATTAAAAGACTGCATATGAAGTTGAAAATGTTGTGGATTTCTTAATCCTCATACAGCAAACCTGGCTAAATCAGCATGACTTGCCTTAAGACATATTACTTTCCTTTTTCAAGGCAATATTTGCATGTCCTCCTTACAAAGGATAAGTCTAAGAGCTAATAACTTTAGCTGTCTGCAGTATTTAGCTGTAATTACCATCTTACTTTGAATTGTACACATAAAAAGGGAGAGGTTCTCATGTGAGTGCTGGATTTGCTTTTGGACCTATTGAAAGCATCCAAACTTCATCTGTGGATTGACATTTATGTATTAAAAATTTGTTTGAAAAACTAGTCTTGCTGATCTTTCATCACATTGTCCATTGAATCCAATACATGAATTATTATTTTGATTCATATTCTTAAACAAAGTCAAAGCTGCCTTTTTTTTCCTCTCTTGCTTCCTTAAACAATGCACAAATTGAAAATACTGAGTAGTTGCCATTTCATCAGGTAAGAGCAATTTGCCAGTTCCCTAAAGCATGTTTGGATGCCTATTGATCATCCAGCTGAGCTGCAGGTGCAATTTATTTTCAATGAATTCGTCAAGAAACAAGCTGGTTAAATGAGCATTTGGAAACAAATGGGATGGGGGGAGAGGCGGAAGAACCAGTGAATTCCTCTAACCTGATAAACCGGTTACAACTTTTTTTTTTTTTTTAAGAGAAACTTGTTCTGCAGCCTCTTCTTTACAAACTGCTAGCAGAAAGCTTTCTGGGCTCTCCTGCCAGCTGTCACACCATTTTGGATAAATAATTTTTTCAATGTATTTTTAATACACCTCTCAATCTTCAAACTGCAGGAAAAAAAAAGGAAAATGCAGGGTGATTTTTTTTCAATCCCATGGTTGGTCCTCTAAATTCAGATTGTATGCATCACCTCACTAGAACTCCTGGCAGAGTCTGTATTTTGGAATATTTGCTGGGTCTGAGTTCTGACGTTTTGGAGAAGATGTTTGGCGAGTGTTGCTGGACAGGCTGTTCTTTCCCTAACAGAAACTTGGGGTGTAGCTTCACAAGCTCTGACTTCAGCAGTGAAGCCAGCTTCTTTCCTGCCCCTACACTGTGCTTTGCCATCTTTTTGTTGTGTCAGTAAAACTCTTTGTGAAGCTGTGTTGTAAACAGGATCACTGAAAGGAGCAGGTGGGGTGGGAACTTCTAAACTGCTTTGCTGCCCAAGCTCCCATCCCATGAAACTACACCCTTTGGTTGTATTTTCATGATCCAACATGTTTGCTGGTGATACCAGTGCAAGGTGTTTCTGCCCCCGCATTGTCTTCTCAGGCTGCAGTTGTATGACAACTTCAGTGGCACCTTTCACTTGGGTAGGTGCTGCTGCATGGACCTCCTCTGCATTCTGCTAATACAGAAGTTTTGGGGCTGCAAATTGAACTGGAGCAGGGCACTGTTCTGAGCCACAACCAGTTTTGGTGTGGACATGTTCTGTCTGGTGCACAGTGTGGCAGATTAGGGAGTTTTTCTGAGGGCAGCCATAGCATTAAGGTGTGGGTGAAAGGAGATGAACATTTTAAGACAGGTAGGTCACCAACCAGTTTGTGTTGTGAAACTGTGGCCTTGGTTTTGTATCAGCAGTGACTGAGGAGGATTTCCTGATAGACACAGTGGCCTTCAGGTTGTCAGGGAAGGCAAACTCCTGCTCCTATAGGAGGGCTGAGTGTACTGTGTGCTCATAGCCATATATGGAGTTCTTACTAAATACTGACATCTAATAGCCCCCTAATTTATTGATAAACTTAAATGATAAATTATGTTTGATGCCTAATATTGAAATGTCATCCGTATTTTCTGTGAGGAATTAAGGATGTGCTAATGCATTCTGTAGCTGCAGGTTGTTACAGTGTGGATTCCTTTGCTGAGCACTGAAAATGGATGTCTAACTCTTATTTCAGAACCTGGTAGTTCTGTTGGTGGTGATATAGGTAAACTGTTTCCATTTACAAATCCTCAGTGCTACCTAGCTCCTACTACATTATTATTGAAACACTGAAAACTGTTCCCTCAAAAAGAGTTAATAGCAGAAACAGTTCCTCTGTTATGTATGTTACACATATGTATATGTGAATACATATATGTAGATCATGTGAATGCATTTGTTATTGGCAACATTTATGTTCTGTCAGGTTTTGTGGAAAAGCAGTAACCTTACCTTTTCTGAAAGCTGCAGTATGTTTTCTGAATTCCTCAAGTATTCCCTCTAGGGAATAGGAAGATTCCCTTGCTTTGTTCCTATACTTAGGTTCATTTCACTTCTGAATGAGCAGAGAGTTAAATGAATTTGTCTAAAGCTGCATATTCTTTTCTTTATAGGCATAAAAATATTGTAGTCTTGGCTAGCTGGGCTATCTTCTCTTAAAATTAGAAGGGCCAGTATTCATTAGAAGGAAATAATTTGTCACAGAAGTTTAAGAATGACTGTGAATAGACTTTATGATAGAGGATATTGCTGCTTTCTCTGGTAAAGTTGAACAATAACATTAAATGACCAAGTCTAGGTGGATTAGCATAGATGGACACATACACCTTACTATAAACTGTCCAGAATAGCTTGAAATGCCTGTCTTCACAGAGTTATGTTGTGCAGTGTTTGAAAACTGTGCCACTAGCACATTTGTATGTTCTCACAGCTAAAATTATGAATACTTGAATTCATCTCGAAATTGTACTTGCAGCTTTTTCTTTACAAGTCAGTGAAAGACAGCAAAAGAGAGTAGAAGCATTTTAATACAAAAATTTCTGGATTGCATGCTCCTTAAAGACTTTGAACTTCTTTCCTCTAGCCTGCTCTAAGTAGCTACTGAAAAAATCACTGGTAATGTGTTAATGAATTATTGTCAGGGTTTTCAGAAGTGGCTGAGGAATAAATGAAGCATAAAGGATTTTAAGGTGTAGATGTGGCACTTAGGGACATGGTTGACTTGGCAGTGTTAGGTTAATGGTTGGACTCACTGATCTTGAAGAACCTAAATGATTCTATGATTTGTATTCTGTTATTTTGACAGTAAGTATATGTGTGGTGCCTCTACCTACTCTTACTGTAAACTGCTTAGAAAACGTTGTGTGGATACTCTGTTGTCTGCAAACCTGTGCTGTTTCCTTCTTCCTCCAGTAGCGTTTTGAAAGGGTTGCACAGTTCTTGTATCTGTATGTTGTTTTACGTGATTGGTTTTTTGCCTTTTTAATACCCAACACCTTCAAGTTATATTAAAAGGTTCTTTGGGTACCTGAGTGCTGCCAAACAAGGGCAATGTCTCTGTCAACATGTTCACATGTTGCAGAACTTCTTTGATGAGCAGTTACATGTAAAACTGCTGCATAGATACCAGAATGGGTCTTGCTAGCAGAGCAGTGTTGTGGCCAAAACTAAAAATGCTGATTGAAGACTAATATTTTTTTAGCAACATAATATCAACCCTATTTTATTTTATAATTTCTATGATTTAAATTCAAACTCTTATGTCTCTTAATTGGAAACACAATCAATTCTCCCTCTTCCTCACTTTCCTGTCTTTGTTATCTCCTCTGGAAAAGCTTTTTTGTTCATAATAGTTGCTGCTTTGCATAAAACCTGCTGAGATATGTTGTCTTCCTGTATGATCAATTTCTGTTAACTACAACCTTATTTCAATCAAAGGAAGCAAATATTGGTAGTCTAAAAGACAACTTTATATGTGTCCTGAGAGAATACTGAATCAGAAGTCATGTATTTACTCTATAAGCCTTTTTTCAGTGCTTTGCTCTGATAAATCTGTTTTATAAACAGATATATTTTATAAATCTCATATATCTATTGATATTCTTTAAACTGTCTACAACTTATTTCAATATAATTCTATACAATAGTTCTGTTCTTCCTTTGTTTATAAACAGCTGGTTTACTAATTTTTCCCTCATTCGGTAAATCCATGTGCTGTGAAGGTAGATGTGAGTTATAAGATAAATATTATGCAGAGGGTATTGGGAATTGAAATTCAAATGCTCACCCCTTGCAATAAGTGACAAAATAAATCAAAACCCATAATAAACACTGGCATTTCTCCCAAACTTCCATTTCAAAATATATTAGTTTCTCTTTCCTCCAGCTACCTTTCTTTGTAGAACTGCAGTGGGCAGAGAGGGGCAAAGAGTGTTGAGAAATGGATATTATGTTAGCACTAAAATATTGGATAGAAACTTGGTTTCAAGAAACTGTTGTATTACTTTTTTTTTTTCTTTCAAAAACGTGGCTCCTGTCATGGTTTTGGATGCCTGATAACTCAAGGTTCTATTGCTAAAGCTCTAGGACAGTTTTTGAATTGTGTTAATTGAA
>WEIV01017161.1:4623-67055 GCA_013390005.1 Calyptomena viridis
AAAAAAGAAAAAAAGAAGAAAAAACTTGCCTGGGTTTTAGAAATGTGATAATTTTATACAAATCAGGTTTCTGCAAAGCACTGTCAACATAGCACATACAAGACTGATGTAGAGTTCATCTGCACCAGTCTGAAAATCTAAAGAATCTCATCTGAGTTGGCTGACTGGACACTGCATCTTTAGTTCTCACAATCTACTTGCTTGTGCAAAGAGTCTTGTGTAAAAACGTATGCACTTATTAGTTTCTCTACCCCAAATTAAGATCAGTTTTGACAAAATCACTTTGATGTTTTGCTCTGCTCTTTGTCCAACAAATTCTAGTCGAATATGTTCTTATTTGTCAAGTATGTTTTGGAATGGACATAATGCTTTGGTATCTTATTGTTCCCTAGGATTTCTCATTTGCCAGCAAAAAAAGTAAAAGAAAATAACAGAAAATTATTGAGACAGAACTACTCAACTCTAAGAATCTAACAGAGCCTTAATTAAGTATTAGTGTTAAATCTGGCCAATTGCCTTCTATTTTAAAAGCATATCTCTAAAATTTTAACTCAACTTTCTCATGACAAAAGCCTTGAACTCTAAGAGAATCTTTCAGGATCTGGATTCTCGACAGAAAAGAGTCCAAAGTTAAGTTTAAATTTATTTTCAGTTACTCTGCGTATTATAACAAATAATAATAAGAACCCTTAATAAAAGCGACAGCCATTCCATTTACAAGCTCAAGATGAATTGGAATCAAAAACTGGTTAATCAGTGCTTGCATAACTGGATTTTGTAGCTTTCTTCTGAGTATGAAATCTGTACCAAAAGAGGTTGGTTGCTGGCCCCAGAATTTTGGATCATCAGCTAAAGCAGTGGGAGCTCCCACATGTCAATGGTCCCAGCCAAACTGTCAGAGTACTGACCAATCTGGCAGCTGTCACACAGATCTGAATCAAATGAAAATGTGCATCACAAGATGAATGCCAAAATAACCTTCATTATTTCTAGTGCCATTGATTAAGACTGTCTGACAGGAGTTGTAATTACACATTAGGTGTCTAGAATTTAATCCTTAACACTCTACTTCAAGTGTCTGTCATATGCTGAATTTTTGAGATATGTAAACATTTCATATTAGCCATTTTTTGAGAATAGAAAAAAAAAAAATACTGCAAGTGATATTTTTTTCCTCTGAATCCCTCTCTATGCATGAGCTCAGCAGTTCAGCTGTCAGCAATCCAATGTCTACGTTTCATGTATCAAGCTGCATGATATTGGGCCAGGTCTATCACTTAGGTTTTCAGAAAGAAAATATAAACTACATCAGCTAGAGTCGTGCAAGATAAAAAAAAAAAAAAACAAATATAGAGACCAGTAACAGCTTAAGGATTCAAGAGGAAAACTACAGCTATGAAAGAACGGACAATAGTAAGAAAAACAGAAAAGAAACTAAAAGCAGCAATGCTGAGCATCAATTGACATTGAACATTGACCCATTCCAGGGAGCAACACAGACCAGTGCCTCCTAATCTAAGACTGACGGGCCAGCAAAATCTCATTATGAGCATATTAATGGGCACATTAACCAGGCAAAGCCCTAGTAACTCATTAGTTCTATCTACTCTGTGTGTATAAGCCAATATATAATTGCTTGTTCTCTTCAGTTGCATGTATCTTGTTTACAGAATCTCTTTTATAGGGTAAAAATTGCCAAATCTAAAATAACCAAGAGGTTACACTGTAAGTAGACTCATGCTTTGGAACAAGCTCACTAAATTGGAAAACATGACATTTTTCTGCTTTTCCCACTTTTAATAAAAAGTTGCTAGGTGTGTTTTAAGCACATTTTTGAAATTACTGATTGTATGAAATAACAGAAATTTTGATAGCACTAATTAGAGACACACAGATGTCGTAAAAATCATTATAGAGTCCTAATGCTAATTGTAGTGCATTTGTGCCATTCTCACATGTTAAAAAAACCTGTATGTTGTTACAACCATTGGGTTGTATGTATGGCCACACTGAGATCTGACTCCAGAGTGTAAAACGGGGATTTGATAATATATTTGAAAATTGTCATCAACGTACTTAAATAAAAAGCTGGCTGGAATGTGACAGTTCTTGACTTGAACACTTTGTTTTCCAGTGTTAACACTATTGCAAAACTATATTTTTTTACAAAAGAAAAAAATCCAACAATGCTTAGATTTCTGTCTATGAATGTGGGAATTTGCTCCTTCTATACTGAAGATTTAGGAAGGTTTGCATGAAGCGAGAAATAAGAAGGAAAGAAAACATGGAAAAATTTTTGTTTTTCTGGAAGTTCTGTACTATCCTGAATCATGAAAGAGAGCATTTCAATGTTAAAAGGTTTAAAAGGAGCTCGGTAATCTTGTGCACTTCCCTGCCGTATTATTACAATCTGCACTCTTTTTAAAGTTTAATTTTAAAAATAATTATCCCTTATTAAAATCTCCCATATTGCATTACTGCTGGTCATGCAGAAAATTACTTTGCTGCAGGAGACAAAACCATCCAATAAAATAATTTCTGTCTTATAGATGAAAGAAAATTGGTATAATCACAGTGCAAAATCTTGGAAGGGAAGTATTTTGTTTCCTAAACTGAGCTATGAGAATAAAAGAAGAGGAGTGCTTATGACTCTTATGCAACTTTCACTACTTTTTTGAAACTAGGAAGTGATCTCCCAGGTGCTTTTGTTTACTTAGCATAATCTGAATGAACTATCAAAAACAATTAAAAACATGAATGCAATTATCCCATTTACAACATCTATTTTCAATATATCCATTTATGTATTTTTTCAGAATTTAGCTGGTTGACAGTGCAGACAAAATTAGGGTTGGCTTTTTTCTCTTTTTTTACTATAGGTTTGATCAAAAGAAGAAAGATCATGTAATGCGCCTTGGGGCAGAAAATTAAAATAATAAACTAAACTTCTGAATTTTTAATACTTTTTAATACTCTGGTATAGTATTTTTTAATACTATGAAGATATTTTTAATATCTTCATAGCGCTTCCAGTAGATGTCACAGGAAGCAGTAATATCACTTAAATAAACTGAAAATTACAATACTATTATATGAGATTAATGCATTTTATCCAAAAGAAAGTAAGTTTTATTATGTCAAAGTTGAATTTTTGTTTTATTCCTACCTCTTCTTATCTAATTCCTCCAAAATATGAAGGCAGAGAGTAGCTGGGTGGAGGCCCCAGGTGAAGCTGGTCAGGGCAAGGAAAGACTATTGTTGTAACCCTGACCACGACACCACCAAAGTGAGCTGACTGTGATGAATATGATGGAATTGAGACCTCATATGGACAGTTTTCAGAATGTATTTTCTCCAGATAATTTTAGTTTATGAGCTGTGAGGGCAATGTTTCAGGACCATGCCCAGTTAATATTTTTATCAGTCTCTGGAAAGAAGTAGCAGAGATTACTCTCAAAGGTGATACCAAATCCAGAGTATCTGGTCAATAATGTGCAGTTGAAGGGGTACTGTTTATATATATCTAATCAGCCTGAAGGAACAGGCCAAGAGGAAATTCAAGAAATTCAGCAAGAACAAATGCAAGTGCTGCCTCTGCACAAGAGGCATCAGTGCAAGGACACAGGCAGGGGCTGTCTGTGTAGGAGCAGATTATAAAAGACCTGCCAAGTCTCTTTTTGCTTTGTTTTTAATCTCCATATCTTGATCTAAGGTTGATTAATTGAAAATAAGTATATCAGCTGTCCAGTGATTGGTGAAAAGCTTTATTATATAATACGTAGATTGCTAAATACACAGTACAGTCTTAGACAGTACAAATCCATTGGCTTCTATGAAAATACAACACAGAAACTTCTTAGCCACTGAGAATATAGTGGATTTACCAAGTCTTGAATTAAACTTCACTGCCAAAAGTACAAATGCTCTTTCAGGAAGGATTTGGAAAGAATTTTAGATTTTCTGATTTCTGTATCTATCCCTTATCTCAGCAATTTTAGTCTTTTTGTGTGCCTCACTGCTAACAAATTCAAAACCACTGGTGAATTATGGGTTGATTACACAGAGGTCATATGTGAGAAAGCAAGGCATCTACATATTTTGATCTATCTAAAAATGGAAAGAGGGTTTCCAGGGACTTCTGATAAGAGCTAGTTCTTGTTTCAACTTACTGTATTCCAAGCTTGAGATGCTTCATGAAACACGTTATTTTGAGGCTATGAGCGTCACAGCTTTGCCAAATCCATCCCTGGAGGTTGCAAAATTCCTGGGCCAGAAGGTTTTCCCTGAGTAGTTCTGGATGTAAGTTTTCCTAGCAATATGGTAATAGTGACAGAACAACTTCAGAAACCTGAAGTTAGATTTTCAGAACTTGCCTGCCAATCTCTGTGGTAGCTAGTTCTATCAAATTTTCATCCAAATTATTATTCTATTATAATGTTTAAATAATTGAAAAGCTGTTGTTGAACTGACAAAGTATCCATTCTCTCTACTGATTATAATCATGTACACTTAAAAAAATGTATAAACCAATATTTTTTACTGATGTAATCTGAGCTATGCAGAACCCTTAGACATCTTTAAAAGATTTCTTATGTAGAAAAGAAAGGGAGGGGAAGTACAAAAAGGAATTCTGTGTTGCTGATTGACCTAAGAATGGGCAAATCTGTGTATGATTTTCCTGAGTAATTGCCTTAGAAAAATCTAGGAACAAGGCTGTGTAAAGCAGCTAGTCCAATCCTGTGTTTAATTCTTTTAACACTTTTTTTCTAACTATTGATTTTTAAGGTTTGCAGAATATATAAACAATTAATCAATGAGTCTTGTTAATTATTTTATTTCAAGCAATCAATATGTTTCCTCAATTTCTCATATAGAACAGCAAGTGACTGCATAGCAGAGCTTGTGTTGAAGAACTGAAAGAAAAAGCAAACTCCAAGAACTTTTAAAAGTCATGCTGAAAGAGTAAAACCATGCCACACTGGAGCAGTCAACTTTACACTTAAGTCTACTCAGAGAACTGATGCAGTATGTGGTGTTATCTGTTTTACTCTTTAAAAATAAGTGCCTCAAGCTGTAGATCACCAAAACTCATTTTCTGGAAAACTAACAAAATACAGTTTTACAGACTGATTCTTGTTAATGATGAAAAGATATTCCACATACTGATCTAAATTGATTTTTTTTTTCCTTATAATAAGAACTAGATCATCACTTTTTATCTTGTAACTTAGGGATATCGGGAGATTTATATAATAAGTATGTGTCAAGGAGTTTAACGAGCATAATGCATACTTTCTGGCTCAATCTGAATTTTTTTATAATAAGTATGTAAGTAACAATAAGAAACAAAAGAAATCAGCAGGAAATACAAACTACTTATGAAGGGAAAAAAATAGCATGTGGTTATCATCAATATTATACACACATTTTCTTCATTGTATAGCTCATCTCACCTACATCTCTCCTCCTCCCAGGGAGGAACAAGGGATTGTGCAGTGGTTTAAAATTAAAGAGATTTTTTTTTGTACAGGAGGGTGATGTGTTTTTTCAAAATGTGTTTTTACTAAATATTTATATAATTTTTATGGGCTCGAGGTCTGAAGGCAATTGACTTATTTGTTGTGTAAGAATAAGGGCCATTAAGAGACCAAAGAAGGATTCCACCAATGTTAACTGTATATCTGAAATAAATTTTTTCAGGAAGATAGAGAATGAGCCATAATGTTTCTCAGTATGACAGAGACACTGACGAAACTGAATCTTTTTATAAGTCATACAGCATATAGGACACAAATATACAAATCTTGGAAGTCTGTAGTTTATGATAAAATATAGGCATTAAAAAAAATTCCTGATCACCACCTTTCACTGAGGAAAAATACCCTCAAGATTCAAATAAATCTTTAATCATGAAACTTGATAACAAGCTTAAAAATCATTACAGAAATTAAAATATCTTTATTTGTTTATGTGTAGAATCATCTAGATCAGAAAAACCTTTAAGATGAGTCCAACCGTGACCCTAATACTGCCAAGTCCCCCACTAAGCCATGTCCCATCCCTTAAAAACCATCAGGGATGGTAACTCAACAACTTCCCCGGGCAGCCTGGTCCAGTGCCTGATCATGCTGTCAGTGAAAATTTTTTTCCTAATGTGAAACTGAAACCTCCCCTAGCTCCCCTTTCCTCTTGTCCTGTCACTTGTTACTTAGAAAAGATCAAGTAACTGCCTCACTACAACCTCCTTTCAGACAGAGAGCGATATGCTTTCCCCTGAGGGCCCTTTTCCAGGCTCAGAAAATCCAAGTTTCCTCAGACAGTCATCGTATGATTTACTCTTTAGACATTTCATCAGTTCCATTGCCCTTTTCTGGACTCTCTCCGGCACCTCAATAACTTTCATGTCTCAAGGGGCCCAAAACTGAACACAGGACATGAGATGCAGCCCCATCAGTGCTGAGTACAAGGGGATGATCACTGCCCTGGTCCTAATGGTCACCCTTTTTTTGCTCTAGGACAGGGTGCCATTGGCCTTCTTGGCCACCTAGGCACAGTGCTGGCTCATGTCCAACCAGCTGTCAAACAACACCCCCAGGTTCCTTTCTGCCAGGCCACTTGCCTCACTCTGCCCCCAGTCTGTAGTGTCATATGGGGTTGTTGGGACTCAGGTGCAGGACATGGCACTTCATTTTATTGAACTTCCTACAATTTGCTTCAGCCCATCGACTGAGCCTGTTCATATCCCTCTGTTGAGTCTTCCTACCCTTTACCATAGTTCCACCAAATACCACTATTACCTTTTCTGTGGTCTGCCTCAGTTGACTGATTTTCAGGGTTTTTTTCTTCTCTGCTAGTCAGTAGAAAAACAAATTAAAGTCATACATTAATGAGTAGGTCAATTAAAATCACAAGTATTATCAGTGTTGTTGCAGTTCAGACCATCTTTCCCTCAATAAATACTGCAAAGCAGGGACTGAAAGGATCTTGTTGTTGCCTTACAAAGGGTGTACTGGTGATGAACAAAGCATTGATTACATCTTCCATTATACTTTCTCCAGATGTAGATCACTGAATAAATCAATCTTCATTCTGCAAAATATCACCAGAAAATATCAGATGCTTTTTATTATACCAGTAAGTATATCAACAGGCTGCTAAACATGCATGTTAAAATGTGCATAGGTAGTGTGCATGAACAGTCCTGAGTTCAAACTAGAAGCATGATTCTAGTTACTGAAACATAGCATTTGATAGAAGCAATTAAGAAGAATGTTTTATTAAAAAAAATTCAGTTTGTTACCATTGTGAAAACATTCCCTGAAGACAATAGCTATAAATGAGCAAAGTATAGGAAGGTGGTTTCTTAAAAAAGAGTCACTAACTGTTCATCTACAGTTGATTGCATTGTCAGTTGTTACTTTATGGACATAGAGAAATTATTTACTTTTTCAGATTTAAAAGCCAAGTAGTTAAATTCAGGTAAATATTTGTGTAGGTGCTCAAGTGTTAAAATATCCCATTTGAATTTATATTTACTTCTAAAGTGAATTCAGTATATTTTGAATAAAAGTGATAATGTGTAAGTTTAATAAAATTTAAGCAATTTGTCTTAATTAAATTCACATTAATTTTTCTTCATGTTGTAATTTATAAAATTGTTGAAGGAAGAAATAGCAGTCTTAACAATAGGAAAATTATTGTGCAATGTTCTAACATTTTGTGGGAAAACATCCTGCAGATAGAAGCACTACTTCTAGAAACTGAGATTAGCATTGTAAATTGTCTTCTCTGATCTGTAAGAGTCTGCTTCTAAAAATAGAACCACATCAGAGTAAATAACATTTCCCAACATTTAAGTAGCATTAATTCAGTTAAGTAAAACAAGTACCTGTACCTGGCAGCTTCTAACATTTCTCACATAAAAACTCTTATATATTTACTTACACAGAATAACGTACACAGCAATGGTTCTCATAAAATCATTAACCTCCCACTGACTTTCTGTGAAACAATATAATTAAAGCTTAAGTGAAGAATAATTCAGTGCAGATACTCAGTGTAAAACCAGGAAGATTTTAAACTACAACAATACAAAATTCATACTCTTTAAAAGGACAGGTAGGAGAAAAAAGATGAAGGAATTCAAACTAATTAGTCTATGTAATGATTAGGCACACTACTCAGAGCCATGATAAAATTGTGGCTCTTAGGTAAGCAAACATGGTTGTCAGAGCTGATTAATACTTGTTCCTTTTCTTACTCTGAAAAAAGGGAACAATACTGAATTGCCATGTTGGTAGAGATAAGAAAATAAACATCTCTTAGCAAATCCAGTTATTATTACAAAAAGAGAAGGCTGGTCTAATGTAATGCAGCTACAAATTCTGTTCTCAGTGTACTAGCTATGCTCAAATTCTCGAAGGGGAAACCTTTTGCAAAAGGAGCTCACTGCCCTCCACTAAGCCAACAAGGGATTTTTGTTGTGGAGGTAGCACTGACTTTAACTTCAGGCTAGGGTCATGTTGCATATCTTGGTTACAACTGTACTTCGTTAATTCCATCAGCTACCTGTGGGCATAATAATAGGTGAGTTTTTTTATATCCAGCTCTCAGAAGATGATTTCTATGTTTTGATTGTGGCTATGTCTGGGAGAATTCATCAGCTATTTAGGAAGACAATTGTTTAGGAAAACAACCAACCAACCAAACATGTGGCAGAGTGTAAGTTATCTATCGAATAGAAATTTAAAGAGCCAGTGAAATAAGTTTTTTAAACTTTCTCCACATACATTTCTTCGCTTGTATGAGACTATCTTCTCACCAAATGAAGGGTCAGAGGTCAGAATTACAATTTGGCTCAAAAAGGGCAGAACAACCTGGAGATATTGTTAACATCCAAAGAAACTTCCATTAGTGAGACGTGTGTTAAATAAAATCTATATGCTTGCATATAGATGTAAAGGGAAAAAAAAAAGCACTAACACTATATGGTATTAAAACTGGTGTTTAAGTCGATACTGCTGTGTGTGTTTAAAAGGAAGAATAAAATGCAGAATCTGAATCCTTTTGAGAGATGTGGTTTTCACCTTGCTGCACCAGATGGGAAACCTCACCCTTACAGATTAGTTTAGCAGCTTTTTCCCCTTACATTCTTGTGCCACTTCTACTATAGCTTTTAGTGAGAGTTAAATGTCAAGAAGTTCAGTCTTTAAGGCCTTCCCAGAAACATTCTAGATATTCAATATTAAAGACTTCTCTCATTCCATGTGTTAAAAGCAATAATAAATGACACAGTTTCCAATAAAGCATTCAAAATTGTTAACAGAAAGTCTTTCTGTACAAATGTAGATTTTTGTAAAAAGTGCTACTAAACGAAAATGACACTCACTTTTGCATTAGAAAGCACTAAATACTTCTTTCCTGCCACCACCACCAACTTGTTCTCGACTGATCTATCGCTTTCTAAATCTGTTAACTAAATCTGGAACTTCAGGACAGTCCCATCAGAATACAATACTTAGTAGGAACAAGGATGACTTTTTCAAGTAAGAGAAAGGCTATTCATTTCCAGAATTTAAGAACTGTACTTGAGACTACCACCAAGCACCAATTCCTTGAAACAGTGAACCTATTAGTAACAGGTAACAGCTGTTTGTTTCCATTTGTGTATATAAAACCCTCCTGCTTTTGGAAGTGCAAAGTTCTGTGGTTTTCTGCTCCAACTGGATTGATTAATGTCACTGTTTTATTATCTGCAGTAATCCTTTTCTAAGGTGCCTCACTTTTTAACACAACTAATTAGAATTTTAGAGAGAGCAAACATTCTGGTCCAGGGCTTTTTCTACAAAGAAGAATTTCAACTATCATCCAGAGACTAAAAATCTAAACAAGAAAATTAGTTTCCTGACAGAATTTTCATATTGTTTCTGTAGGCCTGTATATAATAACTATAATATTTCAAGATCGCTTAGAAGCTGTATCACTTTCAGATTACTTTTGTTATTGTGTAGCTTGTGCTAACTTTAATACTTCATATTAAATACTTTGTATCAGCTACTTTTGCTGATGATTAACTAATAATAAGGAGGCCTGTGATTGTCACATACAAAACTACATACATTTGGAGATTAAAATCCATGAAGCTCAGCAGCCTCTTTTCAATTTGAAAAAAACCACCAAACCAAACCAAATGAACCAACCAACGAAAACCAACAAATAACATAAAACCCCCCTAAACCAAACCAAAATAGAAAATTATGGAAGAAGTCTGGGAACCTTAAATACAATTTTATGCTTCACACTTACTCAGCTATACCAAAGCAATGCCCTCAGAATAAGGACTATTTCAGATTTCTTATTGAGAAAACTGTGTGTTGTGCTATGTTGAGAGCAAAGCAGCTCCACTAGTATAAACAATTTTTCTTGGAGGCATATATATTGCGGCTCCTCATTTGCACTTGCCAGTGACCTTAGCATACACAAGACTTATTACTTTTATTTTGGAAATCCCTAGAAGCAAACCCCAGCAGTGAAAAACAACCACTGTGTTGGGGTGACTTAACACTCTCTCCTATTTCTCTAAACCATTGTCAGTCTTTGGTATGATGAGAATAAATCATGTGCTATCTGTTTTGAATATGCCCAGAGAGAAAGTATCCCATTCACCTTCCTCCCTTTGTACAACACCCATAGCTCAGCTGAACAGAATTTTTAAGAATATACTATTAAGTGAATATACTATTAACCATATACTCTTAAGCAGCAAAACTCTTTCCTGGTTGTTATAGTTTTATTTTATGGAAAACTCAGCCATGCCAAGAGTGAAGCCTCTGCCAGCCGCGGCCCTGGGACCTCCCGCCTCTCGCGGCCTCTCGGACAAGGCACGGTTTTAGCAGCCCCGTCCCCAGTGCTGCCAAGAGTGAAGCCACTGCCAGCTGCAGCCCCGGGACCCCCCGCCCGCCGTGGCCCCATGGCATCCTGGCTGTGGCAAGCTCCTGGCGCAAGAACATGACTCTAAGCCTGCCCTGGGTGTCACAAGCCTACGGGGTGTCCAAGCCCTATGCCTCCGGTGGCCGGGGCAGTCAGAGAATCCCGGGTGGAGGCTGGGAGAAGATGAATGCCATTTTGGCTAAGCCACATGGTGGAGGCTGGGAGGGTTTCCTGTGGTTCAGGACCAGAAGTAGGCAGAGGCAAAGATGGACCAAGGGGACGTGAAACTACACCCTCTGGGGTGGGGAAAAGCATGGGAAAAAGGCATACATGCAGGCGTGGTATACAAGGAGTTCTGGGCCAGGATCGAGGGTATAAAACCAGCAGAACCCAGACACCATTGTTCTTTTCAGCCACGCTGCGGTGCTGGACAGACCTGCGGCTCCTTGGGATCTTGACAATGCCATCTTCGACCATGTGCTGGCTGGACCGGGACCTAAGAGACTGTTTGCAAACATGGTGGAGCTCCGGCATCAATTTGAATCCCTTCCTCCTTGCAAATTCCTGGTTTGGGCTAGAAAACCTTACCCTGCCCTTTCCCTCTCTCTCCTCTCTCTCTCTCTTCACAGCACGGGTTTTGGGCCCCTTGTCCCCATCCCCATCAGAGTCACGGCAGCTCCAAAACCCAGTCCTACCCCACGTGAGTCCCCAAAAATGAGGGTGGGAGCTAGCCCCTCTTCCCATCTCCATCAAATTTCTCGGAGTCCCCAAGCCTAGTCCTGCTCCCACGGGTCCCCAAATACCAAAGGCGGTGGAATCAATTCCAATTTGCTCTCCTTCATTCTCTATCTCTAGTTTTCCTCCCTCCATTCCCTGGGAAGTCCCTGTAGGAACCCCTGTTTTCACTGACTCCCCTCTTCCCTCCAACACCCCCTCTAGCCACCAGGAATCAGCTCTGAAACCCCTCTCGTACCCTACACACCTGCTTGCAAGCAGGTATTTGCTTCAAGCCAAACAGGCTAGTGTTATCTCATCGAGAAGGACTATTTTGTTGTGTGTTGGCTATTCGTGTGGTTCTTACATCAGATACTTGATTTAATTTTGTTCCTTTTTTTTTGTCTTTGGTTCTTACATTGTTTTGATAAGGGTGTTTTTAATACATAATATATATTTTTATTTTTATGCTTTAATAAAATCCTTTCTATCTTTATACTCAAACAAGTCTCGAACAATTTAACATTGAATTTGTTTTAATTCACTTCTACTGTCCCCATTAAATGGCAACACTGATGAAATGCATAGGTGAGAGCAGGGAATAATGCATGGAAAAAAATGAAAAAAACTCCCACTACACTATAAATAGACAAAGTTATTATACAGATAGAGTAAATTTATCCACAAAGCAATATAACTCTTTATATTTCCATATATTATATATAATTTCCATATATAGTTATTTCCAATAACTCTTTATATTTCCCCCAAAATATACACTTTCCAATGTGTTACTGAACTAAATAGTTGTTAATTTCGTTGATGACCTATATGTGCTCATAACATTGCAACTCTGAGTAACGAAACTTATTTTCATCAGGATATAAACTTCTGTAGAAAAAAGCAGAGAAAGGACAGTATATTTCCTTGTGATGCTGGAAAATTAACTGAACAATGCTCTTCAATTACAAAATGCTGTATTTTAAAAACCAGTGTAACTCAAGACTTTGTGTGGAAGAGTATTTTGAAGACATCTTACTGCAGACATCTTTTTCTGCAGATAATACTCCATGTTAGCATGGCTCAATGAAAAAGGAACAAAAGATTCCTAAAAATGGTCTATGTTGTCAGAGCCATGTTTTTTAAAACTAGCAGATTAAAATTTCCAGATTAATAGGAGATGAAAAAAATAGAAAACATACTATTTCTGTTTCAAAAATGGTTAAAGGGAAATATAATTTCTCATGCACAGAAAGGAGCACTGTGATTACATTACATTGTATTTCTGACACATAATTAAATGAGCTAGCCTTGGAACAGAGTTACTCAAAGTTGTTCTTACTCAAGAGCAAGACACACTTAAAAATTAAAAATTGTATGAAGATACCTTTACACCAAAGGCTTCCACAAACCAAAAAGTGTATTTAAGGAGCAGTATTTTCTGTTTAACTATAAGTTTAAGAGGACAAGTCTTTCTCTCTTCTATATTCCAGTAAGACCTGTATTTCAACAGGAAAAAAAAAAAAGGTAAAAAACCCCCCATGTTCAGTAAGTTGTTTGTTTTAAGTGTGTGCAGATTTTATTCTAAACTGGGCCAAGAACCTTCATTAATCTACCATTAAAAAAACCTATTTATTTCACTATGATAATGATCAGAGCTAAAGACCTTATTGCACCTTCAGTAATATATTCAAGATAGGAGAAAACAACCAACACTCTTGTATCTGTCAAATAAGCTATTTGAAGTCACTTCATTTTTACTATAAACTTAGATGCAACAAAATGACCTGAAAGCTCTTCTTTTATTAAAGAAAATAAAAGAATTGTTTTAAAAATAACTGTTTACTGTGCACATAAGGTAAAGATGAACCCAACCTTTCCTTTTAAAACTGGCTTGAATCGACTTAACTGGAAGAGGTAATTCCATGCAACATTTTGATTTTTTCAATGAAAATAGGGTATGAAAATATAAGTAGGCAATTTGACTCAAAAAAATAGTTCAGTTTTAAAAGTCTTAAAAATAATTGTCTATCTCAGTTTTATTTAAATACTTATCAAGAAATGGCACCACATATTTCCTGATTTTTTTATTTTAGTTTGCCCTTACCTCATACACACCACTTTAATGTAGCTATGCTATTAACATGTTAATTTTGAAGTTCTGAAGCAAAATTGCCCTGAAAACAGAAAATTCCTTTCTTTAACTCTACTCTTGCCTTACAAAGACATCTGCTATCAAGCACCAGAAAGGTTCATGAGGAAAATAAAGAGAAAAATATTGCCTACCAGGCCCTGCACAGAACTGAATACTGGTAGAGGTAATGAAAACTGGAAAATATGATGGAGTCAGGTCACATTAGAAGCAGAAGCCATTCAGATCTGTATTTACTATTTTGAAAGCTTTTAACCTTGGATGGGCCAGGAGAAGGGAGGCGGGGAGAGAAATAATTTCCTTGAAGCACTACCTATAGTTTTCTGGTACACTTGTCTACTTTCAACATTCTGAAAGAAGTTGTACACATGGATGTGGGCAGAATTTCCTTCCAGTTTCATGGACTTAACCTTTGTTATGGTTCAGTCCTTCCCTTTGTCACAGAAATTGGTTTCACTGACTGTTCAGTAGTACGACTGGAAGTCAAAAAGGGTTGGATAATTTCATCTCTGTTCATGTTACTCATGGAAAATAATGACATGGATGGTCTCTGGGTTAAGATTTTTAACAAGGCATCTATGTGTATTGTGAAGAAATATAATGCAGGTGCCCTCAAAACACCAGGCAATGGAAGGATTTAGGAAAATCTTTTTACAAAGGTTAGAACACTAAAAAACTAAGGAACATTAAAGATAACAGTCCTTACCCTGTAAAATATCAGGCATGAATAGAATTCAAAAATTTTTCCTCTCCAAGCCTTCTTAATGCCTTGCCTGGCCCCTACCTTGCAGGGCCTTCAAGGTTGTCTATGAAAAAGTCTTTTCAGAGAGTTAACTCCTTTGCAAAGCTGAAGGAGAGACATCCAATATCTATCAGAAAAGGTTCCTTCCAGGTGCCAAACACTTTCATGAGGGACAGAAATTTCTCACATCCTTGAAACAGATCTTCTGAAAAAAACACTTCTATCCCTATATATACCAAAAAGGACCCTTTTCTTCTGGGAGAAAATTTTTGCTGCCAAAACACAACTGAGAGGATACCTCAGAATAGCTGGAATGCACAACTCGTTTTCCTTTAATCTGTCAAGATCCTGCTGCAAGCTATTCTAAGCTAACAAATTGTTTCATTCAGTGAATAGCAACATCTTTGCATTTAATATATGTAGGGAACTATTATTAATGAGATTATTATGCTTTGCCATTCTCACACTGATCATTTAATTGACTCTGAAAGCAGAAAGAGTAAGAACTGTCAAAATATGTGCTATGCCTGCTGAATGGAGGAAGTACCAAATAAAGAAGGAACCTGCCTCTGAATTTCGATCAGGTTGCATTTTCTAATAAACTGTGACACTCTATACGAGATGTCTGCCTCTCTTCTGTGCTGTTTGTCTGAGCCAGCTCCAGTAGTACAGAATGGCTGCAAACACAGCAACCACTGCTCGTGAGCAGTAAGGGACTAGACCCAGGGCAGAGAGACCAATGCCCAAGCATGTCATTATTTCATGGCTGCATCCTAGGATCCATGGTTAGATGGCAAAAAAGAGAAGTTAGGGATTTTATAATCCTGATTCACCCTGCTTTGACATTTCCTTTTCTTCTTAGGCAAGGAAATATCAAAGAAGCACACTAACAGGGATATGTCAACAGGGAAGTCTACAATGATTTTGCAAAGCATGAGTCTCACTGCATGACAGCACAACGATGAAACTGAACTCTTTCCAGAAGCCTGAAGACAAAAACAGTGTGAGGAAGCCTAGCAGAAAGAGGATTGCTGGATGCAGTTTGGTATGTCAGGTGTGTTATGGGAACTCCAAAGACAGTTGGTGCTAAGTAAACCACTACAGGCTCTCTAGGCTTTGACATTCATCTGAAAATCACAGTAAATATAACGCCAGTGGTTTGTTTCATTTTACAGTGACATAAAAATCTATATATCTAATGAGAAGATAGAAAATGTTACAATATTTAATTGTCTTAAGTGCTCCAGCAAATTGCGGGATAGATTTGTGTGATTTAAAGGGAAGGCATCAAAGAAAGCTGTGAACAGAAACAACAAGCATACCAACTGCAACCCAATCTGGTTTCCAGACAGCACCATGGTATTCTTTACACAAGCTTTAATTGAGTTTCAGCAAAACTGGATGAAAGCACAAAAAAATGTCCAGTTTTATAAACACTGACATCAGTGAGACCTACTGTGGATCAGTGACTGATGTGCAAACGACCACATTTACCATATGGTAGCCTATATGGTAGATATGGAGTGCTCCATTTAACTTTTGCTAGTATATCTGACATTTTGAAATATTTAAACTCTGAGGGGAAAAAAAAAAGATGATGATGGTGTAAAATGTTCTCACTCTTCCAGAGCGAGTTCAGAGTAGTTCTTTTGATTCTGTGTAGTTTTGACATACAGACTGTTTACAAAGTTTAAAAAACAAAGTTTTGAGATGGAGAGGGAGATATATATCCATATATGTATATATGTTTTATATATATATAAAGTCAATTTATGTTTACTGCTGCCATNTGTCTTATTCATTCAGCCTCAAACCAATGTATTTCTTTGTTTCATATTGCACCATATGCTTATTTATTTATTTTCCATATGCTTCCCTTATATTTTGTTAACACTTCACTTATCAATGACATCTTTAAACACTATATTTCGTCTGTACCTGTGGCAGGCCTGCATAGTTTTACTACAAATGTTTGGTTTAACTGTGGTTAATCCTAAAATACTTATTTTAGCTTTTTATCTGAAAATGAGTACTAAAACCATGTTTAATGTTTTTATGTATGTTTGCCAAAGCTATCTGTAACCTGATCTTGAAAAGTTCTTTAAATCCAAAAGGCAGAAAACTTTGTCTGAAAGTGATTGTGTAGTTTCTTTAGTCATACAGAAGTTTACACAAAAGTGCAATATGAAGTAGAATCTCCAGACTGCTGACTTTAACCACCTACACCACCAGTCCAAGCTGATCACATGCCTCCTTACAAACAGACAATCTCAAGAGGTTGGAGCTGGTGAAGACTATGGGTTCAAAGTAGGATTCCATAACATTTTCTTAGTACTCCTTAATTGTAATGAAAGCTCTGTAGTATGTAAAGTGGTGCTTGGTGCCAGGAACCAATGGAAGGTTGCCACTGCCCTCAGGAGCTGGCAACTCACTGCAGTCTGCTGGAAATCCAAGAGGCTCAGTGAGTATCAGTGCACTGAGAACACAGGGGCTGCGTCCTGTGCAGCACTTCGACATGTACAGCAATGTATCTGGCCCATAGTGTATGTCAAAATATGCTTTTCAAGTCAATGGCTCTCCAAAGCAAGAAAATGTTGACAAAATAACATTAAATCTACAAAAATTNGATGGCAAAAAAGAGAAGTTAGGGATTTTATAATCCTGATTCACCCTGCTTTGACATTTCCTTTTCTTCTTAGGCAAGGAAATATCAAAGAAGCACACTAACAGGGATATGTCAACAGGGAAGTCTACAATGATTTTGCAAAGCATGAGTCTCACTGCATGACAGCACAACGATGAAACTGAACTCTTTCCAGAAGCCTGAAGACAAAAACAGTGTGAGGAAGCCTAGCAGAAAGAGGATTGCTGGATGCAGTTTGGTATGTCAGGTGTGTTATGGGAACTCCAAAGACAGTTGGTGCTAAGTAAACCACTACAGGCTCTCTAGGCTTTGACATTCATCTGAAAATCACAGTAAATATAACGCCAGTGGTTTGTTTCATTTTACAGTGACATAAAAATCTATATATCTAATGAGAAGATAGAAAATGTTACAATATTTAATTGTCTTAAGTGCTCCAGCAAATTGCGGGATAGATTTGTGTGATTTAAAGGGAAGGCATCAAAGAAAGCTGTGAACAGAAACAACAAGCATACCAACTGCAACCCAATCTGGTTTCCAGACAGCACCATGGTATTCTTTACACAAGCTTTAATTGAGTTTCAGCAAAACTGGATGAAAGCACAAAAAAATGTCCAGTTTTATAAACACTGACATCAGTGAGACCTACTGTGGATCAGTGACTGATGTGCAAACGACCACATTTACCATATGGTAGCCTATATGGTAGATATGGAGTGCTCCATTTAACTTTTGCTAGTATATCTGACATTTTGAAATATTTAAACTCTGAGGGGAAAAAAAAAAGATGATGATGGTGTAAAATGTTCTCACTCTTCCAGAGCGAGTTCAGAGTAGTTCTTTTGATTCTGTGTAGTTTTGACATACAGACTGTTTACAAAGTTTAAAAAACAAAGTTTTGAGATGGAGAGGGAGATATATATCCATATATGTATATATGTTTTATATATATATAAAGTCAATTTATGTTTACTGCTGCCATAACAACTCCCAGCTGATAATCTGTATGAGTCGCTAACATCATGCTTCTCTATGTAGAAAATTATTCTTCCTTAAAGTACTACAGTGTGTGTTTGTATAGAGTATACTCACTGAATTTAGTATTTTATGTTCTTACATTTTTTGGTAGCTTTAATGTGTCCTAAATTTACAGATTTGTGTTTCTTCTTATTCTGCATTTTTTTATTTTTGCAAAAGATAAAATAAAGTATAATAGGCATCAATACCTACAATTTAAAATATTTTTGTAAGCATTTTACTTTAACAAGACCTTCAAAATCAGTCAAATTTTTCTCAGGCAGATATATAATAATANATTTTAGCTTTTTATCTGAAAATGAGTACTAAAACCATGTTTAATGTTTTTATGTATGTTTGCCAAAGCTATCTGTAACCTGATCTTGAAAAGTTCTTTAAATCCAAAAGGCAGAAAACTTTGTCTGAAAGTGATTGTGTAGTTTCTTTAGTCATACAGAAGTTTACACAAAAGTGCAATATGAAGTAGAATCTCCAGACTGCTGACTTTAACCACCTACACCACCAGTCCAAGCTGATCACATGCCTCCTTACAAACAGACAATCTCAAGAGGTTGGAGCTGGTGAAGACTATGGGTTCAAAGTAGGATTCCATAACATTTTCTTAGTACTCCTTAATTGTAATGAAAGCTCTGTAGTATGTAAAGTGGTGCTTGGTGCCAGGAACCAATGGAAGGTTGCCACTGCCCTCAGGAGCTGGCAACTCACTGCAGTCTGCTGGAAATCCAAGAGGCTCAGTGAGTATCAGTGCACTGAGAACACAGGGGCTGCGTCCTGTGCAGCACTTCGACATGTACAGCAATGTATCTGGCCCATAGTGTATGTCAAAATATGCTTTTCAAGTCAATGGCTCTCCAAAGCAAGAAAATGTTGACAAAATAACATTAAATCTACAAAAATATACTTCTGAAGTAACTGAACAAACCATATTGCTGCTCCCTTTGTTAAGCAGATTTGCTTCTCAAAGCTTTTCTCTGGATGCTAAACTTGACGGGACTGTTTTATTATTGACCTGATCTTATTAGTTGTAATCAATTAAAGGACTAATTGTGAATCAGTCTGCTGTGTCAATATTCTCATCTCACATTTGAAGAGGGAATTTACCAAAATGTCACCCTGAGAAACAATTATATTGACAGAAGCATAACACATGAATACAGTAGCATAATCTGAATAACTGTTGCATGACAGAGTTTCAGTGTTTGTGAAAAACAAACCATATACTTACATATTTATATGTGTACACACAGAAGATTCAGGAGCATGTGTAGCAGTTCATCCACTATAGCCATCCACTGCTGTCCAAAATAATCCACAAATCACACTTCTGTGAAGAAAGTTGTAAAACACTGTTTCAACAAGATTCAGATATTAGAAAACCTTGTAAGACACAGAACTGTATGAGAATTTGACACAACACAACTATAAAGAGTTACCTCTTATACTATAGCTGATAAATTTGTTGCTCAGTCAAAAGAACACTTCCTCATTTCTGTCAGTTTGATTTAGACTGAACAGAATCATTGTTAAACCACTTCTCAGTGTATAATAAATTGAAAAGTAAAAGGAAGGAGAAGATTCCTTTCCTATGACACTTCAATTATTTGGAGTTTCATTATAAACAGTTACTTGAGTTTAGAGTAAAACCATTACCCAATGACAAAAAATAGACCATACTCTGGTTATCAAATACTTCTTGAAGAGAGTGATAGGGAGCTCAGGAAGTTCAAATGTTGGAATAAAATACTTTAATACTGGAGTTTCCCATGACAGGACACATACCTTTCTACTTGTCTTAATTACTCACAGGATTTTTTTGTTTCTGTTCACCAAGTCACTCTTTGTGGCAAAAGTTGATTTTTTATCATCTGAATGATCTTCTTAGGCTGAGATTCCTGAAAGATGAAAGTCAGTATCTATGTACTGTTTGCAGCCCTTCTGCATAACAACTATACCCCTGTACACCAGCTGATTTCTTCTCTAATGGAAATGAGGCCTGCAAGAACTTACTATCTCGTGAACCTTGGTAGAAATACAACACTCTGAACGTGTCCTTTAGTTTAACTACCCACAGGACCCAAACAACGCTACTTATTTTTATTATTGAATACCATTAGATAATGCAAAAATGTGAACAAAATTTTCTGTGTCAAAGAGGTCACACTTTAGAACACTAGACTGAAGACAAATAAAGGACAGCATTTCACACAGAGAAGCAGCAAGGACCAAAGGTATATTGTTCTGAAATGATCTGCACTGATTGTCACTGCCATCAGTGGATTTACAATATTCAATATTCATCTGTCAGCACATTCACCTTAAATGAGATCTTCTAAAATCTTCTATTTTTAAAAGTAAACCAAACTATTATGAAGTTGAATTAATATTTGAGTCTATATGATCTCTAATATTATTCCTTAGGATCTATATTTCCTAAAGTTAAATAAACACCAGATTTTACAGTAATTAAAATACCCCTATTGAGCTAAACATACGCAGCAAAAGAAAAGTACATTGTCATTAAGTCTGAAAATCTAATAAAAGGACATTTTTTAAAAATCTGCTTTCAGGAGAAAATAAAATATGCTTATAAGCCTTTTCAAGATTTTGTAAACATTGCTGAGGCAAAGCAAAATAAAGGTATGCTATGTCAATACCGACAACCTATGCTTATAGACAGTATTAGAATATTATTTCTGGAGCAAACTCTTCCTGCTAAAGCATCTCAGGTTATTCTTGAAGTAATATCTTTAATATGTCTGATGTCCTAAATAAACAGCAGTAGCATGTGCTGCATTTACATATAAGTTCTGGAAAAATCTTTTTCAATCGGGGTTTAAGTCCATACCAAATGAATAATTTCTGTGGACATTAAAAAAATTTTATTTGGTCTAGAAAATATCAGAATTCTTGTTACATATTACTCTGCATAAAATTGAAAGACCTACATAGCATCTGAATGTATAAATAATTCTTACTGAAATTTCTGTCTAAAAATATAAATGAAGAATTATACCTCTCAAAGCCAGAAGGGTGTAGAATTAATTTCTGTTTTCTGGGTTTGCATTTTGCAAATAATGTTCACAGTGTCTGGCAGGCCATTAACTACTAGGTAACAACTCTGGTAGGATTTTTTTGGGTTTTGTCTATTCCGTGAAAATAATAGTTTCTCATACTCCTTTTTGTCTGACTTAAAAGTTTCTTTTAATTTAGGTTTTCTAAATATTATGAGATTGAATTTACAAGCAAAACATCTAAGTGAAACTATGGAAAACAAACAGCAAACTTGGTACAATTTTGTTTCAATGGATTTTCTGCTAACTAACCATGAAAATAAAAATTATCAGGGCAAAAATTATCAGACAGAAAGCTTCAACTTTTTTTTTTTCCATGAAACTAAATAATTTGATTTGTTAGTTCTATCAACAGCTCTTGCATGTATTTACTGTATCTATAATCACAAGTGTTTGTATAACTTCAATTCCATAGATGAACCATTCCGATTACTATTTTTAATATTAGTCCAGGTGCCTAAATTCCTTTAGTGATCATTATTGATGAACCTGTATTGCTGATTTTTCCCTCATCAGAAATTCAATGATTGTTCATGGGGTTTTTTGTGCTATACACCTTGTTTCTACATTCATAACACTCTTAAGCCAAAGTTAAGCTAAAAGTTTTGTCTTCCAACATTTAGATTATATCTAGTTCATTGTATCATTTGACAGAAATACTTGAACTCCAAATGTCTTAGAGATAACTAAATGTGTTAGAGATAACTAAATATTTTTATTTTTGTCAAAGAATTTTGGAAGGTTGCTTTATGTACAGGAATAAAAGTGAGATTAATATGTAGAGTAACACTATAAATTAATATACATATATATTTATTTTTATATATATATATGTAGATGCAGATATGACACACATTTAGATTGGCCTTTACAAATATAGATAAACAAAGGAAAAGAGCCATATTGATGAGATTAGGATAATTGCGAGTCTGTCTTCAAGACAACAAATACCCTTAAACAGCTTCACCCAGTAATAGTTTTATAATAACCCAGTAGTTTTATAATCCCTCTCCAAAGAGAAAGTCATGAGACAGTCACTTTGTTAAGAGACTAAGAGCACTAAGTTCTTACAATGTCACTTGAGAAAGCTATTTCCTTATGACAGGTATTAGCTCTGTGAGGCCCTTCTACTTCTTCATATTCCCCTTCAGTTTGTAGTAAGAAAAGCTATCAGAGAGGTATCGTAAAACAAGTGAGTGACAGTGATCCCACTGCAGCACATTGCTGCTTTTTCCAGTCAGGAAGAGATATTGGGCCAGGTGCAGTCAGACTATTGTATGTGCACACATACCTAAAAAGAATTTCAAATATTAGCTTAAATACTACATTGAACTTCATCTTTCACTAAATCACATCATTCTATCAAGGGAGAGAAAAGTCTTCTTTTTCATTTCTCAACAAAAAAAGTAAACAGCTACTGCTGCTCCAAGGTTATATGACTTCAGATTTTCATTGGTGTTACAAAAATACACAAAAGCAGAGTTATTGCTTTATCCTGAAATGTCAAGGAAATATTGTTACAATATTTACACAAGTCTTTACTAGACAGAACAGTTCCTTTTTGTTCCCTTTAGAACCTTTTAATAACAAAATTTTACTTGCAAAAAAAAATCATGTTATATGGCATTCAAACTTGTACAACTTCTACAAGACATCCATGACATGACAAAAAAGTTGTAGAAAGGCAGCTGCGACCACTTGAAGCTTGTTTTACGCACAACTGACTTCTTGTGAAAAGAGGTATTTCAATTTGGTGAATGCTTTTGCTCCTAATATTTCTATGAATTATGCACTTTTAGGAAGAGGTATAATGTTAAGATTCTTTTTAAAATCACTGCTGGGCATGTTTCCCAAGTTTTAAGACTTTTTCTGCCATGTTATAAAAGTGTGACACCCGAACAAAAAGCTGACTTAGTGACTTTGTCACCAAGGTGACAGTTATGCCCTGTACATTTACAACCTCTCAGCTGCACATTGTTACCGATGCTGCCTGGGAGCTGGTCCTTGGGCACTTCCACAGCACTTCTTTCTCAAGAGTACGAGCTCCTCCACTTTGGCCCCTCTGCCAGGGTTTCCTCAGCAAAGCATCCTCAAATACTGAATATTGTAAAAACCTTTGAGCCCAATGGCTCTGGGCTCCCTGAGCCACCCTGTGTGCCATGGGCCTCCACTCACCTTGCCCAAACCTGTTATGGCGGTTAAGGATAGAATGGAGAATTCCCTAAGTGGAGAATAAAACTGGTGTCATCTGCCAAAGCTAAAGGGCAGTCTTTAGCTCATTGTGTGAGCACCTGTGGGATAAGAGCTGGAAACAGGATCAGGTAACTTTTGCTTAATCTGCTCATCCTTTTGCATTAATGCTGTTGTGCCACTACTGTGATTTATAAGTAATAATGCTTGTCAAAAGGAAATTGCTGGTTTTTTCTGGTCATGCTTACCTTGTCAAAATTAAATACATGCTTTGCACTAGGGATGCTGTCACCTTTTCTGCACCTCATTAGACAAATTGAATTAATAAAATCTTAAATACTGTTGGGCCTGAGCTTTCCTCAACCACAAAATTCAAGTCCCCAAATTACTCTAATTATACTCCTGTAGTTGGATTATTTTTTGCTGGAAGTATGTTTCAGAACTCTTGCAGTGTCACTGTGTGATATCTTCTCATTACTGTCTTGCTATGGAGGTGTGGGGCTGCCTTTGCTCTCACCCCATGAGAGCTGCAAGCCTGATCTGGCTTTGAACATGCCATGGAGCTGCTATGCACATGCCCAGCTTTATTTCCAGAGGTGATTGTTTTGTTGAACTTAAGCTAGAACTGCACAAAAAAATCAAGGACCAAGGCAGTTGTGTGCAGTGGTCTGGGGAACTGAGAGTAACAATGCCCACGGTGAATTATTCATGATTAAGGAAGAAATTGTCTTTCTGCAGTACATACATATATATATTTATCCCTAGCCTATTAACAAAGTAGAATTTCAATTTAGAAACCTCACTTCTAAAAAGGTAGTATTTCACATATGTGGACATTCCAACATGAAACTGTCAGGACAAATCCCACTATGCTAATATGGTTAGAAAATCAGAGTAATTTAGAATGAGCAAAAAAGCACAGAAATGTATATGGATATGAAATCAGCTCATGTGAGTTCTCAGACTAGATGTGTTAAAGACTGACGTTATTATGCTGGTTTGTTCAGGTGTTAACCAGCACAAATGGGCGCAAAGAGAAATATAGGAAATTACATATAAAAAAAAATAAAAAAGCTTTTTTTACTGTGAGAGTGGCCAAACACTGGAACAGATTGACCAGCCAGGTTGTGCAATTTCCACTCCTGAAGATATTCAACACTTGACTGGACATGGTCTGGGACAAACTGTTCTAGCTGACACTGCTCGAGAAGGGTGTTTGGACTAGATGACGTCCAAGGTGTGATAATGAGTAATTGAAAGGACAAACTGAAAACTTTCTCAACTCAAAACAAAGAGGACCTTCTTGTAGAAATTAGTTTTAAGAAGAAAATTTCTCAAGCTACCAGCGTCTCAGTTCGAACAATGTTCCCCCTCACCCTCAAATGATAAAATCATATCTGTAAGAACTGGGTCAAATCACTTCAATGTTATTTGTATTAAGAACATCAGATTTGACTGCCCAGGTACAATGCTGTATGCACTGAGTAGACAAATTGCTGAACTAAAATAAACTTATTGGATTGCCTCTGAGAAATTTTAATAGCTAGAAATGTTAATAATTAATAATTACTAATAGTAGGCAGCCAGCTCATCTTTACACATTTCCCATGGTCATTTCCACAGTCAGCATTTGACTAATGTGAATTCATCAACCCTAAAATAATTACCCAATCATTATCAGGCACCAAATTCTCCAACAATAACTACCAATCAATATAATCACTATTGCAGTATGATTCCTCACATTAATGGTCCAACATTCGAATTTGAGTTTGCTTAATATCCAGGTTCAATAATCCTTGTCTGTGTACTTCAGGATACCTTATTCATAAGAGGATGCTTATATTAAATATCCATTCCTTTAGATGTCAGTCCTTTGTACATGATGTATTAGATTTTCCCACTTCGCATTTGCATCTTGTTGTGGTTTTAAGTAGCCAGAGTTTTTTATTAACTGGGGGGGCTATGAGAGAGGCTTCTTTAAGAAGCTGCTGGAGATGTTTTAGCTCCGAGCCAGTCAAGGTTGACTGCTAATGCCTCTGTGATAACATATTTAAGAAGGAGAAGGAAAAAAAAAAAGCTAGGCAGAACATCATGGCCACTTAAGAGAGAGGAGAGTGAGAAGTTTGACTGACACCAAGGTCAGAGAAAAGGAGAAAGAGAAGATGCCTTAAACACTGAAATAGGGCCCCAGCAACCTGTGGGGAACCATAGGAAGCGAAGATTCGCATGCAAACCCATGGGAGACCACGCTGGAGCAGATAAGTGCTGGAGGAGAGAGGCTGTGATCCTGTGGGATGTTTGATGTCCATGTTTCGAGCAGGGGGCCTGATGGAATCCTGTGGGCCGTGGGAAGAAGAGACCCATGCTGGAGNTCCTTATCGCAAAAGTCGAGGGTTTTTTTTTCCTTCTCTGAGAAATTTTGGATCTGTGTGTGGGATCTCGGCATTTAGCTGAAGTCAAACTATAACAAATCTCTAAACGTGTATTGGTAAATGTCCAACAGTGGAAATTAAGCAAATACAAACAAACAGATTTAAAATTCAGTATACATTTTCACTTACTCTCAAGTACCCTTCTGACATAATTCTGTGGTTAGAGGGCATAATTGTCGCCATTTAAAAGGGACAGTGGAAGTTAATTAAAATGAATTCAATATTAAATTTTCGAGACTAGTCTGAGTATAAAGATAGAGAAAACTTTTATTAAAACAGAGAATAAAAATATATGTTAAAAACACCTTTATGTTAAAAAAAAATCCCAAAACCCTTATAAAACAATATAAAAACTAGAAAATTAAACTAAATATCCGACGGTAGACAGAGAAAACCAAAAAAAAAAATAAGAGGATGGGGTGAGTTTCTTGGCCAAACTGGAAGCATGGGATGAAGGGAAGGGATCTGAGTTGGCTCCTGAGGGTCTCTGCTGTTAGAAAACAGTCCCTGGTATCACAGCTTCAGCTACCGCGTGGTCTAAGAATGGCGCTGTGAGGTTCTCAAGCAGCAGCAATCCTCCCAGCAGCTTAGCGTGACCAAAAATAAGGGATGCCATCTGGGCTTCACTGCTTTTATATCTTTTTGTCCTGGCCCAGAATTCTTCGCATCTCAAGCCTGCATGATGTCCTCTTTCCCACGCTTTTCTCACCCCAGGAAGGCGTAGCCTTGTGCCTCCATTGGTTCATCTTCATCCCTGCCTACTTCCGGCTCCATACTGCGAGAAAACCTTCCCCGTCTCCACCATGTGGCTTAGCCAAAAATGGCATTCCTTTTCTCCCAGCCTCCCACCGGGACTCGCCGACTGCCCCGGCCACTGGAGGCACAGGGCGCGGGCATCCCGCAGGCCTGCGCCACCCGGGGCAGACACCAGGCCCAGAGCCACGCCCCCGCGCTGGGAGCTCGCCACAGCTGGGATGCCACAGGGCCGCAGCAGGCAGGGGGGCCCCAAGGCCGCGGCCAGCAATGGTTCCACCTCCAGCAGTGCTGGGGACAGGGCCGCCAAAACCATGTCCCGGTCCGAGAGACTGTGGCAGGCAGGAGGTCTTGGGGCCATGGACCTCCCCGTGCCGAGGCTGTGGCAGACCGGGGGTGGGGAAGGGGAAGAGGAGGCTGGGCTGCAACACCCTACTGCAGGACAGGGGTCCCGGCACCATCCAGGCAGACACACCCCCCTGCTTGTAAACAAAAGGGGAAAAAGTTTTCCATAAAATAAAACCATAACAGTCCTTGAACAAAAAGATTTTTTCAGTACTGATAATTTGTCTTAATTTATAATCTGTACGTTTTCAGACGCAAAACAGTGAAAAGTCTCTTGTGGCAGTAATCATCTATGAAATCAAAAAATAATGCTTGTGATTATCTTTTTTTTAATTGTGAAGGATATTACAGAACTTCGTAATTTTTAAACACGGTTTTGTTTTTAATCCTTTTCATTCAAATGGAAAAAACAATGTTTTATGTCACAAAAATCTACCAAGCACTCATAAAGCAAAAGCGAATGCACCTTACAAGAATGTGCAGTACAAATATTTTGAAAGACTGATCCTGAAACAGAAATTATACTCACAATTTCTAATACATTACTAATTGTATTTTTTAATGTGATAAACCTTACTTTAAACAAAAATGTAGTATGTTAATTAACATTCTCCCCGTTGCAAACTTAAACAAAGTAAGCATAGGTGCAGGATAGCTTGTGATAATATTAAATGTGCCCATTTGTCTTTGGAAAGATGTGCTGTTCAGGTAGGATCCTTACTTTGCTAGAATAAGGGAAAGGATCATTCTGGAGATAGAAATCAACTTCTTCCAGTGAAATGCATGGTTTACTTGTCCTAATGCTCCATATTTCCTGCTTCCACAATAGCAGGAGGTAAATATGTTGTGTCTCATCAGAATCATGCTCACTAGGAGCAACACTCTTTCTCTATCATCACAGATTAACAAATTTCAATTCATCTCCCACCTCTCATTTGCAAGTTGCAAAATCCTCAAACACAAACCCCCCAAACCCTACAGTTTTATTTAACAAACTGCAATGAAAATCAAATAGCACCATTAAGATATCTGTGTACATCCACATCAGCTCAAATACAACTTATCAAGAATTTTCTCCATATCATTAGCATATCAGACTATTTGTTAACAACAGAACATCTTATTGCTCCTTGGTTCTTCTGTTGTGTCTCAATAGGCTTAAAAGAGACTATATTCATTATGTTTACTTGAAATCAGTTTTATCTGATTAGTACAACCATTTGCCCTCAGTCAAAAATAGAAAATAAACTGACTCTGGTACAAATACTGAAGGGCAGTACAGACAAAAAGAAAAATAGACCTGTCTGCTGGAATCTGTAATCCTGCCATCGGTATAGAGCTAAGAAGCCAGAATGCATGTACAAAGGTTTTTTTCAATCCAAATAGCCATAAAATAAATTAATTTAAGGGCATGGTATTGGATTCATAATAAGGGGGCAGTAATCCAATTCCTAAGGCTGCGACAGGCTTCCTGTGAGACTGTGATAAAGCCATTTATTTCATAGATTTGGGACTGTGTTGCAAGTCTCAACCTCCAATTTTTTCCCATCAAGAACACTAACAATGAAGCGAATTGCTTAAAGATAGGCTTAAAGTACTAAAATGCTTTACAGAATCAAGGTTTTTGAGCTGTAGTTTCCCAAATGAAGACATCAGTTATCAAATGACTTCTTACCTACCATATTCCCAGTTTTACTTCTGTGAACATTCTCCCTTAGTATGGATAAATCATGTAGCACAATTAATGCTGAGCTTATTTGGGTTGTTCTTGCCTTTCAGTACAAGGAATAATGGTATATCTCTTCCATTCTTTATAGTGCAGTGAACTTGAGCTCATAAAAAAATGGCAGACACGTTTAAATTTTGTTGGACTCTCTCCCAAAGTCTTATGTATACTGTGAGATAGTAGGGAACCAGTGAGGAGTAGGCTGGAGATAAAGAAGTAATAATAACATTGGCCCTGACAGGGAAGAGCCTGAATTCAGTGTGGAAACAGACAGAAGCAAAAATCTATTTTATAGCATCCCTTGCAGTAATAAAAATTGCTGTTGGAGGCCACCTTCTGAGATATTGCTAAAATAATTTCCTGTGATCTTTGAAGGTTGTTTCTGTACAGATATATATATACACACACACACAAAATAGTCTGCTGTTGGAGGACAGTGATAAAAGTGATAAAAGAACAAAAAAAGACTTTGAAGTTTAAATCCTATATCTAGAATTCAAAAACACTATTCACTTTTCCACTAAAGAACTGTCCTAAAAAACTCCCAATCATACCAGACTCTCATCTTCCTTCAGAAATATAAAAGGAATGATGAACTGCACAGATATTTTATACTCAGTAAGTAGTTCAGACAAATAAGAAATGACATAAACCTTAAAAATAGTTTGATTAAGCCATCAAGATGGAACTCATCATACCAAAACATCTTATCCATGAAACTATGGGCATAAAATTTATTTTGAAATTATTCTATGAGGAAAATTACTTGTATTTTTTTTCCCAGTGTCTTGCAGTTAAATCACATCATGTTTGGTTTGAGCACTTAAGGGAGCATGAAGGCAAGACTACAAAAGGAATGCAAGGAGTCTTTTGTGTTTGATAATTATGTTAAAATAGTCAATTTATTGCCTGGGAGTGTCAGAAAGAGCAGTCTATGTCTGCCCACAACAGCAAATTTTCTTTCTGCTCTGCCAGCAGTTTCCAGACCTGCCAAACCATCCCAGGCACAGGGGAGATTTCAATACTTATGGCTGGTGTTTTGCCAGGAAGATCTGGGCAGGCTGCCTGCAGATAGGTTGTACAGATGGGTGGTAGTCAGAGACAAAGTGTTGATTGCCAGTGTTCATGGCTACTCCACAATCACAATTTAGAAAGTAGAAGCAGCAAAAATACAGAAAAGTCACCCAGCCCTGTGCTCTAGGTGCTCTAGTGAAGTGGCTGATGTCATGACAGAAACATGGTGAGAAATGAGCTCTGCACGGCATAATTACTGCTGCTGTGAGCCCTGTGCAAACGCAGATCCACAAAAGGACTTGGGAGACATAAGGGCATGCTGAGTGTGATCTCTAAACAAGCCCTTCCAGTGAGAAATCCACTCCTTATCTCCTTGGCACGTTTGTCAGCACACAGAGCAGGACTGTCACTGCACTGGTGAGGCTGAGCAGGTCAGAGGTCCATTTCTCAGCTTGATAAGGCTCTTCTACCTACTTCTTTCAGCCTTTCTTGGTGGACATAATGTGCCCTAGGAATTACTGACAAAAACATGGCAGCTGTGTCCACCTTTCCTACAGTTTCAAGGGAGCAGAAAGAATTGGGCTGTCCCACAACACAGAAGGAGCCATGAGCTAAAGATGACCAGACATCCCCCAGCAGTGGGTGATGTTTCACGGCACCTAATCATGGAAGGCAGTCGGGTACTGGAGGGCATCAACAGCACAGCAAGCAGCAGACTAGAGCTGGGATCCATCCGGTGGGGCCAGTCAGGAGCAAGATAAATTGGGGCCAAGAGGCGAGACTGGAGCTATAGCACAAATTTGAGAGATCCAACCGAAAAACAGGAGTGAGGAGTCAGGCTGCTTGCAGTTCAGGTCCAAGGTTCCACCAAGAAGCACAGCCATAGGCAGGGCTGGAGACAGGCACATCTACAACTGAGCTCAGAGAAGAGCTGAAGGCCCAGGGCTGCATCAAAATTGGACTCCTGGGTTCACGGGTAGAGGTCCATCTGGGCAGAGGTCCCAGATGAGGCTTGGCTGGATTATTATGACCTGTTAGTGTCCTCAGGCCCCTGGCAACAGTACCAGAATGACTAGGAAAATCATCTGAGATGATGAAAGACTTTATAGGTTGGACTCAATGATCTTGGAGGTCTCTTCCAACCTAGTTATTCTGTGATTCTGTGATTCAACAGCTGGTGTACTACATCAAGCATTGTTGCATATTTCTTCAGAGTGATGTATCAACTTGAGTTTTGTTGATACTGTTTAAATCTGTGCTATTTACAAAAATAAAAAGTAAGCCCCTGTAACAAAGAGATTTTCTAGGGATGGAGGGAGATTAATTCTGCTTCCCAAATGCATTCACAGTTTCAACAATTAACATAAAACCTCAGGTGCTTCTTTCTGAACCAAGATATTGCTTGGACTTCACTGGGGCTGGACACAACCTGTTGAGATTTAATCTTGCCCACTCTGAATTTATGCTCCAGACAAGAACATTTTGTGCCATGTGACCCTTCCACAGACACAAATTCACATTGATCTGTGTGAACTCTTTATTCCACATAGACCGAGCTTCAGAGTTGAATTACTCTCTCTTCCTACTCCTAAATTTGGGACCAGTGCCCTGGAATGGAGGCTATGTGTAGCAATCCATGGGGCTTGTCTCTCTCCACTGTATAACTCAAATGCAGAGAAGGGGTGAAGAAGGGGAGGAACTTCCTTCATATTTTGGTTTACTCCACTGTAAGTACTTAACATTTTCTAAAATTAAGGAAATTTCATTAAAAGAAATTTAAGAAAAAACAGTGTTCTATAACAGTCTTCACAAATCTCCCAGGGATTTATTTCGTTACAACAAATTTAAATAAATTTTCGTTCATATTTTTTTAAATGTTGTTAATTTCAATTTACTTAGTGCTTTCCACACATCTCAATATTTTAAAAAGTCACTTAGAAACTATTAATTTGCCCTCTTGACTGCCTCTAAACTACAGGTTTTTTGCATTTGGACAGCAGCCCAGTGTCTACCTCTAGTAACATGACAGTATCTGGAGTATGAGTTAGTACCTTGACTTTATGATCTGAATTGCATAAGCAGTAATGAAATGTTTATAGCTTTCTTGATTACATCTTTCCATTTCACACTTAATATACCATTGCTATAAAGGACTCACATTACACTTTCCAGAGCCATTTTTCCAAACTATTTGCAGAATAGAGCACTGCATCTGCTCATATGTTGTTGGCATTTGGATGTTTTGGCCGTAGAAGAGTGTATCTCTTGTTGTCTGCATCTGTATTGCTTAGGAGGAAAAAAGTCTACTAATGGAGGTGAAATTGCCAGGCATCTAGATTCCAAATGAAATAAATATCAGCATTTCTGTTTAAATGAAACACTACATTGTGACAAACAATTCCACAGAAACAGGAGGTTTCCATTATAAAATTGCAATCATAAAATATATCAAAACCTAACAGTTGGATATCATTTTGCAAACATAAAAAAGGCAACACTAGATTTTGTCTCTGAAATTAAACTTCTTTGTCTGTGCACAATATGTGAAGAATTAAAATTTGCTTTAAATTTCAGCTGTTAGTCTGCCTTGCCTTAATAGAGTCCTGTGTGAATGATCACACAGACCATCAAGTACAGCTTCTAAACCTTGATTGGATGACTCGAGCTTTCAAAGCAGGACAGTAATAAATCATGTCTTCTGAGTACCAGTAAAGGCATTTACAAAGTAAATTTTCAGTTGAACAATTATTTTTCACAGCATTCAGGCAAATGTGGAGATTCAGAGTCACTTTAACAATAAATATGAGGGGGCCAGCACGGGTCACAGACCATGGGCCACAGACAGGTGCTCACAGGCCACTCAGTTCCATGCACTTCAGTTGCCCTCAGAGAAGGAGCTTCAAAGAGAATTGTTTGCAGCTTTTGAACCATTGTCATTCATCCAGGAAATGTATTGGTTCTATTTTGAAGTATTTGGTATTTAGTTTCTGTCCTCAAGATTTTGTGGTCCCTGGTATTTCTACCTCATGTTGTTCTTTGTGTTTATAAAAGAGGGAAGGCTCATGTCTCACCAGCATGTCCAATCACTGTCAATACCTCCCAGAGCAGAAAGTGTTATTGTTCAGCATTGCTCTTGCATCTGAGATTTTGAAAGAGTAAACCCTTCTTTTGTGTAAGGATGCTTTCATGTTGGAAATACAAAAACGTATCTGTAAAAAAATAATAATCAAGAACTTCAGATGCCCTACTCATCCTTTTGTATGTTTGTGTGGAATATATGTGCATGGGTGACAGATGCAGGTAAACAATAAAACTTACACCAGTGTGTTTGTAACTCTTACTGGAAATGGTTTTGTATGAAGTCGACATGAAATTTTGAAGTTTTGTGAGACAAATTGCATTTGCATACCAAATTAGGGTAATGTCCACATTTTCTTTTGACCCTTCAGTCTCTTCCCATATATGTTGTAGTGAGCATAAGCTTTCAAATTTGGCATCAATTATGTTCTTCAATCAGTTCAGCAAAAGAAAAACTCTTCACTATACTTTCCATGACCACAGCTTGGGGGAAACTTTTAAAAGATAAATCATTCTGTTTTGCAAATGTAACAGAATGGAATTTCTTACAATGGATCCATGCAAAATTGCAGGTAAATTATGAAATTATGGTGCATTACAGTGGTGTCTATTCAATAAACAGCAAAATGGGAAAAAAAATTTAAAATCCCTATGATCTTTTAAAAATGGGTGTATAAAAAAAGAAAAATGTAGAGTTGCCAGGTATTATTAATACAGTTTTCTTAAACTTTGAGTTTAGATTTAAACAGATTTGCAGCTGTTAGATTTTATGTAAATTTAATAAGTTACCTCATTTTTCAAAATTACCAGCTGCCATTTAGATATTTACATCCAATTTCTGGATTTTGCAGTGTTCAGCTCCTACTGATGCCAGTAAAAAATAGAAGAGCCTATATCTACCAAATGACAGACTCAAGAGCTCAAGTTCCCTCTCAGGAACTTGAATGTCCATGGAATGTCATTGCACTGCATTCAACAGAATTGACAGGCATACAGTCAGTCTGAGATGACAATCAGCTCCTTAAAAGATGTAACTTGAATTTTGTTGCTAGTGCCTGGCTTTGCTTATGTTTTTCTATGGTCAGATCTGTGTTAAGCCTGAAGACAAAACTGAGGCAAAATTTTCCTCTGTGTACAAATCTGTTTCATACACCAAACACATTTCACGCTTGACATTTCCACTGGCATTGATAAGAGACTTGCACACAGTGCAAGTACAGAATTAGCAACAGAGATCCATGATAATGAGAGGAGGGATGAACAATAACAGCCAAAACAAAGACTTCTGTAGCAGATGTGAAGGGTAAGATTCTAAGTCTGCTAGAAAATTTTGGTCTTCTTTTTGCAGAACTTAAGTTTTACTGAATTTTCTCTAACCTGTGCAGACCTGCTGTTTGTTCATCTTTTATGTCTTTTCATTCTCTTTTTCATTCTCTTTTTATTCTCTACATGGTTTTAGTTCTTACATGTAATTTTATTGTGTAGCTTTCTCTTTTTTTTCTCATTTAGTTGTTTACTTGCCAGTTAAAGTTATACATAGAATATATCAACCCATTTTCTGCTGCTATATTAGTCATTTTGTGCCTTCACATGTAACATCTGGATTAAAAGCCCACTGATGCACAGAGTATCTTCTTTTGTGTTTAAAGAGTGCCTATTATTATTCTAGTCATGATTGTAGTCCTTAGTTATTTGTTTTATGTTGTTATTTCATTTGATATAATAACAATATATTTAATTGTAGATTAGATAGAATATTATTTTATTTTTTCCTGACTGAAACTGGAAGATTTCTAGCAATTTTCAAATTTATTCTTCTGAAATAATACACACAAAGAACATGTGAATAGGCATACATATTTGATGTGTTTCACACGTCAGTACAAAAATTTCCTGCTTGGCTAAAGTAAGGATGGAATATATTTAGATGAAAAAGAACTCTTATTTACTGAGAAAGCCCATTTGCAGACACAGTATAAATACATTTATATAGTAAGCACACTTGGTCAGTAAGCACTCAGAATTTATTAAATAAAAAAGACTGTGGAAATCTGTGCCTTCAATCCATTTTACACAATGATTTTAAGACTTTCATGTTTTCTCAAACCATAAATCTAATCAAGCAATTAAAAGCATATTAAAACCATAACAAAATAAATAGCATGAATCTGTATACGGGTGACTCAGAACAAGAGTGGCAAAAAGACGTACAGTAATGCAATTCTTCTAGAATAATACCTGTTTACAGTTCAAATCAATGTCTTCCACTGGCCAATCAATACCACCTCACTCTGTTTATCACTACTTGTAAGACTTTTCAATAATTCTAATTTTAAAGAGTCATTGCTGAAATTGTATAGCCATTGATTGTTTAAAGGTTGCAGATGGCATGAACAAATTGAATTTTGGATTCAATTAAACCTGTTGAAAAATTGCAAATCACATTTTCTTAAGAAAGTTTAGTATCAAACTTTCAGAGGAAATCAACTAGCATAGATCCACTATAACTACAGTATATCTGTTAATTTAGATTAGTGGAGGATTTAATTTGTAGGGAAAAGTAAGTGCAAGCTACAGAGGGGCTGTACACTAAGCTGGTTAGTAACTGTTATAAGTTGTTCTCTTCTCTTCCTTGACCTGAACAGGGACTACAATAGGCAAACCTGGATGCCATTATATGTTCTCTGTATCTGGTAAAACCACACACTGTACCCCTGCTCCAGTTTGATCAGACACAAGACAGCTTGTACCTGTAAGCTCCAGACACAGAGTAAAAGAATTTTAGGCGAATTTAATAAATTTAGTCATTTCAAGAGAAGAGCTTCTCCACTTGGCAACAGGTGTGATCACTCTGCAGCGTCTCAGTAAAATGCTCATGGTCAGATATGTTTCAAAGACAACTGGCCACTTATATCGGTGTCTCATAAACAGACATCTTGTAAAGTGGTAAGTTTTTTATTGAAAATCTGTCCTGTACATCAGCTGTAATAGATAGCACAGTTCAGGTCCACAATGTCATGACAATAGAGATTTGGATGGGAAATTGTCACCGTTTCTTCTCTCAGGTTATCTAAAAGTAACTTATCACATAGATTTTCAGTGTCTTTTCTTCTGGACCAGAAAGATGAACTTCATATGTACCAAAGAGGAAACTAAACACTTAAAATGCCAGCTGTTCAGTATCTGCACTGTTACTGTAATCCCTCCTATAGTAACATTAGTTGTGTGAGTGCATTTGTTTCTAGGACTTGAATTCAGATGGTTTTTTCTGGCCAAATGCCAGAAATACTGATAGAATGCTTATAGTTAATTTGTATCTCCTAGGAAAATTTAATTATAATAATTTCAGACATGTCTTCCTTTTTCTCCTTTGTTTCCCTTATCTTTTGGGAACTGCAACCTGCTGTTGATTTGTGTTTATTCTCACTCACTCTTCTGCATTGCAGATAAATTTAAGTGGAAGTGTCGCCTGGTTTGCTCACTGGTCCTGCATACAGCTAAAGATAGACTGTAATCAATAGAAAAACCTTTGTTACCTTTCCTAAATTGAAGGAAATAACCCTGTTTTTACGTACATACCTATAAGTAGATCTCTCGTAATTCCATCTACCTGAGTTTTGTCGATTTTAGATACTTTTGCAAGTCAGTCACATTTTAAACAAGGCTAACTTAACCTATAAGCAATAGTCCTGTTTGGCAACTTGAATGACAGGGGAGTCATGGCCAAACTACAGACTTTTAGACCCTGTGAGTTTTGTGGATAAGCACTTTACCTGTTTGCAACTAAAATTAGTAAAAATGTAATGAGAGACAATGCTTATCTGCAGCAATAGTTTTTCATCAGTACTATGAAGTGTCAAATTAGACAACTGACAGTCAAATTAGAAATTGACCTGTCTTATGTGCAAGTGAAAGTTGTGTTCTGTTACAATTTTTGTGACAATCGACCTTACACTATTTGTCAACGAATAAGGTTTTTCTAACATCTTGAATAGTTATAATGACAGTGATGGAGTTAGGAAAATCCAGCCAATCGTTCTCAGATTTCCCTTCATGGTAAAAGCTTCTGCTGAAAAAAAAAAGAAAAAGAAAAGCATGAGCCACCTCTGAGAGTCCTTCAAAGGCTGAAACATATAGATAAGAATGACTCTCCAATTCCACTCAATTGCATTAAAGCAGCTAAATGGCTCTTACTACACTAACTCATTCTGTTTGTCAAAATTGCATTGGAGACACTGGGTAAACTGCTCTATCAATAAATTACGTTGACTTGGACACAGCTATTTTGCACCTCTTCACTTTACAGGGTCTTTATTTCACCTTTTACAATAGAATAACCCCTCAAGTAAGCAGGGATGAAAGAAGCTGTTAAGAAGCTGTGTTGCCAAAGACATTAGAAGGCTTACTTTTTAGAGAAGAATTTGTTAGAACTGAAACCTGGAGACACTGCTACCTCCTTCTTTAGAAAGCACCCCACCATTCAAAGGTGTTAATCTTCATACAAGGCTTTTGATAACAAGGCCAATGTGTTTTTATAATCATAACTCTGGTAGAAATGGGACTTATAACAGACCTCATGCCCTGAGCGTCTCAAATTTGTGCTTTAAAGCATCTGAATTTTCTATGTGGAGGTCCTGTGCAAAATGTACCGCCATTTTGGCACAGAATATTTCAAACCACTGAGAAACTACAAGATCTTGTAAAAAATGAGTGAATAAANAGTGAGATAACAGGAGACTTTGGGGAGTGTGAGCCCAGCAAAAAATTGAAAAGATAATAAATGAAAGGACTGCCCAAAGATGTTTTTACCTGATAAACAAAGTTAAAAGGGCCCGCCTAAAGAAACTGAGCACGCTCTAAAAAGTGGTGGAAAATGAAAATGAGCTAATGAATATGTTAAATTTGTATGAATATGTATACTCTAGACTGTATAAAAAGCTAAAAACTCCCTGAGCAAAGTGTGCTCTAACTCTGTTAGACACCCAGTGCCACATTGCTTTGCTGACTTTGTCCCTGAATAAATTCCTTCTAAAAAGAAACAGTCTGAAATTCAAATAAAACTAAACTAATATGTCATCCATATATCAAAGAGCCTATGCAAACCTTCGAGTTTAGTTCAATATGTTCATCAATTCTTCATGGGTTTCTACAAGGTTTCATACATAGGAACTCACTTGCAGTGAATTTGGATACAGTAAGAACAGCATTTTTAATGAGGAAAACCATAAAAATTTAAATCACTCAAATTGGTTTAAATGTTCATGTATCAATTCTGTTTAAGTTGAATAAAAATTATGCAATTTTGCCTGTTGCATAACAGTGCAAAACATTTCTCAAGTGCATAACATTCCTAGAACAAATAAAACTGCCACTTTTCTATATATTCAACAAGTTCAAAATGTATGTTAGCCTTGACAATACTTTCTAGTATGTCAATTCAACAAACCTGATTTAAGCTGAGTAGTACTTGGTTGCCTGCCATTCTCTGTCCACTTTAAGGCTCCTGATGGAAGTATGTCTTCATCTGCTTGCAGTGCTAGAAGTGGGTTTCATATTTTATAGACATATTTAGTCACTGTACAAAAATTACAAAAAGGACAAATTAATTATAAAACTCCTGGAAAACTAGTTCAGCCCTCTGAAAACTTCTTTCCTAACCCTTATGACAAAGTGATATGGTTCTATTTTTTGGGAAAACTTTTTCTCCTTTGTTTACAAGCAGCTGCGGGGAAGGGGGAGGAGGGGTCCTTTTCCTCCCCTCCAGGCATCCTGCTGTGACCTGATCCTGCTGCCGTGGCAGGGAGGGGGTCAACCCATTGCTGCTGATCATGCGGGGCTGAGCCCCAGCTCCCCAGCACCCTGTTTCTAGCTCCCTACCCACGCCATGGCAGCACTGCCCCGTCCCTGCACGGCTGGTGCTGCCCCATCCCTGATGCGGCATGGGCGGCACCGCACCAGCCCCACCACCCACACGAAGGGGACACTGCCACATGTTCCTTGCCACTGCTGCCCAGCTCCGCAGCCTGCTGGGGTTCATGGCATGGGGTGAGCTGTTCCGTTCTGCCCGCCATGGCGTGCGGCGCAGTGCTGGCACATGGTGGCTCACTCACCGTCCCTTCGCAGTGCTCGTGAGTGCCGTGGCCGTGGCGCGGGTCCCGTGGCCATGGTCCCCTGGGCTGCTGCCTCTGTATTGGTGGGGTGGTGCAGGGTGTCCAGGTTGGGGGAGGGCAGTCGCCGTGTTTGGACTGGAGCACAGGGCGATAAAACAAAGACATTTCCCGGGGTTCGGGACCAGAAGTAGGTGGGGGAGAAGATGGACCAATGGAACATTGGGCTACACCCTCCTGGGCTGGGAAAAGTGGGGGAAAAAGGACATACACACATGCGTGAGATGCAAGGAATTCTGGGCCAGGACAAAAAGATATAAAAACGGCAAAGTCCAGACGCCATCCCTTCTTTTTGTGCGAAGCTCCCGAGAGGGTCACTGTTGCAACTCGAGCCCCCTTCCCTGCATCACAGACTTCTGGTTTGACCAAAGAAACTCACCCTATTCCTTTGTTTTCCCCTGCCTACCTCACTACCCCGCTTCACCCTCTCTCCTCTTCCCTTCGTGGCACTGGTTTCAGGTAATGCATTGGCTCACAAATCCCTTGGGTGGTGAGGCTTGGGGAAGGACTATTTTCTGTTGTGTGCTGGCTATTGGTGTTTTTCTTACTTTGGATACTTAGTTTAATTTTCTGGTTTTCATATTGTTTGATAAGGGTGCTTTTAACATAAAGGTGTTCTTAATATATTACATATTTTTATTTTGTGTTTTAATAAAAGTTTTCCCTATCTTTATACTCAGACAAGTCTCAAAAATTTAATATTGAATTAATTTTAATTCATTTCTACTGTCCCTTTTAAATGGCGACACAAAGACTTGCTTATCTCTGTTTCTGAAGGAGCACCTTATTTTTAATCTCTTCTGTATGAGATTTTTCACAGATGCTAATATATCAACAGCTTTATATTTTACTCACCTCCTATACATACATCCAAGTATTTTATTATATTCTGCTAGCATAGCAAAATATTTTCTTGCCAAATAAAACTTTATTTTGGTCTGTAACCCTGCCATGCAAAAAAATATCAAAGTTCATTAAACTCTGCTGGTCAGACATACTGACAAGTAACAGTATCTGGTCCTTGGTATTTTCATACAAAATGTATCCTTTATACAAAGTTTAGGACCTTCTGTTGTTTAAAATTAAAGCTAAATATGAGTAGGAAATTACTTAGTGTACAGCAGCTCAATGAGTAGAACTTAAGGTCATAAAGCTCTGCTGTCAAGTTCCACAGTGCAAATTTAGATGCTATCCCCAGTGAGAAATGCTTATGCAAATATACATTTATTTCATCAAGTAAAATGTTTCAAATTGAATTTGAAGATAGGGAGACATTTACTCTCTTCTCTTTTTTTGTCGTAAAAAAATGTAATAGAAGGAATTAGAATGATTTATAAAATACTATTTTGCACTAGGGACTGAAATATCCCATTAACTGCAAGCAGTGCATATAGTGAATTCACATGAAAAATGCTTAAAGACTCAGCACAAGTTTGTGGTTTTTTTTTTTTTCTTTCTTTCTTTTTTTTTTTTTTTTAATTAACCTAGTCAATATATCCTTGGCAAGGGGGAGGGGAAGATGATTTGAGTCATAATCAAGCATAAAAATACATCATAGAATTTAATGTTATTAAAAAAATTTTTCCCCAAGTATTTAAAAAAAAGGTATTATTTTTTTCCCAAAATATGTAAATCCTGGCATCTCGAATGAATTTTCAAAAAACCCCACTTCCAACAGAAAGAATTTACAGAAGTCTTAACTTTATTATGATAATACCGCACATATATCAACTGAAATGTAGTCGACCACTTTTTGAAAAGGTCTTTGCCTGACATTAGTTACTACTTAACCACTAGGAGACACTGCTGCTCCATAGAGTTGAAAGATGAAGTTGTGGCAATAAAATACTGGATGTAATACATGTAACAGTTGCTCTTATCTTCCAGGTCATTCTCCACTGTTCATAAAATTTATATTGGCCCAGATGAAGTTTAGTTTTCATTTCTGGGCATGCAGCAAATGCATGATCCAATGATTTTCAATGTTAGAACTTGGAAAAAATGATGGGAGGAGGGGGGTTGATGAGGGGAGGGAGGGCAGTAAATTAGAATCAGAAATATGTGGTGAAAGAGTATAGGGAAATTGCTTTGTAATACTTACAAAGATGCAGTCAAAATTTGAGAACAAAAAAATTGAAATTTCAAAATGTATTAACATCTTCATGTCTTACCTTACTTCAAGGCACAGCCATCTCTGGTGATTTATTTACAGCAACTGACTGCAATGCTATTAAAAATAAGGTCGTTTTCTGGAATACTCCAGCAAAAATCCCGGAGGCATAATTCATTGCCTAGAAAATTGGCAACACTCAGAAGAGACCTAAAGCAATCTCTTTTATCCAACAAATGTTTAAGAATAGCTTTTCCATCATGTATGAGGACCTAAAAATTTAAGATAAGAAAAGATTTGAAATGTTAACAGGGAAAATCACAACAAAATGCTGGAAGTTACTCTAGACAATTTCAAATGAGAAATAAGTGTGAATGCCCAGCAGCTGGAGTCATTTACTGTGACTGTGAGTGATATTCCACCATCTGGAGTGTTTGAACCATTCAGTATCTGCTGAATGGCACCTATTCCTACTTAGGCAGGAATTCCAGGTGTGATGCAGGAATTGGTCAATGAAATTCTGTGGCCTCTTGGATAAGATGGTTACAGCAGTCCTCTTGAATTTCTGAATTCTGTGAAAAGAATAGTAGTAACACAAGTACAGAACAGAACAGAGATAAAAAGATTTATCAAATCTTTGCCATTTTAGTATGCTCTCAAAGTGATTGTGTCTGGAATGGAGTTATTTCCTAACAACCTAGACCTGCCATTTCTATTTATTTTTCATTTTAGACATGTAGGGAAGAAAGCCAAATTCTTTGTGATTCAGTTCACTTGACCTCTTCTAGAAGTATGCTTTCTGAGAAAATGCTATTCTGAAGTGATAGTGTCTCATTTGGAGTGCTGGTCTTAAATAAAATTGATCAGATAATAAATAAGATAAATAGTAGTAATAAAGGTGCATGACATCTTAAGGTTTGGAAGCTGAAGTGCTGATCCTTGTTTATCTTTGCCCATGACTGCAGATTATTCTTTTAGGTACCTTATGATAGGCAAATTAAGCAATTTTAGAAGACAGAATAACCTTTTGCAGTCTTTGGCTGGGACACAGATATTGAACAAACAATTATCATTAGGGTTAGAGCACATCCCTCAAACATTGTATCCACTTTTATGGTACCTGGATATAGTCTTTGTCATGAAGTAATGAAAATTTTGCAGCCAGAATAAGCAAATTACGTGCTATAGTAATTTTTCATACTGCTATTGAAACAGTGACAGACCACCCTTTTCCTGCTTTGCCTGCTTGTTTTTCTGGCGGCTGCCTTGACTGTGCTTGGATATGCAGGACTACCTGTCTGATTCTTCTTCATGCAAAAGTTTGGATCCAAGAGGTCTGAGATCCTGAATGACTGGAGAGAGTCCCTGCAGTTTGTCACATTTGAAGTGACCCTTTTCTAGCTATGTTCCTTAATTCCCACAACTAGCTGATGTTCAAAACACTGTGTAATAGTATTACCCGTCTTGTCTTTTGCCATTTCTTCCCCTTTTTTACTATTCTATATATTGATATATATGAAAAAATGTAAATAAAATTATTTTGCTGAAGGAAGAATTTTTATAAAAGCAAAGTGCAGGTTTTTTCTAAATTAACCTACGTAGCTAGTTTATCACTTCTCAAAGGGAAGTTACATGCAATGAGGGTAGTAAAATAATAGGCTTTATAAGCAATGCAATAAGCCATATGAAAAAGAGCTTGGAGAATGTTTTACCCAAAGATGGTTAAAGGTCTGAGACTGGGCATGTTACAAAAAGGAAGAGAGGCTTTAAAATAAGATAGTCTAGAGAAACCAGACTGAGAATATCTTTTAAAAGATAAATTGAACTTCTGCATATCTAATTTATTTGCAAAGACTATGACATTTGACAAAACTTCTGATGTCTTTTGGTATTAATAAAGACCTCAAGATTAGCCAGTGTTCAAAAGATTCTGTGTATTTGGGATAAAATGAAGCTAAAAAGTGTTTTGAGAATGGGATTGGAAGTACATGAAAACAGATAAAGAGCTATTCTTTTTAGTCCTATTCAACCTCCTTTTATCCCCGTTGCATGGCAGTGACCTACTGGTCTCTTCCAGAAACCTTATGTTAGCATAAACTGCTCTGAGTTTTGTTACCTTGGCATGGCAACATCTATGACCTTAATAAAGGCCTTTTTTATATACTCCAAGATTTCAGTTAAAGTAATACAGGAAAACAGGAACATTTTGTAAAAAATATTAGTTTGCTTTAAAATTTCACTGATTACTGAGAAATCAGTTTTGACAGGGTACTTTCAACCAATTTTTCTAGATGTCCTTTCTTGCATACAATCTCTATACGACAGAAAATCTTGAGGTCACAGATCAGCAGTTTCAGGCTTCTATGTCCATCAGTCATCCAACTGTACAAAGAGGTGGACTAATGCTTAATTAGAGGTTTTCTATAAAAGATACAACACTGCATTTATTTAAAATTCCCACAGTGATGAGTAATCTTTTTAAATATCAGTATTTCATTTTTATTGTGTCTCAACCACGTTTTAAACAACCTTCATTGTATCTGCAAAGCTAAGTAGGATATAACTTTTTTGTGTTTACTCCAAAGCATGTATCTAGTATGTGCAATTTGAATACGAAGGTGAAGGTGATAAAACAACATCAATGCAAAATTACCCCCTTTTTACATGGAAGGCTGAGTAGTCAAGTACAGAGTTGCAATTTTTCCATTTTATTCTCTATATTTTTCAAGGATCATTGACTATTAAAAAAAAAATTATTCCCACTAGCTTAGAAGAAGATATCAAATACAAGAAATTGTACTTTTTTACATGCTATTTAAAAAGTCGGGTTTTTTTTTAATATCCCCTCAAAACTTACAACTTCTTTTCCTTCCAACACTGCATGGCTATCTCCACTTTCCAGATGTGCTCTTCATGCAGAAGAGTCGAGTTTCAAAGTCACAAAGAAATCTGTTCTGCAGCCAGAACCTCCCTCATCTAAATCCACAGCTTGTACTTTCAGAGTTGGTCTTCATACAGGCTACAGCTGAATTAAGAGCTGTTAAATCTGGAAATTCTGTCAATTTCTTGATTCTTCTTCAGGTACCAGACATCCAAAGTAAACTCCTGATGTAGGAAGTCTGTGGCACAGTAAGGAAACTTGCACTCCTGATTTCTAGGTCCATATGCAATACAATGTTTCTCAAATAATGTAGCTCTGAGATAAGTAAATGTGTATTTAGTCACTGAGATTTTAACCTATATAACTTAAATTTACTGAAATATCCTCACTAGATTTGGCTTTTATCACACCAAGACAGACAAACCCTTGGAAGATACACAAGAAAATATTTTGGTAGGTGCCCTTATTCTACTTCTTTGGCAAATTATATACTCATTGCTTCCTACCCTTTATGTTGCTATCACATTGAGATCTTTATAAAAGCAGGTAAAATCTTTTATAAAGAGTTATAATTTGTAAAATATCATATTAGTATGATGTATATAGAAATATTCTATTATTTTCATGTGAGCAATGAAAGTATTTTCCTGTGTAACTGTCCTACGAGATATGAAGACAAAATATTTTCCTAGCATATCTCTGTACAATCTCACATGACTTGAAATATTTGTATACAAATATGCAAATGAAAGCCATGTGGAAAGTGCAAGTGCTTAATGCTACAGCCTGTTAATTGTTTTCCAATGCAGTAGGGTGAATTTTATCATCTATCAATATGTTAGACATGATTTTTTGTGATGATCAAAGTTGCCTACTCTCACCAATATGTTTTAGCAAGCTCTCCTTTCTTGAAAAACTGTTCATAATTCCTCAAGCCCCAAATTATTCCCACTGTAAATACAGCTAATTTCCAATACCTTTATTCCCCCTCACCTCCCCTTTCCTGACTTGTCTGCAGGACAGCATGCCTCACGCAGACGTACAGACACAAAAGTGCTTCCTGAAAATGCTCCAGTGATCTAACTATCCTAATACAACACCTATATACTTGTGTGCAACTCTTTGGCTTCAGTATTTGCTGGATAAGTTTTATTATTAAACAGGTGATGGCAGAAGTTGTAGATTGTGTTATTCTGAACTGAGTACATCAACATTAATACACAGTACTTCTGTGTATTAATTCTCTCTTTGAATTTGTTTTGGTTTCCCAACACCATCTGAAGCCACTGTCAGAGATTCTGTGCACTTTTCCCTGCTCCCCCAATATCTGCAGCAAAAGCACATCACAATGGTTGGTTGAATTCACCATCTGTAATTCCAGAACCTCAGGTATACCTGAGCCAGCTAACTGGAATTCACAATAATTGTTTAATATGTCATAATTTCCAGCATTCAAGCATTTGTTTTCACTTGGAAATGCAGAGGGCGAGATTCATAGTGGCACTGAGATTTCCTGCTAAATTTCCCATCTGGTGATCCTCTCTCACTGGCACTACAAAATTCCGGATTGCCATCCGTTTGCAGCTGTGGCTTCTGCCCCTGTGGAATCAGAGTTGCACCTGGCTAAGCAGCTTTTGAGAAAATGCTACTAATAATGTAATATGTAATTTTAAATGGTGATGACTCCTGCTGGATTAGGAGTTAACAGCAGGCAGCTGATTATTTGCTGGCACACTGTACACGAGACACTTACCAAACCAGAGTATCTCCATCCTATTCAAGTAGATTTATTGATTTGTTAAAGGCCAAAGAACAGATTCATTTTGAAAAGAAGAAAGCATCTTTAGTGTCATCCACAGGCCAATAATGCAACTTAAAGCAGCTGTTCTTAAACTGCATTAAAGCCAGGATAAACCCTCCTAATTAGGCATCTCCTTCTCTGTCTAATGCCTGTGCTGTGCAGATTTGCACTTCAGGAATGAAAAGAGTTGCTTCTCTTCATGCTTGATGTTTTGAGGGATGACCTTGAATCAATTGGTGGAAGCATTTGAATACATCTCGCTTCTTGGTTTATGATGAAGGCTTTTTCTTAGCCTGGTTTTTGTGACTGTTACTTATAAAAAGCAGCTGTGGAGGCTGCTGGACCCAACAGCCCCAGGAGACCAAGATTCTATTTCTTGTCCTTGCCAGAGGGAAGGAGGTGCTTTGGGAAGGAAAGTTGTTAGGAAACCCTGGAGAAGTCAGTCCCTTCCCTTAGCAGAATTTCCCCTTCTCTAAAGCTTGGTTCTTCTAAAAATACACTATTAAAAATGCTTCCTTCATTCAGTTCATGTTTTTTTCTAAATCCATTAATTTCAGAATCAAAATACAGAAGAGTGATGAAAATTACAAAACAGAATAAATCACAGTTGAAGATAAAGCTGAAAAAAGGAAGCTGTAGCTCTCTTTGCTTTTACTGAGAGTTGTTGTATATCATCTTGGGACTGCTTCCACTTTTCTTGCCAGACAGAGAGATACTTATTTTGTTGCAAATCTTTGGTTTAACACTTTATTTCTGAAGTCCCAGAATAAGAAATTGCTGGAGACCATTTCATCTCTGTGAAAGGCTCACAAGGACTTTTATCTGTTTCAAGACAATATGTTTGGCAATTAATTACTGAATGCAGCATGACCAGATTTCCCAGGTCACAGTTACAGGTAAAAACTGTTGAAACCTCCTGCCATACTGCAACACACCAGTTATTAAACCAGGAAGGGAATGGGACTGCTGAAGCATCTGTACTATTTCAAGTGGTAGTACCTGGTGTAACTTAAATTATAATGTGCCTGATCGTTGGTTTGGGGTTTATTTTGTTGTTGTTTTTCGGTGTTCCATTTTTCTTCTTTGTATTAATTTGGTCTACATTGAAATTGTTACAGTTATTAAGACAATTAATTTTTTTAGTTTTACAAGGATTTCCATTCCTTCACCTTCAGTATTTATACATAAAAATGAATGGGAGTGGTAACACTTCAAATAACACATAACAAATAACGCACCATTCAGGAGCTGTTAAAATTTCATAGCCTACTCTGAAAACAAATGGATTATCAACTCTGACCTTTAACTAAACCTATTTTCCCAAAACCAAAAAAAGATTGCAACTGTCAGGGTCCTGGTGTATGGTGTGGTCCCAGCACCCTCCACTGCGCGGGGCTTCTGCCCCACACTCCCCTTAATCCAACCCCGCCTGGCTTTACTCTGGGGTGGGGCCCAGGCTGTGGCTGCCAGGCAAGAGCTCATCCACAGCTCCCACTGCTCTTCCCATTGCCCTGTGGCTGATGCATCTCTTACAGTGAAGTCACAACAAATCCCACAGAGTTAAACTCTGGTTTTAGGGCCCAGGACACATGATGGGGGGGTGTTTCCCGTGTCTGTTGGCTGAGCCTTCGCAGGCCCCTTAAGCAAGATGTATTTGGAACCCCACATTCCTTGACTCTGGTCAGCCAGAAAATATGCACAACACTTTGTGTGCCTAAAGTAGGAAAGAAAGCAAGAGGATTAGCAAGTCACTGTAACAAATTTGAGTTTGCATTAAGATAAGTATTTACTAAAGCTATGTATAGCTGAGACAAGGGAAAACAAATCAGATCCATCTTGAAGTTTAGAACATCCATTGGAAACCATGATGCAAAACAAAAATTGATCAGAAATTACCATTTTGTTGTGTAGTGATACAATTTTACACAAACAGGAGGAAGAACAGACACTACGACACCCTCTGTTTTAAGGTCAGCCCAGAATCAAATAAGCAATTACAGAATACACAGAAACTATCTACCAGCCACAGCTTGAACTTTTCTGTAGCTTATACATCAGATTTAAATTCAAAATTTCTGTTCCAGGTGCATTCATATTTATACAAAAATAGATTTGCATTCCTGAGATCTAAATATGAAGTTAAGTGATAAAAATTCAAATCCCCTAAGACTGGGTGCATCTAGTCAACCTGGGCAATCCCACAGACAGTTGTAATTTCAGAAGGGCACAGATCAGTGTTTCCTTGAAAACAGATTTCCCCACAGTATCTGAGGTCATGAATGGTGTTAACTTGTGACAGTGCTGTTTAATGAGACTAATTTATGTGGTCATAATACAGGCATTCATACAGTATTATACATTCATGCAGGTATTATATGTGCTTATCCTTTCCTTACTCTTTCTTGTATGTTCATGTAAATCCACTGATGTGGGAAATTCTACGCCAGGCTGACCCTTTGACAGAACAAGTAGGACTAGTTGTGATTTATTACAAATTTTAACACACAGAGAGGCTTTACTAGAGTATTTATTGCAGTCTTCTTAGCAGTTTCTCTTAGAAAAGTTGATTCATTGCCAAGAACATTTGAACAGCTGAAAAAAAATGAATACATATGAAATAGGCATAGGTCACATAATTTCTCCTATCAGCTGATAATGAGGCAAGAACTGAAAATCTAATTTCAGGTATGAACATTTTTTCACAGATTTTGAACAAACTGCAAATAGTACAAATTACCCAGTGTCTTAGGGTGACTTTATGATGTATCCCATATCACCTACTCTATGCCAGAAAAATGAATCTTGTGCCTTTCTGTGCCTTTAAACTGAGCCTGAGAGGAAAGGAAAAAAACCAGCCAAAGGAACTTTTTCAAAGCAGTCCTGTGTTTCAAGGTCGCTACTCCTCTCTGTTGTTCTTCAGGGGGAAGCACCTTCTTCTTGCTTTCCAGGGAGCTCTCGGCTCAGTTTTCTTTGGAGAGAGATGAAAGTTAAACTCCTGTGTTTTCCTGAGACTTTGGTTTTTCTTCTTCTCTTTTAGACTGGTTTGGTACACCAGAACATCAAAACCTCACTGGGAGACCTTCCACCTGGCCTGGACTGGGGGGGGGGGAAAGGGGGGGCACGTTCTGTAAAAAGGAGAGAGGGAGGGACCACACCAACAGAAGGACTCTCAAATCTTCCAGTTTTTCTCTCCACAGCGAGATACTTTATTATTTATTATTTAGCATTATTAACATTTTAAATGTGGTTTTGTGTGTTTGTTAAATAAATAGTTTTGTACCTTCTTCACTTTCCTTTGAGGAAAATATTCTTTTTTCCTGAACCTTGGTGGGGGAGGGGGGACTGCAGCCTACTTGCTATCAGAGGATATTTTTTTTTTCCTCCCTCTGAGTTTTGTCTCAAACTGGGACACCCAGACACCTGGTTTTATTTTTTTTTCTTTTCCACTCCTAAAGAAGGAAAAAATCCGCTTTGCACTCAGACTACTTGGAAAGATTGTGAAAGACTTGTTAGCACACGCTGGGATTTGTGCATTTGAACACTGACAGGAGAGAAAAATCGATTATCAGGAGGATGTGTAATTTTTTTGTCACTTCCACACATAAAAGTTTAAAGAGAACATAACCTCTGACATTGAAGTATACTGCAAAGGCCAAAATTGTGGGTTGTGTAAGATATGGCTGGAAGGACACAAAACTCTACTGGGTGATTTACTGGCTGTCTCCCATACTCTGAATTGCTGCCTGTCAATGCCACATGTGGCATCTTTCAGATAGCATATTCTTTCAAGCAAGTCCATAAAGGTGACACATATCAAGAGTGTAACAGAGTCCTCATGTTAATGCTTGAGAGCATTTACATTAACAGCTAAAAACCCAGAATGCTCTCAGTCATGCTTCTGTAGGTAGCAACACAAAATAATCACATTCACTCCATTCCCACATAACCAGCTGTGATTTGTATTTTGAATCTAGGAAATCCATATATTTATGTCCCTTGGTGTTTGAAAGAATTTTAATTTCCTACCATTCAAACTGATTTATGGAGTTGCAAGATTCTCTTATCATGAAAGGGTTTTTAATTCTAATTCTCTCTATCTGTGGTAATGGTTGTGTTTTCAACCCTTTTCACCATAGATCTGCAAGCTATAAAATTAATTTATGGTCTTGGAAGGAAAGGAAATAACAATAGTTCAAAAGAATTGGATGCTGTCTAAGACACAATAACATGACTACAGTTTCTCTCTCCACATTACTCCCTCCTCAAGGATCATCACCATTCCACTATTGTTAAATAGAAATTTATGACAAATACGGTCAGCCTAAAAGACAAATTAGAATTTAAATGTTCTCATTATTCTAAAGAGAAATGCCTTTCTACTAAACATAATAGGAGTCTGTATCTCCATTACAGTCCCTTTAAGTTACCAAATTTCAAGTGAGAAAACTGACTTACACAGAAGTCATTGTACTCTAGGTATAATTGTAATTTTACTATATCTATCACATTAGGGAGTAGTGAAAATTTATGCATACTTTTGTAAACTAAAAAAACCAAAAAACCAAAACCCAGAAGCAAGAATTTGAGGAAAAAACAGAAGAAATACAATAAATACAAATACATTTACAGGAGTAAAGTCAGTGTCCTCACTAAAAAAGATAAAAATAATCAGAGGAAGAAGAAGCTCTCTTCTTAAACCTTTTAAATGAACCTGAAAACAGCAATGTACACATTATACAGCCTGTGTAACTAGCTGGGGCTGCCATGCTCCAGTTATCCTTTCCTTTCTTTTCCATATCCGTGGCAATGCTATGAATCAGTCCTTCATTCAGGCATCTGCAGAGGTCTTTTTAAGAGTAAGAGGTTGGGTTCCTGAATGTTCCAGGGCTGCCACTCCACTGTGCACAGTGTGTAATACAGCTCACTGCTGACTGAGACTACTAATCCACCATCACAGATGTATCTAACTTGAATTAAAATGCTTAATGCATTAAAGCAGGTAGAAAGTCAGGCTGTTGTTAAAGTGTAGCTGTAAACCTTTATTCTGCTACCCCTGCAGCTATATATTTAAAGCAGCTAGAGTGTCTGAATTTTCTTCTGTGAGTAGAAATACCAGAGGTATGTGTGTGTTCACAAATAAGTTCAGACTCTTTTCCTTCTCATCTGTTGTTGACTAGATAGTTTGGGTATTTTTTTGATTGTTCAAAATTTAAATATTTTCTATTCTTCCTTTTTTTTTTTTTTTTTATTATAACAATGCACCTGTAACTTCTCAAGAATCAAGAGGATTTGATAAACAATGTTGACTGCCTGCAGCCTGTTGGTTATTTTGTCAGAGAATACAGTATTATTTTCTTGGCAGCACGTTCTGTCTATTTATTTCCACTGTTAATATTTGAACTTTGCAGGATGATTTAGGTGATCTAAGTGAAAATAATCCCTAACATTGTAATAGAAGAAGAACAAAAAGATGGATTAAGAAGGACAAGGATTGGTCCCTCACAGCACAGAAGTACATGTTAATTTATCTTGTCATTAAAATGAGCTTGCGTAGCCATCCATACCTGATGTAGTATTAAAGAATAAATAGATAAAATGGCAGTGTAGCAAAAGTTCAGCTCTTTGGTTCTACTCCGTCCCTGAATAAGCCAAGACAGCTACAAAATCATCTTTTCACCTGCTCTCAAGCAATTTCCATTATAGGTAGAGAACAGTGGTATTTTGACTATACAGTTTGTTATAAAAATGTTTGGATATGAAATCATTAGTAGGCAGCCCTTGGAATCTGCCATGGGTGGGAGTGGAAAACTTAGACAAAGTTATTAAAGAAGCCCTGCTGTTGCATCATGAGACTCAGAAAGGACTCCCTTGCTTTCTAAACTCTTTCTCAGAGAGGAATTTAGGCACAGCTGAATCCTATCTTAGCCTTGGATTGTGTCAATTGTTTAAATTTAAGGAATTACAGAGGTGTGATTTACTCACTTTGTCCCACAGGTTTTAATAATGGCAAATTGGATATATTTATATAAAATTATTTATTTATTGTGACAAACAAATGAAGAGATGAGTGAACAGACAAAAGATCTTAATCAGAATTATTTACTACACAGTGTAAAAGCTAAAGACCTATTTGTAGGTATAATATAGCATAAAGTAGTATACTGCACCGTATAAAAGAAATTACATTAAAGCAGTTGTATCAAAGCTAGCAAAATAAACAATCATTAAATAGAGATTGATATAACTCACCATACAAGACAGCAGGCAGATCTTAACCCCTGGGGAGTGACCATTAAGAGACATCTCTGCTTCACTGGAGAAGCTCCACACTTGAAGGAATTATGTGGAAGAATCTGCCATATGAAGATTGGACTGGACTTCTATAGTTATAAAGTGATGGACTGCTACTCATGGATTCACAGGCCAATGATTAGCTTGTTTGTCAAATCCTACTTCAAAAAGCAGGTTGTATATTTGAAGTTTGGTGAACCTGGCTGGTTTTGGCATAATTCAGCACCAAAATACTGCCTGGTACCAGTTGCATCTCTCCACAGACAACTTGATAATAGTTGCATTGTATGCATTCTCTGATGGTATTCCAGGCCTTACTGGCGGTGGGCCATCCTGCCACAGAATCACAAAGACGGGAACAGCAAAAATTTAATTGGTGCATATGGAATGTGTGCAATACTCTGTACATCTCAAGGCTAATTTTGTTTTTTTTTTTTTCCTGTTCATATTAGATTTTTGTGTATTCCTTAGTTCTTGAGATGGACAAAACCAATCAGGTAATACCATTTAATAACAAATTCTGTACTACTAATACAAAAAGTTTGGCTGATAAAACTCTGAAGCAACACTTCATTCTGTTCTTGGTAAAAGTGAAATGTATAGATGTGCATGAAAGTCAGATGAAATAAAAATGAATAAGTAAAGCCTGGGAAATTAGCAAAGATCACTGAGGATATGATATACACTGCTGAAAATAAGCAGACTATTAATGTTGTTGTTTATTTAAACAGCACATTAATTACTGAATAATTATTAACATTATTTTTCCTTATTATTATGGGCGAGATATATTTAGGAAGAGCTTTGTTTAACCGCATTCTGTTTGAATATCTTGTTCATTTACTACTGGGATAAATTGTATCCCCTCAGTGAGACACTGCATGTTCTATCAAGAGGGAGACCATACTGCAGAGTCCTTTTTTGTCCAGTTTACAGAGTCTGACTGTATAAAAATATTTATATAAATATTCAGTATTTCTGAGCCATTCTGCAGTAACAGTGCAACGCCTTTCTTTAATGAATTTCTTTTTTTCTGTGTTATCGTTTTTACACATTGTACAGAAAATAAAGAAGATAAATAAAGAAAATAAAAGCAGGAAGGAAAATAAAACATATTCATACTGACAGAGGAGCATTATGCATACAGTTATTGTAAATGGATTGGGAAAGCAAGTTTAATATTGGAAAAACTTTTTCTGATTTATACATGTAGGAAAGAATTACAACAATGAAAATGGAAATAGATTAATTAATAACCATAAACCAATTATTTAATTTTCTTAATTTAAAATATTTTTTTGTGTTCAGAATTTGAAGTATCTGGCTGTATTTATAAGGGGTTCCACTTTGCTTTGAAGTTCTTCCAAATACCAGTTAACGTCATGTTTTTATACACTGCAAAAAAAGGACAACTATATTTAGTCCTTTATATATTTTTCTTGAGAAGTAAAGTCTCTTGAGTGTTCCTCATTTAAGAAGCTGTCCACATAAGTCACAGCTGTGGCTTCACGGATTAGGTTCAGTGATTGCTCTTTAAAGAGCAGTCTTATCCTATGAAGCTGTCCTAAAGTCAACTACAACAGCTTATTTCAACCCCTAAAAAAAGTAACAAGGTTTCCAGAACTGTTGCATATTTGTAGCTTTTGTTTATTTCTAAAGAAGCTGCAGGTGTCCTGAATTGAAAGTAATTATAATACGGTTAAATATTATTAGAAATAGAAACAGAAAAACAAAAAAAGTCTGAAAACTATTTCCAGTAGGTTGATCGTGGATGGATGTCAGGTGCCCACCAGGCTGCTCTATCACTCCTCCTCCTCAGCTGAACAGGGGATAGAAAATATAGTCAAAGGCTTGTGAGTCAGGAGAAAAACAGGAAGCGATCATTCAGAAAATATTGTCATGGGCAAAATAGACTTAGGAAAATTAAGTTAATCTATTGCCAACCAAATGAAAAATAAAACAAATCTTAAGACACATTCCCCAACCCCTCCCTTCTTCCTGGGATCAGTTTCATTCCCAATTTTTCTACCTCCTCTCCCTGCATGGCACAAGTGCACAGGGGACAAGGGCTGTGCTCAGTCCATCAGTGGGGGCTCTGCTCAGGTGTTATCCCTGCTGCTCCTTCCTCCTCACACTCTTCACTGCTCCAGCCTGTGCTCTCATGCAAACGAGGCAATCCTCCAGGACCTTCCACGAGTCCTTCCCACAGGCTCCAGTTCTTCAGCAACTTTTCCAGAGTGAGTCCTTTCCACAGGGAGCAGTCCCCCCATGAACAGCCTCCTCCAGACACAGTCGGCCTTTTGTCTGCCAGAGCACAATGTTGACTCATATTGAACTTGCCTGAAGAATAACAAGTAGAATAATATATAGAATTTATACATAGCAATTTAAAAATATGGAGAAATTTGAGCATAAGAAGCCTTAAGAACTGTAAATCTGAAATGGATTTTGATTTATACTGCAAAAGACTTCAATCTTTGCTTTACTGATTGAGAATCTATCGACCCTTCTCATACGGAAATATTATGATATACAATTGTGATCTTAAATGACTACTTTAGCTTGCAATTTGAAACAGTTATTTTCAAGAATAAGTCTTCACCAGATGTCATTTCCATATAATCTGCAGAATACATTAGAACAAAAATTATATTTTAGATTTAGCAAAACACTACCTTTTAAAGTAAACATTACAAAACTGGAGCTGTCAGCTAAACTAAGGTAATATGTACAAACACTTATATGTATATATTAAGTAAATAACAAAAGACTGACTAAGCTTTTTGAGTGATTGCCTGTGTTTTCGTTGTGGTTTTCCATCAAGGAAATGCAACAAATATAAAAGTCACCCTTTTTTTTTTCCACAGTGAGATCTCTAGTTTTCTTCACATCTTCAAACTATTTCAGGGTTTAACTTATAAGCTTCTCTTGGATCTTCACATTTAAATACATCACAACAAAGTACAACTCAATTTCAAAGCAGCCATTTAAAAGAAAATCCAACAAAAAATTGATGTAGTGATATAACACAAATGTAACTAAACTCATTCAGAACTCTTAAATTTCTACTGAGCTAGAGACTTGAAAGTTAATTTCCTATCCCTTTTTTCCAAGTTGGTATATAATGATAGATGAAAATTTTTTTGCTTATATATCAAAGATTAATATCCAGTAAAATATCACTGAAAGTTCCTGCAATGGAAGAAGAGTATCTCAAAAAATGTCACATCCAACATGGACAATTCAATGGAATTTATTCTTTCTGCATGTGTGTTTTAGGGGGACTGATACTCTGAAAACAGATTAGCACAACAGATGATGGTTCATTTCCATATGTTCTCGTTTATCTGTTTCAAAAAATTCCGTAGTAAGAACTAGTAAAATGAACAGGTCAGGAAAAGAAGGGGGAGAGGTTATTTTATTTCCAGTGAAATAATTTCTGTAAAGTAAAATTTCTGTTGGATGTCCCTAATTTTGAAAACACTGATATAAATTTAAAATTACAAATCCTGCCCTCACAAGGGACTCAACTCCATTAGACCCCAGCTAAGCAAAGCACTTAGACTTATTCAATCAACTGTGTGTGAATGTCTACACTGGCACTCAGTTCATGTCTTTGTCTTGAGATCCTTTAGTTCTTATGTAAGTACAAAATTTCCACTCATTTCACCTGAAGTTACGTGCATATCTCAGTGCTTTGAGAAATCAAAACCTCATAAGAACCTCTCATTTTCCTTAGTATGATTTTTTAATGAGTAACTTCAGTAATTTTATGCCTATAAACTTTGAGGTGTGCAAGACAAGTGATTTTTAAAAAGCTTTCTAAAAATATTCTGAAGTACTATTTATAATTGGAATTCAGTGTAAGAAGGAATTGATCTAAGTGCTTTGAACTGGCAGTATAATATTCGTTATACAGAAGTTTTAGTTGCTAATCTACTGTTTGTGATGTAATTCCCTGTGTGAAAATTTGCTTCTTGATCTCCACGACCTAATCTTATTGGTTTGTTTCAAATATAGAGATTATAAGGGCTATAGCTGTCTGAAATATTAAATCCCTTGCTTATAAATACTGAAAGGGCAACATAATAATTTTATAACACTTCACAGCATCCATTTTTTATCTTTACCACAGTGAATAAAAGAAGTAACAAATGGCCACCATTCCATATGCACAAAACCAGTTGTTGTGGTTTTACGTAGCCAGAGTTTTTATTAGCTGGGGGGGCTAGGAGAGAGGCTTCTTTAAGAAGCTGCTAGAGTTTTTCTCTGCTCTAAGCTAGCCAAGGTCAGGCAACAACGCCTCTGTGATAACATATTTAAGAAGGAGTAGANCAACAGACTGTTTCCGTGGAGAAGACCCCACGAGGAAAGCTGGGGTGGGACTCTCTCACTCTTCTGAACAGCAGCAAAGAAAACCTCTGATTGTAACCCCCCGCCCCCCCCACACCTGCCTACCCAAGCTGTTGGGGGAAGGTGAAGGATCTTAAAAGGGAGGGGTGGGGGGAGAAAGGTGTCTGTAACAACTATCAAACTGTTCACCCTTAAACTCTTAAGCTCTGATTTTAGTAGTAGTAGTAGTTGTTATAGTAGTAGTAAATTCTTAACATTCTAAGTTAGAGCCTGTTTTGCTTGTGTGAAGTAGTTAATAAACAGTTGCTTGTAATCCTTATCACAAAAGTCGAGGGGTTTTTTTTTCCCTTCTCTGAGAAATTTTAGATCTATGTGTGGGCTCTTGGCTTTTAGCCAGAGTCAAACCATGACAACAGTGAATCAGGGCTAGGAAGTGACCACCAAGTGAACTGGTACCTGTCGCTGGTTTCACAGAGAGATCAGAGAGAATGCAGGTGCATATAACCATAGTCATACAACTTTGTAACACACAATTACCAACAATTACACTCTTAGGGCTGAACAAGCATTTGTTCAGGTCCCTGATGCATCTTTTCTGAATTGGTTTGAGCAGCTCAGGAAATAACTTGATAAGAATCTTTTGAGAAAGGTAGAGGTCAGTATATCTGTGTACAGATGTGATTTTGTTTTCCAACTGTATTTTTCAAATGCTAGGAGAACTTATGAAAAGATTTAGTGAAATTACAAAGCATGTATTGGAATAAATTGTGAGGTTTGTGCAGTGTTCTTTTGAATTCAGACAGTTCACAGTTCATTCAAAATACTTCATGGTGGTGTCTGCTCTAAACTGCCCATGTAGGGTGGATATGGGAAAAGCAGAATAGGTGGTAGCTACAAGAATCTTCTTGCTGCTAAAAAACCCAAATGTGCAGAATCCTACTCTAAAAAATGCCATAGGCAGCTGAGCTCCCTGTTTACATATTCACTGATTTGTGAAACAGGGAGCACTCTTCATTATCCGCTTCATAGATATCCACTGCTTTGAAATATACAGCACAAAACATTGTAAATTCTATTTTCTGTGGAGGCAATAGAAGTCAAATGCACTGCGTTCAAATTAGTTCTAAAAGACACAATATCTAAATATTTTATCTGAGTGTCTGACAAATGCTTCTTCAGTGATATGGTGCACTTTTTTTCTCATAAGTATACACATTCTCATACTATGAGAATGTGAACTATTCAAAAACATTCTTATTTAATTTGATAAAAAAAGGTAATGCCTTGAAAACATCTAAAATTAAGAAGCTTACTTAAACAGGAAGAGGATACTTTGACAATTTTGTAATATTATCTAATAAACAATGGGAAGTGGAAAATTATTACTTCTTTTTTTTTAAAGAAAACTAAAGCTAGAAAATTTCAGATCAGCTTTCTACACCCTTGGGAATCAACAGAATAAAACTAGATACTTCTACTTTAAGCAGTATCAGCTGAATTATCTCATTAAGATGAATCAATTATTAAGCATATGTCCTTCTAAGTAAGCATTTTAGTGGAAATGAGTCACCCAGCTTCAGCTTATGTTGGCAACTCTAGGTAAGCCCCAAATCAGAATCCATCTTACTGGCATTTACTAGTTCTGCAAAAACAAAACCAGAGTGAATGTGTTTAGGTAGTAACAGTCGCTGAGTGGTTTACCTTCAAAATTTCAGAAGCATAGGTTGAAAAATAAAAGACAATTCTGATCCATTTTCACTAGAACTACTGTTGTTTAATGACTTTTTTCTAGCCTTCTATAATGTCTTTATCACAGCGTCATAAGCAAAAAGGTGTTTCTTTTTGTGGAATGATTGTGAACATCAAGCCAAAGCAATGTGGTTGTTTTGCCTACATTCTGAAGAGTTAAAATTAATCTAAGCTGTATTTTAGACCTTTATAGACTCCACATATCATTTTAGCACTGTTTTAGTTTAGTATTAACTTGTTCCTAATAACTTTAATAAGAATTGTGTTTGCTTTCATCACTTTTGCATTCAGTCCACTGTCTCCAGACTCTCTTGATTTCAGAATACAAGAACTAAGGCATATGCCTGTTTTAGTAAGAGACAGACCTAGAGTTTTGTGATGGTGGATGGACATGCTCTTGAAAATTAGGTAAAAAAAAAAAAGCACTAGAACAATCATAATTTCTAATTGTTTGATCTCTGACTTCTGCAGGTCTGACTTCCTGCAGACTTTGGGAACTTTGTGGGTTTGGGAACATGGGTGAGAGCAGGGACCTCTGGGTGCTACCAAGTGTACTTGTGCCCAGTGTAGAACATTGCAGTAGGAATAATCTCCCTCAGGGGAGAGGGGCAATTTTTGGGACAGACAGCTACTGTGTAATTCAGGGTTTTTTTTGGTTTTGCATTATGCTCTACTAATTTGATAATGTTTGTCCTTGATATGTTAGAGAAAACTAATGACAGTGTCAGCTTTTCCCTGTGTGGCCACCATTACTGAACACTTCCACAAAAAGAAACTCCAGGGATGTAACAGATCACCTGGTATGCTTTCCTGCATATCCATGGAGAGAGCTGCCTTTGGAAATAATTTCAGAGGTGATTAAAAGCCATTTTGACTCTCTCCAGGAAGTAAACGAAAAAGCTAGTTCCTTCTGGGAGTAAAGCATGAGGTACTAACATGAATGTGTCAGAAAGGAAGGTCGCTCCTGACAGGAAGAATATGTTCATTAACAGACATTTTCAAAGAGAAGTTAAAAAAAAAATTCCAAGTGAATCAATAAGCGAAAATACTTGTAATTCGGTCCTATCGCCAGTCAGCTTCAAAGATGGAGACCCACAGGATGTTTCAGTCAAAAATCTGTGAAAAGTAGAGGGTGTACAAAATTAACACTAAACAGCAAGACACAATACTCTGCAGAATTTGGTGGAAACACATAGAAACTTAGAGATGCTCTTCACTTGGCAGAGTTATTGCCAACCCTTCATCATTTATTCACACCCTCTGCAACAGGGCAAAAATTTCAGTCCATTTCCTATCATCTCCTGCACCCTGAGCTCACTCCATAAAGCACTGGAGATTTACCCTCCCGGAGGTGGTTGGACTGGTAGGACCTGGGAGGATTTTGTCAGTACTGGAGTCCAAGGCCATGGTGAAGGACTTATCTCACCTATAATACTTTGTGAATAGTACTTGTGAACTAGATTTTAGAGTTTTCTTGTCTCTTTCTCATATTGGAATAGAGGATCATATTTTAACAATGGAATATGAACAAAGAGAAATTATAACCACTGTTTCAAACTCTGGAATACAGTCTTTACATGGTGAATTTGTTTGTACCTGGATGGCTTTGAGAAGACACCAGCCCTACTCTCAGCTGTGCAACTACTGGGTGATTCAGACAAAATGAACAGAATAAAAGAAATAAAATAAATTTTCCATATTATTATGCATATTTCATGGAGGTTTCCAAAACAAGAAAAAAGCAGCAATATGATTTCACAGATTGTGCATCCTGTATTTTTCAAAAATTTTACATGGGACTTCAGAATATATTGTGAACGAGATACTATAAAAAATAAAACATATTCAAGCAACTGGTTTTCTTCTCTATCATTTGCATGTGCTAGTACAGAAAACTATTAATTGTGTCTTGCCTTTTGTTTAACATTTATCCCACTATATACCTTTTTCTTCCTTTCTATCAGGAATACTGGATGCAGACGAGAACACAATAGCAAAAATTATTTCTTTTGGCAAAGTTAATATCTACAACCTGTTACTGAGAACAAATAGTTTGGTTAGAATATGCATTACCTTGGCATTGAAATGGAAAAACCTGATAAGCAACACAGTGGAAATAGACTGTACCAATACTCATTTTTCCTTTTCAACTGTGGCTTTTTAGCTCTGTTCAATGGAAGGCCATGAAGATAACACCAGGGCTGAGAACAGAATGCAAGCTGAACAAAACTGATGGGATGCGGCTCACAACGCAGATATCTTATAATGTCTATTAGGAAGCTGGCATTATAACTATCACTTATTTTAAACTTCGTCTTCACCAGTGTTCACAACCAAAATTAGGTCATGGTGCTACATGAACAGTAAATAATGGGTGAGCATCAGAACTGGGCAGATTTTTATTCTTATGTCAAAATCGTTTAGGTTTCTGGCCTCCACACAAAGGATGGAAACAGTGCGTAAGGTTTCAAACCAGCTGCTGCCAGAAACACTACTGTGTGATAAGCATGCCAGACTGACCCTTATCCCACATGTGATGGTGCATCCCCCACACTGCAGTTCTCCTCAGAGCTGTGACCTCAGTAACCCTCAGCAGTCCCTGAATTTTGTGTAATGAGCAGGGAGGTAAAGGGTCCTTGGATATATGTGGAACTCTTGCATGGCTCAGGTGGGAGTACATTAACCACACCAGGGACACCTGTTGCCTTATCAAGAAGGGGAATGAGAAATAATTAATAATCACCTATTAGCCTTGGAACATTACTCACCTGAATTGTAGCCCATGTGGAATGGTACCATTGATATTGCCCTTCTGAATAATTTCAGTAATCACAACTCAGGTTATGGCCAGGATGACAATTGGTTGATGGCTAAAGTCAATCTATTTTAAATACATATGTACTTTATTAAAGAATAAAATAACCTTCTATCTTAAAAGAACTCGGTGTTTGGAATTGGAGTTTGAAGGAGTTGTTTGATTATTTCTTTTCTAGCCACCCATTTATAAACCTGCCTGTCCGCTGAAATATAGCTTGTGGACTGAATGACATTCATTTTATCATAGAAATAAAGATGAAATCAATGTGCAGGGCCAAAGGTCATAAAATATTGCTGAGTGGCAGTTGGGGTCTTGAGGTTATTAGTAAGGGGCTTTTTGAAGCCGCCACCGATATCCACCTCTTCCCACCAAGAGACTTCAAAAGACACTGGTTCTTTTCTCTGCAGTCCTGCCCTGTATTCACAAGTACTGGAGAAAGAATTTAACAGTGCTTTATTGAACTTTAAGCTGACTGTGTGAAGTTGTCAAGTAGTTCATATTTCTTAACACTGTAATCTGATAGAGAAAATCCAGATCAGTAAATAAGGAACACAGTAAGCAAAAAAGTCCTCAGTCCTAATTTTTGGTGATAGGATAACTGAGGCCTAACTACTTTTCTGGTCAAACAAGCAAAATCCTTCACTCTTCATTTGGTATTTCATAGGCTACGTTGCTGTTAAAACTTGTCTGCATTGAAGGTAAAGTATTTAATGGCTTGTTAAAGCCTAAGAATTTTAGAATATATACTGAAATCAAAGGTATTTTGGGACTATCAATTTAAACACTTAACAAATAGAGATTTCTTGAACATTCTTAGTTATTGCCATCTGTATTTGTCTAATATGCACAAATATTGTCCAGTATTTATTTATTTATTTGGGTTTTTTTGAACCAGCTTGTGAGACCCTACATAGCAGGTCATACAAAGAGAGAGGGGACCTTTGGCCATATGGCAGAGACCATGCTCTGTCTCAACCCTGGTGTAGGAAAATGTAACTTCTTGCTAGGTTCCTCTGAGCATGCAGCCCAGGACACAGATCTGTGTACTGCTCTGTGATCCCACAGAGACAGATGTAGCAGGTCAGCAGATCATAGAATCATAGAATTGTTAAGGTTGGAAAAGGTCTCCAAGACCATTGAGCCCAACCTTTGATCCAACACCACCTTGACAACTAAACCATAGAACTGATTGTCACATACAGTCATTTCTTGAACACTTCCAGGGATAGTGGCTCCATCAGTTCCCTGGGCAGCATTCCCTGGGCAGCTGTTGCAATACCTGACCACTCGTTCCATGAGGAAATTCTTCCTGATGTCCAATCTGCACTTCTGGTGCAACTTGAGGCATTTTCTTTTTTCCTGTCTCTAGTTGCCTGGAAGAAGAGGCTGACGTCTACCTGGCTACAGCCTCCTTTCAGGTAGTTGTAGAGA
>WEIV01017162.1:1129-14456 GCA_013390005.1 Calyptomena viridis
CATTCCCATTTTACCCCTTTTCTCAACAAGTTGTAAAGGCAATTATAGGAAAATCTGGGATGTGTTTTCTCCAGAACACCAATAATCCTAAAGCATGCTGGAGATCTTTTCTGGATTCAGGCATTTTAATCTGATCTAGGGAGGTTAGGGTATCTGGTGGGATACATGTAATCATTCCTCCCTTCCACCAAATTCCCCAAAATTTCACTTCTTGTGAAGGGTTTTGGAGTCACATCCTTGACAACAGTTGTGAGGCAAAATGAGAGGTCTTCAGACCGTCCTCCACACTGCTGGACCAGTCACCTCCTTGCCATGGACTTCAAGTGGGGCCACTTTTGATAGACTTGCCCAGCTTATTGCCCCTGCAATGTATCGCCTCTCCTTCTCTTCCTTGGGGGTACTAATGACAGTGCCATGGGAGTTGTGGGAAGTAGCAAGCAGGCTCTGGAGTGTTGGGAGGAACGGGTTAAAAGCAGAAGAATGAGGAAAAGGATTGTGAATCCCTCAAGTGACCCTGCAGTCAGGAATACCCCTTGATAACCCAGAGTGAAGTGCAGCCCATGATCCTCCAGCACGGACCAAGTTCAGATGCTGGTGTGTCTGTTTGTGCTTCTGCCTGGGGATTCCTTTGGGATTCCCAAGGTTATCAAGGTAATGGAAACAAATGTACTCTTTGTGTTCTAGTCTTGAGTTTGTGGCTGTTCTGGCTGCCTGTTTGTGCTGAGTCACATGGGGTGATGGCCAAGGCCATGTGTGCCCAATTGGGATTCTCCTTGATCCTGCTGGTGAGTTGGGAGGTGGAGAGAAGGAGGAGTGGATGGATATTGCTGGCCAACAGTTGGTTACACAACTGGCACTGATAAATGGGATGTTTTCTATGATCATGGAACCCTTTTTGAGGACTGAGGACTGTTGGGAAGAGATGGGACCCACCAGATTCAATGAGACAAAAGCATCTTTGTCAATGTGTTAGCCAACCTGATAAGAACTTTAATCTGGGAACAACAGAGGAGGAAGAAAATGATAAATAATTAAGTGAGAAAATGGTGGGAAACATTGGTACAAAATGCAGAAGGACTGGGATGAGCAGGAAAGGTTTCATAATAAAAAAAGAGCTGAAAGGAGTGCATTCAAGAGTGTGAACATAAATAAGGAAGTATCTACAGGGAAAAAGAAATCCCTCTGGGCTTCTGGGAAATTAACTCTGTGCCTCTTTACAGTGCCTGTGCAGAAACATGTGCAGTATGGGGAACAAACAAGAAAAATCAGAGCCCTAACAGTAACTGCAGGGTTATAATCTCCTTGAGAGCAGAGAGATGGGGTGGGGAAGCTCATCTGACCCAGGAACTGAAATGGGTGGTGCAGTGCAGGTTAGTGCACAGTGTCTGGGCTCCTCCTAGAATGGTTTGGGATGGAAGGGACCCCAGAATCTCCATTCGTATTGTAAAAAACTTTTCTCCTTTATTTTTTGGGAGAGGAGGAGGAACTTGGGAGGTGAAAGCACACTCTGAGTCTGTCTCCCAGCACATCCACCTGATTTCATCACACATTTACAAGAGTCTGTGTCCACAGCTTTTTATTGAATGAGAACTGGTTCTGGGACACCTTTGTCAAGAAAACAACTTTCCTTTTAAAGGCTGTGGTGGGAATTTCATTCTTCTGTGGACAGAACCATCTCATCCAACCTTTCTTACAAAACAGAGATGTTACTGGTCATAGATTCCCTGGAGACACTATAGGTGATCATAGGAAGCTAGATATTTAAGGGGAAACAGTAAGTCACAATGTTTTCTGTGGAGAGGACAGCTAAAAGCAGTGATTTGAAAAGGGAGCTACAGTACCTGTTGGAGGAAGTCCCCAAGCTGCTGACACCTACGAGAAGGAGGTAACAGAAGAAATAAAGTGGTATTTCCTTTGTATTTGTAGCCTTTTCCAGAATTTGACATTGGTCTGACAGGCAGTCTCCAGTGTCAAATGGCCCTCACATCAACTCAGCAATCCTTCCATAGAGCCAAATGTGGTAATGGGGGCAAAGTCTGGGGACAACTGACCCTCTGGCATCTGTAACTCTTGTTTAGGATGCCTTGGACACTGTGCTCATGGACACAAGCATATGGATGAAATTGCATATGAATGCACTTGCATGTGTGTCCAAATGTCTTCCATGAAAATCTCCATTTCCAAGTAAGGAAATGAATGGTCAGTCCTCAGAATAAGCACACATGTGTTTATTCGTGTGGAGGTGAAGGTAAGAGTGTAGAAAAGGAATTTTTCATCATATCCTGGGAAAAATCATCTTGGCAGTGCAGTTCCTGGTGCAGTGCCACTCTCTTCTCAGATATAACTAATTGACTGGGGTGTGCTGCTGCCACCTGAAACTCCTTAAAAAATATAAAGTGTCCAAATGCAGCTGAGTTCCACCTTTCCATGTTAAAATTTTAGCTTATTCAATGCTTATTGTGTTTCTTTCTCATGGTTTTAGTACAGATGGCAACTAAGCACTACACAGCTCCTTGCTCCTTCCCCCTTGTTGGATGGGGGAGGGAACTGGAAGGGTGAAAGTGAGAAAATTTGAGGGTTTAATAAATAACTCGACCATTTAATAAATACGGCAAATGCTGTATGTACAAGCGAAACAAAGCAAGGAATTTGTTCATTACTTCCCTTGACACCCAGGTGTTCAGCCTACTCCAGAAAAGCAGGGCTCCATCTCACAGAGCGGGAACATGGAAATACAAATGCCATCAGTCAATTTCTCCCCCACTTCCTTCTTCTTCCCCAATCTTTATATGCTGAGCATGATATCATATGGTCTGGAATACTCCTTTGGTCACTTGGGGTCAGCTGAACCAGCTGTGTTCCCTCCCAAATTTTCGACACCCACAGCTACTCCCTGGTGGGGGATATGAGGAGCAGAAGAGGTCCTGTAAGCACTGCTCAGCAATAACTAAAGCATAAGCACAAATTCAAAATACAGTCCCCTTCCAGGCATTATGAAGAAAATTACTCCAGTCAAAGCCAGCACATTCTTAGAAAACCAAAACAAAAACACAACCCCCCCAAAAAAACAAAGTAAAACCACACAAAAACCAACCAACCAGCCAAAATCCCCCCAAAAACAAAAATTCAACCCACCCTTTTTCCCTGGCTCTTTCTGCCTGTGGTAGATACTGAGAAGGAACAAGTTAACAACATGTTCATGTGTTTGGGTGTGCTTGTGGGAAACTGCTGCTGTTATTGTTATCACTGTGTCTGTTTCCAGGAAAAAGCCCAGACTAGTCTTGAGAAGTCTGGGAAGAGTCTTGCCTTGCAGCAACCACATAAGAACTGGCTGGATTAAAGGCCCTCCTTCCATTTCTGCCCTGGGCCTGCCTGTGTTTCAAACACTGTGCCCTTTTCAAGTTCTCTGGTGCTGCAGAAATAGGTAGCTGTGTCTGCAGCTGCTGGTGACAGCACTTCCAGTGACAGCTGGTTTCTGGAGGGGTCTGCAGAGCTGGTGACACGGGTCTGGAAGGATGAAGCGATGTGCTGGAGTCCTGTGAAAGGATATTGCAGCACTATGTGCTGCAGCTCTTTGCCAGGACTCTGCCTGATCCAGTCCCATGCATAGCTGCTGTCAGTGATGGGGACACCAGAGATGTGACAGGTAAGCGAGACAGACTCTGAGATCTTCCCTACTGTGGGTCCTGAGGCTTTTGTCTGCACCCCAGAAAGGCCACCTGCAATTCCAAGAGACAAGGTTGAACAGACAGGAAGAACTGAAGCAATCACAAACCACTCCATCACATTCCTAGCGTGTGATCTCCAGGATCCAGCAGCTGCAAACCACACACTCACAAATCCTGGCTTCCTTTAGAACCTCAGATGTGGGAGAGACAGACTCATTCTCTTTCCCCACTCCCAAATGACCCTCCAGAATTTCCCCATTTCCTTTTCTCACCCCTCAGAGAGCAAAACTCATGGGCTGGACTGAGTGAACATGAGCCATGCCCAAACCTACTCCAGGACTGTTCACACACCTCACCATTTGGACTGGGTACCCATAATACCAGGAACACAGGGAAAGAGGAAAAGTTGCCTCTAAAGGCAAAGCAGTTTGGGAGGTGAGAGGTGAGTTGATGTGACACGTGGGAAAAAGACAAACATAAGTGTTACAGCTCACATGGAGACAGCAAAAGACAGAATGTCCCTGTTAGAATCAAACTTTTGAAAACTCTAAGCTGTGACTACATGACTCTTTGAGAGCAACCGTGCACATTTGCGGGACAGCCCCCTTCCAGCCCCGAAGTGGAGAGCTGGGACACTGACAGGTGGTTTGTGCTCAAGCTCAGCTGGATTTCGTGTCTCTGTGCAAACAGCACAGAAGTAGCGGGCACAGTCCATAGCATGCAGGAAGTGCAGGCTGAGAGAGGCCTCGGAATGGGAATTGTCCCTGGAGGCTGTGGCTCGACCCTCCACTGCTGACTCAAATTGAATCTGTGATGAATAACGGCTTATCCAGGACACGCACTGGAAGTCGCCTCCGGGTGCCTCACGGTACCAGCGAACACAATGGTTCTCGAAGTCAAAGCCGGACCCGCTGCAGGAGAGGAGCACGGACCCCCCAGGCGATCGCAGCCCTCCACCGGCCTCCTCCAGCCTCCACTGCGCCCACAGCCCAGCGGAGGAAGAGCGCAGGAATCGGGCAGGGAGAGACCACGGACTGAGGACGTTCTCCCACTGCCCCGGTGTCCCCCGCCCCGGCACAGATACAGAAATCCCTCCCCGCTCTCCCCAAGCAAAGCCCCGCGCCGGGAGCGACGACCCGAGTGCCCTTCCGGAGGCAAAGCCTGCCCCATTCCCTTCTCCTGCCACTAGCCCTGCCCGTGCCTCTTTCCCTGTCCCTGCTGCTGCCTCTCCCTCTGCCGCGGGGATGCCGCGGACACAAAGCAGCGCTGCGCGGGTGGGGAGCATGTTCTCCGAAATCGACCTGACAGCTCTTGTGGACAACTTGCCCAGAGATTTACCCTTGTAGCAAAGAGGGTCAATGGGATACTGGCCTGCATTAGGCAAAATACTGCCAGCGGGTCAGGGAGGTGATGGGTCCTCTCTACTCTGAACTGATGAAGCCACAGCTGGCGTACGGGGGGCACAGCTTGACTTCCTCTACATGAGAAAGTCGGATCTGGAGAGAGGCCCGTGAAGGGCCACGAAGATGATTGTGGGACTGGAGTACCTCTTAAATGAAGAAAGGCTGAGGGAACTGGGACTTTTTACCCTGGAGAAATGAAATCCTGGGGCTGGGTAAGAGGAGATGTTCCCTCTTCAATGTATAGAAAAAGAATTTTAGAATTGTAGAATAATTTGGGTTGGAAGTAAAATTTAAAGGCTATCAAGTCCAAGCCTCCTGCAATGTTCAGGGACACCTTCAACTTGAGCAGAAAACTATCAGTTTTCAGAGTTGGAACAGATACAATTTCTTGGGGTAACTTGTTTCATTGCCATTATTAAAAAAAAAAAAAAAATCTTCCTTGTATCTTGTTTGAATCTACTCTTTTTTATGTAAAACTGTCACCCATTGTCCTATCACTGCAGTCTATATTAAAAAGCCTGTCTCCATCTTTCTTTTAGGTCATTTTTGTATAAAAGAGGTATTTTCCATTTTTATCCTTTCTGTGATCCTGTGAAAGGTTCACTCACAGAACCATTCACATCTCTGCAGGTGATATTGGCCCTGAGCAAAGGAGAAAACTTACTTTGCAATGTCTGTCAGTTCCACATCACTTGAGGAGGGAGGCAGTGATGCTTAGTGTAGAATTACCAATAGAAGTTATTTTTTATAATTTAGCTAAGCATGTGTCTTTGGAAAGATGGAAAAGAACATTCTCATTTGGCCAGTCAACTGGCTGCTTCCTGGAGCCTGAAAGGTCTATTGCTGTCTAAGGATTATTGCTGGAGGCTTCATTTCTGGGCTGAGTGGATGGGAGGAGTTCAATTGGGGAAAGATTGGTAGAAGTTCTCCCTTTCCCTCTCACAGCCACCCAAAGACCACTGCTAGAGGACTGCAAGGGGTACATGTGACAAATTCCCCCCTAGCAGTTTCTTACCTATAATAATCCAACCCAGATTTCTTGGGCTCCCCTTGTATGTCAGCTGCTTCCTTCTTTATCTTCATGGTCTTTCATTACATTTGTTCCCGTATGTCCATGATCTTCTTATGCTGAAGAGCCCAGGAGGAGACACAATAGTCCACAGTGCTGAGCTCAACAAGATTCCTCCCCAGTGAGCAAGGAGTCAGGTCAACATGCCATGAGACTGCTTGGATAAACAAGACCAGGGACAATGTGGGCCCACTGTTGAATGGGATGGGAATCTGATGACACAGGACATGTGTACTAGTTTCAGCCAGGACAGGGTTAATTTTTTACAGTAGCTGGGAGGGGGCATGGCCAGCCCCTATTGTTGTTCTTGGTCTGGAGTAAGGGATTCCCTCTCTCATTTCTGGGGTTGAGGGTTTGGGAAGGGGGGGCAGGGGCAGGAGAGAGAAGGACAAAGTGGGTGAAATTGCACAGTATTGTTTTACTTTGCATGTAAATAGTTTCTTTATCTTATGCCATTTCTTACTAATATTATTGCTGTGTCTGTTCCTTTCATATCTCATTGCTGTTTCCAGCAAATTTACCTTATCTCAACCTATAAATTTCATCTTTGTGTCTGCAATTCTCAATTTCATCCCTGGAGCTTCTTCTTCTCTAAAACTGTATCCCTTGTCCCATCACTACAGGCTGCATTAAAAAGTCTGCCCTCATCCTTCTTTTAAGCCCTCTTTGAATAAACAAGACATCTTCCAAATTCACTCTTTCTGTGATCCTGTGAAAGGCTTACAGGCACATTTGCATCTCTGCAGGTGATATGGGCCAGGGCAAAGGAGAAAACTGACTCTGCCATCTCTGTCAGTTGTTCTTGACCTGAAGACGAGGGCAAAGACACAGCATACAATTACCAGGGGAAGTTGTTCTTTTTTACTTTAGCTAAGCACAGAGCTGTGCCCTCTCCTAGTCCATGATGGATCCTTACACAGACAAAAGCAGGTCAGACCTGTGCATGATCATTGATTATTGCCCATATAGCCTATCTGTGCTTGTTCTATGTTGGATCTGTGCACACCTGTCCCGTGCAGGTGGTATAGAAAAATGGTCAGTGGTGTAGGAATCTTTGTTCTTCAAACCCAGAACTTGTGCATGGGTGGGAGGAATTTCTCCTGGATTCTGGGCTGTTGCATTTGTGTCCATGGTTTTCATTGCAGGATAAATTTTCTCCTGTTTTTTAGTTTCTATGGGGTATTCTGAGCTGGGAAGAGCTACCTTTGGGTGGATGTTCAGGACAACCCAACTCTGAGGTAAGAGCTCATAGTCTCCAACACTGTTCATTCCTCTAAGCAAGAGAATATTGCAGTTTGCACCTTGCCTTTCATAGCTGAGCCCCTGAGGACTTCCAGAAACAGCTTGTGGTACAGGACTGTTGAGCTGTTCTCCTTTGACTACAAGTTTCAAAGCTGGAAAGGAACAAAGAAACATGTAAGAGATACAAAAGTAGTTTGGGGTGGGGTGAACCATGGCACACAGAGAAGTGAGGAGAGTTACTGAACATGTGTTTGTTTTCTGTATTTCTGTTTTTGCTGTATTTGTAATGTGCGGACTTCTGTTAGAACTTTCAGTGTGTTGTTCTTCTGAAGGGCTACAGATACGGGTACAGGCACATGTGAGAGGGTTGTACAATTCTGTACACAAACTCTGATCCTGGATTTGGAAGGATGAGGAAGAACATTTATTTTTGTTTGACTGGTGGACTGGCTGCTTCATGGAGTCTGAGAAGTCTATTGCTGGCCACAGCTTGTTGCTGGAGACTGGATGAGGAGGATGGGAACAAAATTCAATTCATATTCAAAATTCAATTGGGAAGAGATTAGTAGAAGTTCTCCCTTTCCGTCTCACAGCACAAAGGCCACTGCTGGGGGATTGTAGGGGGCACATGTTGTTGATGTGTTAGCAGTGCATGAGGTCAGGAGGAATGACTAGAAATCTTCCCCCCCAGTTAGAAATCCAAGGACTCAACAGCACTGCCAAACCATTTCCAGGCCTCAAATGGGGACCCCAGATTTCCAGGGATAAATGCTCTGATAGGCCATATGACCTAATGCTATGCTTTCTGGAGAGCAAGAAAGGGCATAAAGAACTAGGAACTAGGAGATGAGTCAGTTTTGCTGCTAGCATGGCTGAAGCTTTGAGGCTGTAATTGATCTCTGGGAAAGAGAGAGGTTGTTCAAACCTCCTGCCTGAAGCAGGGTCAGCCAGATTAGGTATACTGGATCTGGTTTGATGAGAGTTAAATATCTGCATGGGCAGCTGCTCTGTTTTGTGCCAAACCTATGGTGACAACACAGTGGTGACTTAGCAATTGCTGCACAGTGCTTACGCAGCACCAAGGCGTCTCTGCTCCTCGTGTTGCCTGCCAGCTGTACAGCTGACCACAGATGGCCAAGGGACTATTCCATACTGCATGAAGTTGTGCCTTGAAGGAAATCTGGGGGAAAAGAAGAGGAAACAGGGAAGTTTGCAGTTATGACCTTTGTCTTTCCAAAGTAAGCATTATGCGTGGTGAAGGCCTGGTGTCCTAGAAGTGGCTAAACATCAGTCTGCCAATGGGAAATCAGGAAGGAATTCCTTATATTGTTTGGTTTGTGTGTGCAGATTTTGCTTTGCTTACTAAACCCTTTTTGTGGCAAAACACACATTTTCTCACTCTACCCTTTTTTTAATCTTCCCATCCCACTGCAGGTGACTGAGGAGCAGCTGTGTGGGGCTGAGTTGCTAACGGGATTAAGGACAGAAGGTGCCCACAGCCTTGTCCTGTTCAGCTCTGAATATCCTCAAGCACAGAAATTACACACTCTCAGGTATTTAAACATGATGACAAATCCTTGCCCTCCATTTTCTTCTCTACACTAAACCAACCCAGATCTCTCAAGGTCTCTTTATATGTCAGTTCCTCCTTTTCTTGTCTTCATGACCCTTCATTGCGTTTGTTCACATATATCCATGTCCTTCCCATTCTCAGAAGAATAGGAGTGGATGCAGTAGTCCACAGTGTCACCAGTGCTGAGCTCAAGAGGATTCCTCCCCAGTGAGCAAGGAATCAGGTCAACATGCCTTGAGGGTGCTTGAATAAACAAGACCAGGGACAATGAGGGCCCACTGATGAATAGAATGGGGACCTACTGACACAGGGCATGGGAAAGGGTTCAGGTACCATAAGCTTCAGACTTTACTAGCAAGACCAACCTTTAAGAATACTGGGTTCCAGAGTCCAGGGGGACAGGCTGGAACAATGAACACGTATCCTTCACAATCCATGTCACTGAGCTCTTTTCTAGTCTGTAATAAAGAACTTTGTCCGCAATGTTTTCAAGGAAGTCATTGCTGAAAGCATAACTGAAGGAATGCAGTGCTCCCACTGAGACTCTCCAAAACTGCACACTGATGTCTCTCATTCCCCCTACTGCAACAAGATGCAATTGAGAATTGGAGGCACAAAAGGCAAAGATTACATGCTGAGATAAGAACATCTCCTGGATACGACATAAGAAAAGTAACAATATTAATAACAAAAATATTAAAAACAAAAGGTATAGAAATTATTCACACAAACAAACATCCCTAATAACAGACAATACCAGTCAGCTCCCTCCACCACCTTTTCTCAACCAGAAGGAACCCCTCTCCCTGCAAGAGAGTCCCTTTCCCTGCCACCCCCAGGAATGATGTGAGGTGGTGTAGAGAAACCTTCATGTCTTGGCCATACCCCGACCTGGCTAGTGCAAAAGTTAACCTGGTCCCGGCCAGAACCATGACAATGGATAATAAACAACATCCACTTTTTCCTCATCCAGCAAGACCCATCGTCTTAATGTAGAAGGCTGAAAATGTGGTTAAGCACAATTGCCATTTAACGAATCCATACCGACTGTCTGTGGGAAAGGACAGCAGGAGGTGCTCCAGAGGCTAGAACAGAAATTCCTCAGATGTCCATGGTGGAGACCAGGGTGATCCAGATTGTCCTTCTGTAGACCATGGCAATTGATGGTAGAGCAGATATTGACCCTGTAGCCCATAGAGGAGCTCCCACTGGAGCAGGTGGATACGTCCTGAAAAGATCTGTGACTCCATGGAGAGCTCATGCTGGAGCAGGCTTCTGGCAGGAATAGTGGTCCCATGGAGTGAGGGTTCCATACCAGAGGAGCAGGGGACCCACAGTGCAGCAGTCTGTTCCTGAAGGACTGCACCCCATGGAAAGGACCCACATAGGAGGAGTTTGTGAAGAACTGCAGCCAGAGAGAAGAACCCAAGTTGGAGAAGTTCCTGGAGAAATGTCTTCTATGGGATGGACTCCACACTGAAAAAGGGAAGAGCATGAGGAGACAGAAATGGCAGAGAAATGAACTGCTAGTAAGCCTTATTCCCACCCTTGTGCAATGACCAGATGAAGGAGATATTTCTATATTCATCCTTATTTCTCATTATCCCACTCTAATTTGATTGGCAAAAAATGAAATTCATCTCCCCAAGTCCATCTGTTTGCTCATGTTGGGAGCCGCTGGGACATCTCCCTGTCCTTATCTTTATCTTTATCTTTTCTCTTCACTGTGTTTTTCCAAAGAAGTTGACTTTTTCCTGAGGTGTGGGAGGATCTCATTGTTTAACCACATGCAGTACAGAGAAAGATACCCTGCTCAGTGCTGGAGCATTACATAAAAGCTGCTTTCCTGTTCTTTGCTGCTCTGTAAAGTGGGGTGAGATGAGGGTCTGTGGTCCATTGGGTTCCTGGGCCAAGGGCTAGGGCTGGCCAGGAGCAAAGCAGATATATGAATGTTGTGGTTTTAAGTAGCCAGAGTTTTTTATTAGCTGTGGGGGGCTAGGAGAGAGGCTTCTTTAAGAAGCTGCTGGAGTTTTTCTCTGCTCTAACCTAGCCAAGGTCAGGCAACAACGCCTCTGTGATAACATATTTAAGGAGTAGAAAAAAAAAAGCTGGGCAGAACATCATGGCGGCTTAAGAGACAGGAGGGTGGGAGTTTGATTAACACCAATGTTGGAGAGAGGAGAAAGAGAAGATGCCTTAAACACTGGAATAGGGCCCCAGGAAAACTGTGGGGGATCATAGGAGCAAGGATTCGCAGCACACCCGTGGAAAGATTGGAAGATTTTCTACGCCGGAGCAGAAGTGCTGGAGGAGAGAGGCTGTGATCCTGTGGGACATTTGGTGGAGCAGAGGGGCCTGAGAGAGTCCTGTGGGCTGTGGGAAGAAGAGACCCATGCTGAGTAGNTAAACAGTTGCTTGTAATCCTTATCACAAAAGTCGGGGGTTTCTTTTTCCCTCTTCTGAGAAATTTTAGATCTATGTATGGGCTCTCGGCATTTAGCCAGAGTCAAACCATCACAATGGATCCCTTGTCTCTGCCCACAACCGGGTCAAAGCCTCAGACAGGATGCTGTCACCCCAGCAGCACTACACTCTGCATCAAGTGCAGGCAAGGATTAACACTACAACTGGGTGGTATGTCCTGATGAGTTGAGTTTCCTTGGTTTCCGTGTGAGCAAGTGAGAAAAGCTGAGTGTCTCAGCTCATCTACAAAAATCTCGATGGTCCTGCATTTCTACGTCACTGCCCTAAATAGCTCCACATAGATGGAGACTTTGAGAAAAACATGGAGGAGTTGAGATGGGAGAATTTGGAAAGGCTGATATAAGAAGGAGAGGATCATTTCAGAGATGAAAACACAGCCAAAGTTGGAGGACCCTGAGCCTCACCCCTCCTGTGCTGCTGGTGGTGCAGATTTGGTATGAACGGAAATTTGGCTTAGCTTAATGTGGTGTCCCAGCGCACAGTAATAAATTGCAGTGTCCTGAAAAGAAACAGTTGCTATTTCTAAGGAGGCTGTTTTATTAGAGACCAGCACAGAGAATCGGCCCTTGCGGAACTTGCCACCTGAAATAAATGCATGCAGGAGAAATTTCAGGGTTTTCCCTGGGAGCTGCTGGTACCAGAAGAAATTCGAAGTGTCCTTGATGGCGGACTGGCAAGGCAGAACCACTCTCTGTCCAGCTGTGGCTGACACCTCCGAGAAGAATTGCTTCTGGGAGTCACCGCCAACAAAACCTGCAACACAGGCATAAATGTGTCTGCAGAGAAGTTTGCTTCCTTTTCTCATTTTCTCAGTGGTTAAGACTCTTGGCCCCAAACTTTGCTGTCTTTCCAAAGAAATGGAAAGTTCAGATAGGTACTTCCATCCCTCCTCTACTTTCTCCCTGTCCTCATCATCTTGTCAGCAGAGATCTCTGAGTAGCCTACTAGAAACCAATATGAGAGACAATAGAAAATACATGAATGCACCCACCTGACTGGATTAGCAGGACACATGCTGGCACAGCCATGGTGAAGATCATTTTTCCCAGCTCAAGAATCTCTGTTCCTCGGGAAACCCTCAGTGCACTGCAGGAGATGGAGCTCTTGGCAGTACAATGAAATGGCTGCATCCTGCACAGAGTGTCAGAGCGTGTGTGACACAGTCACACTGCTGGGGTGTGGGGGGTCAGAATGAGGCCCATCCACCTTTGGCTTTTTCTTGTCTTCAAAGCAGAGAGTGGACAATCTCAATGGCTTCCTGCACTTTTTCCTGGGCTTCTTTCTCCTTTAACAACCTTTACCCTGCATGGTGGCATCTCTTCCTCGCTGCAGAGTGTGTCTGCTTTCATGTGCTTCTTGGTGGGAGGGCTTCTGAAAGCACAACGGCTCCTCGGAAGGTTCAGGGCTCTGGGAAACACAGGTGTAGTGTTCTTTTCAAAAGGTTTCAGATTTCTTTGTTTAGCCTCTGATATTTTGGAAGCAGCTGTTCAGTGTTTGTCCACATGCGAGGACAGGGGAGATGAGGACGAAGCTGATAAGGGGAAAAAAGGTATTTTAATGGGTGAACACATAAATTCCTAGAATATGGAGTCCTGATTCCAATAGGCTGGCTTGGTGCTGGCTGGAGCCGAGCAGGTTGATTGGGTGCTGAGGGGGGCTCTGCAGTGCAGCTCTTTACCTGTGCAAATCATAAGGGCAGGGCTTGGGGCTTTCCAGCCACTGCTGCCACAGTGAAAAGAAAAGGGCTGGGACTGTGATGGGGACAGATAAAATCCTGGTGGATAGAGCTGGTGAGCAGAGAAGTGCCAAGGAGCAGCCCTGGCACTGGAAACAACTGCTCCTGTAACAGTGAGATTACACTGACCCCATGAAAGGTTCATGCATCAGC
>WEIV01017163.1:6217-18092 GCA_013390005.1 Calyptomena viridis
CACTCCCAAATATTGATGTTGTTGTCACAAGTATTATTGCATCATGCTCTTTTCCTCCATTTCTATATCCGTGACAATTCATATACAACAAAGATTGCCAAACAAACACGGTGTCTCTAATGAGTTTTTGTGCTATGTTAAGATAACAAGGTTGATATTCTTGGTCTGGTAGGCTGTGTTGAAAACCTGCAAGATTTATTTTTTCACCATGTCTGTATAAACCTATTATTGGATCATGTCCAAATCTTCAATGAATNTTTAGGTCTTTCTTTATTAATAAACCTGAGAAGATCAAACTATGGAAGCTCATTCTGACATCCCATTTATTCAGTAGCAACCTCAGATAAAATGATTGTTAAAAAGGGTGCCGAGTGGGGAAATAAATCAGCATTGGTGTCAGTTTGTTTTATTTCAATAATGGTCACCATGGAAACAAAGTCACTGACCTATTTCTTTTCATATGTATAAGTAAACACCCGGGTTTCCATTTTCATATACACCATCTTTTGTGCCAACAATTTACCTTACAGAATGTCCATAATGTACTGCCTTATTGAAACTTACCGCCTCTCCCTAAAGGGCTTTTTTAGTTTTTGCCAATATCCTTCACCAGGGAGCCAACGAAACCTCGGTATTGTCATAAGAGCAGACCACTTCTAGTTTCACCAACCCTACGCTTCTACATAGGTGCAGTGACTATAAACCAGCTGTATGATTAGATGGGCTTCAACAGTCACATCTGACTCAACAGATTAATTTCAAGTTGCTTCATTCTGCATCTTTTGAAAATACTGGTCAGTGCTACTATACAAGAACAAGATCTTCCTAATGACGAGCTAGCTGCGGGTGTGTGAACACCTTCACACATTTGAGGGGACCTCTTCTCTTACCTTCCCAACATGGCACTCTTTAAACAATTTATTACTAGTAACCTGACTTGTGTCATACTGTTCAGAACCTGTGGATTCATTCTTTGCTTGTTGTATTTGCATCATTCTCATTGATTTATTTGCACTTAGATAACCTGTAAGTGTCAAGAACCCACACATAGTCTCAACCTGCTGACACCCAAAATTAAGTGTGTACATATAAGCATAACATGTGCATACTCATATAAGGAAGAGGATAACAGAGTTTGCAAGGAATACTGCAAAAACATCATGTTGGAGTACCATTTCTCCTTTTATTATTGAGCACACAATAACACCATCTCACTAATCTTCTTAAGCATTAACTATGTATGTTGTGTGCATGCAATGTACTGTGGCCTCAAGGATACTCACCCACATGTGTGGGAAGAGAGACGGATCATATGGTAATGTTGAAAAGTAAAACAATATTGTATTTGCTATATTATTGCCTCCAAAACTATTCCCCATGCTTGTCTCATCTCAGTAACAGTTAAATAATCTAGGACATTAGCTGCACATTCTAGGCTAAATGCACTGCTAGAGTAACTCTAGTGATGTAATGCGCATACTTTCTTCTCCTTTAAGCCATGTAAATCCATATAACACCACTGAATTTGATGGCATTGCTCCAAGACTAAATAGATATAACTACGAACAGAATTATCTGACTAAACCAAGCTGTTCAGAAAGAAATCAAAGACATGCCAGAGAGCAAGTGCTTTTCATTTTATTGCTCTGTGACAAGCCTGACTGCTGTATCTTTCACAGGAATTTTAGGTTTAAGTTAAAGGTATATGAAAATAGTTGTTTTAAGTCAAGTTTTTCTACATCACTTTCATAGTAGCCAATATATGCTTTTTACTTGATCTGGGAATTGAGTCTTGTCTAAGTCACTTTATAAGGAGATTTGTTGCAAACTTTTTTCCAGAAAAGATTATGTTTAAACTTTGCCTGCTCTTATTTCTGCAATCTACGAGACAAATGTGGTTACAATTTCCTAACTCCCATTGCCCAAATTTACTTAAACTGCTTCATAAACAGAATTTAAACACGCTTTATCTAGCGCTTGTGATAGATTAAACTTTTCCTCTACTACACTTCCAAAACTTCTGTTCCATCTGAGGGCACTGACCTGCCAAATAAATAAAACATGTTTTGTTTCCATGCTCTGTATCTATCTCAATAGCCTGCAATCTTTCAAACTTTCCTTCCCACCTCCTCCTTTTGGGTTCTGCTTTCTCCCACTAATGATACCATCACAAGCTTCCTTATTGGGTAACGTTGAACAAGTTTAACTGCTGCTGTCCACTGAAGGAAGATTTCTGTAATGACGTTGGCCAGTTTTTACAACATCATCCTGAGGAGCCTGAGCTCAGGAATTAAACAGGAATTAAACAGCCTGTGGAATTAAACAGGAAGAGGAAAAACCACAAGAAAAAACCCCCACCGGCAACTGTTTCAGTCTTAATACACTCAGATTATTTCTGTTATCTCAAATGATTGCAATATAAAGTCAGGGGTCTTTCTCCTAATTTTCCACTTTTTAATATTGACAGTAGCTTTGGTCTGAGGTGCTGTCACTGAGATTTTATTTTTCAAATTTAAACCATTTTTTAAGGTTATTTGATATTTGCACCTTTTAGTTGTTCAGGGATACAGTAGTGGAGAATTGCTGTGGAGATATAAATGCTGGTGACTCTTCAGTAACAAGCAGAGCTCAAATATAGTGTGTGTTGACTGCATAGTGTCCCTGCATAGACTGAAGACCCATTGAGAATACAGACTGTAAAAACAGTGCCCTTTTACTCTTATCATCAGTTCTTTATATATTTAGGGGGTTTCTTTCTTTTCTTTTTGTTTTTTTGTTTAATTTATTTCAATAACAAAAGTGAATACATACTACATCAGAATTGCATAGTCCACTAATAGTCCTAGATTGATGGAATCAGTGGTGATAGTTGTATAATAAGTTTTCTAAAGTAAAACCACCCTAGAAAGTGCATTGTTTTCCAGGAGACTGCATAGGGAACCCAGAGTATTCTACAGCCTGCATCAGAGCAGCGATTAGTGAAATTTTAACTGTAGGAGTTACTTAGTTTCAGAAAGAGTTTTTATTTCTTTGTCAGAGGGAGTTTCCAAATGGGATGTTAAAGTAAACGAAATTAAAAGAGGATAAAATAGCCTTTCTTTAATTGCTGTGCTAAATTTGATACAGGAACCATCCATATAAACACAGAATCTTAATGTTAAAGATTTAGAATTCTAAATATAAGCTTTATTGAGATACATAATGTCAGAGGCAGTGAAAGAAAAGTCCAGGTCAGAGTATGCATAGCAATAATATCTCTTTAGAAAATATACTCTGGCCTTGGCCACACTCCAACAGCCTACTTCTGAGACATCCCAAACAATGGAGATGTTATAATGAGAATCCATGGAACAGTGTCCTGCCTCGTGCTGATGGTTTATAAAAGAGTGGTTTGTCTCAGCTAAGCATTCCACATACATAAAATTAATGGTCTCAAAAGACAAATAAATGCTTACTGCACATACCAAACACATTGCAGAAATCCACTTAGATGGTACTAACTTTCCACTAATCTTCTCTGCACTGAAGAAGCAGGCAGGCAGTAGGGTACTCCCTTGTAATCCCAGATCTTCAAAGTGTTGATTCCTACAGGCAGATTCCTCATACCATACTTAAGATGCTTAAAAGAAAATGATGGTATTTTCAAATTGCAAGAAATGCACAGTTACCATGAACATCGAGGAAATTTGCAGCTTCTAGGCAAGCCATGTACCTCTTCTTTGGGCACCTAACTATAATGTAGCTCTGGCTGCTCAAACTTAAAATCTTGGTGTAAGTCTGAAGGTAAAGGATTTTGTACTGCTTGAAGTTTTTTCAACTTGATCAGTGATTTTTAAAATTATCAAGTTGATACATTCTCAAATTTAGACAGTTTCCTGTAACACAAAGACTCCATACACTCTTGCTCCTTAAAAATGTAAGCCATGCTGGTGTGAGTACCTGCATGTGTGCCAAAGGGATTTCACTGAGTCGAGGGTTCACTGGCAGAAGCTTGTGTTGGTGATTGGGGGTAGCACAGGGAGTTGAGTAGCTGCAACTCGACTGTGGGGATAGAGGTCACTTGCAGAGGTCACTACATGGTGGTTTAGTCAAGTTCTAGCTCTGCTTCTCTGGGCCCAGACTTTCACAAATCCTGTGTAATAAATGTATTTTGTTTGTGGTTTGGAGATTTAGAATTTATTTTATTAGTCAATCAGCTGGACATAAATGAAAGAAGATAGTCTAGTAACACCTCTGTGTAGGTGGATTGTGATCCACACTAAGGAAAAGCCTCTTTCCTTCTAGTAAGGGCTCTCCAGCATCCTTCTCCCACCTTTTCCCTTACCCTCACTGCACAGATGAGGACAGCACAAACAGTGTCTGGAGGCACTCAGCAGATGTTGGGAAGGGGGAGATGAAGACAAATTATGAAGCAAAATTTCTGTCAAGCTGGGAATTTGATGGTGAGGACTGAACAATCCTGATTTGACCTAAGGGAGTTAAGAGACGTCCTCTGCTGAAGCTCAGCCACTAGCCAGGTACTGGACTCCTGCTCTTCAGTCATTGTTAGTTTCTATTTTCTAGTCTTTTAAGTTCAAACTGGAGATCACATTTCGTGAGTGTTTGTTTTCCTTAGCAGAGGATATATGCACTAAATCAACCAAAAGACATAACACTCCTGTGACAGTGGGTCACAGAGGACCTGTTATTGCAGCAGCAATTTACACTTAAGTTTTGTCAAATTCAATCTTCCGCTGAAATTTGGTGTCTCTCAGGAAGATGCAAGGATGAACAATAACATTAGTTTATAAACTACATTGGGCTAGATTTTGTTTGAAGACTGTTTATTTACTTTTTGATGTCATTCTATAAAGTTTCTGGTATTGTCAGATGATATTTTCTGTGGGGGGGAAAAAAAAGTCCTATTCCAGTTCTTGTTCAAAGTCCCTCAGGTCTCTGGAAGAAATAGAAAGTTATAAAAAAATTAGAATTATTAAGTGATAAAAAATGATAAATTAAAATGATTAAATCTAGTGTTTGCCACATAAAAGCAAATTGCATGTGCATAGATGGTGTCATTCCTAATTATTTAAAGTAGGTATTGTTCTACCTTTATGAAACCAAAGTTATTTTTATGATTTTTTGCAGGTCTTTGTAATAGACATAACCCAGAAAAACATTTTATGTGTGAAAACATGCTTACACGCATTATTTCAAGGACCTTTCAAGGATATTGTTGTAAAGACCAATTCAAAGACAAAAGGTTAGTCCATCTATACATCTCTTAATTCAAAATGTAAAAATGCATTTATTTGTATACATGGATTTTATTCCCTATTATGTCTTCTTGACAGGGGAAAGCTTAATGCTAAGTCAGTAGCAGATAAAAAGCATAAGGGTGATGAGGAGATGAGTCTGTTGTTTGACACATACAAATTGCAGTTTATGACTTAAGAGAAACATGTCTTCTCTTGTATGCTAAAGAATTGTATGGTGTTTTCTGAAGAGAATCTCTGATGGTTTTCTTCTGTCTCAGACGCATCAGAGCAATGTCGTGGGCTGCATTTCAGCCTCATACTGTTGCCTTAAAACATCACGTCAGTGTACGCTAAGTTCCACCATTGCTCTGTAACAGGTTAATATCACGTATTGATGAATTTTACCTTGGCATACAGCCAAATCTTCTGGTGCACAGAGTAAATGACGAAATTTTCAATGTAATTTGAGTTTTTGTTGAATAGCTCAACAAATTTAGATGCGGAGGGTAGTCCTAGCTGCACAGATCTTATCTGGTGGTTGTATAATGCCCAGCAAAAGAGGCAAATATAGTTTACAGGGGGGTTCCATACAAGGGGCTTGCAGTTAATACTGTTTCCAGGAGATGGCATACATCTTTTGGAGAAAAATGTCTGCTCACTTCCTAAAGGAGCAGTGAGGTGTAGGAGGAAATACTTCAATAGTTCAATTCGGTCCTGCCATTTCCACTTGAAAAATTGAAAGTCAGTTGGCAAACCCCTTGGGATTTAGGAGAGATGGAATGGGGATTGCTATCCACAGAGGAGAGCTTATATGAATAGCTCAGCAGGAGGAGGGCGAAGAATCCCCACCCAGCAACCCCATTTTCTTTGTGGCATAATATATGTAAGACCATAATACAATGCCCTCCTACTTTCATCTTTCTATATTGCCACTCATCAGCATTACAAAGCATGTAGCTATTAAAAGAACTGCCTCTTGGCACCCAAAAGCCATAGTACTGTATTTTCTACAACAAAAAAACTCGAGTCTCTATTATTTGTTTTGCTACATTTGCAGCAGTCTCCCCATTAAGCTTGCTTCTCACAGCTCCCTGATCTCATTCCCCGTTGGATCTAGATCAGACACACAAGAGGTCAGGCTGACTTTCAAACCTTCTTGCTGGCTGGCAAGCATAGAGAAGTATAACAGCAATAAGGATTAAAAAGTTCTCAGATGGGCCTACCAATGTAAACAGCCCCTCCCTTCCAAGCCTTGCCACCCTCTGAAACCCTCGGTGTAAACACCAGAGCCAGATGTATTGAGAGAGCATTTATTAACCCCTAGTTATTTGGGCCAGCCCTTGCAAGCATGGATGCCTGTCCCGGAGCTCTTACAAATACATTGTCCAGCACTTCACTAGGGTTTTTAAAGGTCCTGCAACTCCTGCTAAAGGAGAAGATTTGCCATGAGTTTGTGGCAATCTCAAATCTTGGAAGTGCAGTCTGAGGCAGTGAAGGGCCATTGGGCATTGCTCTTGTTGCTGACACACTGGTGTGTAGGTCTTTGTGGTAAATGGAAACTGGTACATCGTGATTTATGACACTGTGTGCATGTTCAAATTTACATAAATAAAAATAAAATTACCCTTGCTGAAAGGGAAGCAATATGACCAGCAGCAAAATCTAATCAGAACCAAAATCTAATCTATCTATCTGTCTATCTATCTGTCTATCTATCTATCTATCTATCTATCTATCTATCTATCTATCTATCTATCTATCTATCTATCTATCTAATTTATCAACAGTCACCTCCCAACCTGCTGACAGTCCAGAGTAAGGTAGCTGCAGTGCAGAATGCAGTGTATGGGGTCAGTCACTGAAGGAAGCTGCAGCCAGAAGTAGAAATAGTTTAGAGTCGGTTACCCAGCTGCTGCAGCAACCAGAATCTTCACCACACATCACAGCTGAGGGATTAGCTTGACCACAACTAGGGTCAGGTCTAAATTCATCAGAGGGGGATGTGTGAGGTTCCACACTTGCATGTTTCAGAGCAAATAGCTGAGTACTGGACTCCTGATTCATCAGATCCAGACCGCTACATCACAGACAGCCTAGGCACTGATCTGCGAGAGTGTAGGGAGGGGGCTGTAAATTAAGGAGGGCTATAACCCTCATCAGTCTCTGCCAGGGATTGCGTGTGCTCTTCCTTATGTGATGGGTTACATGGTTGCACCTCCTCATCTGTCCCATGAGCACAGGAGCCAGAACCATTCCTATTGTCACTATATAAATGCCCCCAAAGAGGATGTTTGTTAGTGCTGCCCTTTACGGTGACCAGCTTTTAGCTTATGCTTTGCCGTTCAGAACAAGTGTCACTGCCTTGATCACCGGCCTCCTACAGGTCTTCCTTTGGCTGTGAGCAGTGTCTCTGGAGCCTGAACCTAAACACACTAAGACTGCAACAGGCAACCCATCTTAACTCCCCGAGGCAGTGAATCTCATAACCAGAGACTCCATTATCTGTGACAGTGTGCTATTTGGACACCTATTTTGCATACCTCACTGGCCAAGAGAATGGCCCTTAATGGGCATCATGATCTCCCACCAGGTGGGCACTCTGATAGTGGTTGGTGTGCTCGGGTGTCTGTCCACCAATTGTCAGAGATAACGTGGCCCCTCAAAAACACTGGGAAATCTTGACTTGACAGCAGGCTCCTCTCAGCCTGCCTTTGTCCACTGTGCTCTACACACCAGAGGTGGGGCCAGTTTCAGACTGGGTCGCAAAGGGTTGGGATAAGCCTATTCCAGCTGCACTAAAGTAAAAGCAAGTGAAACAGCTGGTAGCAGGTAAGTGGTGTATTTTTTAAGTTCCTGGGGGATATTAGAAATGCACTTATCTTGATGCTAGTGGGTAGTTTTAAAAGAGCTCCTTGGATTTGCTGTAGTCAGCTGTTTGCTTATTCTAACAAATAAATATAAGACACTGCTCTTCAAGAAATGAAAGGTTAAATTTGGATGCCTTCCATAGGAAATGGAAGCATAAGGGCGAGTATGTGTTTCGAAATACAGATGTTACAATTCCCATTCTGGCTTGCAAAACAAACCCCAAGCCCATGCTATGTCACTTTAATGATTTATAAGCACATCTTTAAAAAAATCACTTATTCACTTCCTTGTGATGGCTTTCTGGTACACATGAGGCTCAGCAGCCTGCTTGTTTCTCATGCTGCAGAGATTATTGCTTTTACTGATGGCCAGACTGTGGCTGCCCAGGAGCAGATGTGTGAGTGAGGGGAAGTGAGGAAGCTCAAGGCCTTCATCTCCTCAGGCACGTATTCAACAAGCAGCAATCACAGTTTTGCATCTTGCAGTCAAAACTTCAAATGGGGCAAATGCATTTCCCTCTCACACTGCCCACTGGGCTGGTTTGGAGATGGTTGTGCTGCATCTTGAGATGTATATGTATGCTGCTCCAAACATTGAGATAGTGTTCAGAAAAGAAAATCAGATAGCTTCTTGCACCTTTTGACTCTCCTTCTTTAGTCATAAGAAGACAAAATCTGCATTTCTGTTAATCTGAAAGGACAGGGTCTTTCAAGAGTATCTATACAGCCTGCCTCACTTCTGAGGCCCTCTGACACCTGGAGCTTGATTTCAGAAGGGCTGGACACCCAGGACTGTATAGATACTTCCAGGTGTTTGATGCTCAGACAACAAAGAAAATGCAGCTGTAGAAATTTTGCCAGTGAGGACAGGAGCAGGTCTAAATACAGACATGCACATGCAAAAGCAAGAGTGGAAGAAATGAGATCAAGATCATAGAGATATGGAAATATTATAGCATTGACTAATCATTTAAGATTTACTCTGAACCACTCAGAAATGGAACAAACCAAAGGAAGTTGTTTTTCAGTTTTCTTTGACTAATGCAAAATCTTAACCATATTTAATATATAATTGGCTTTCAAAAACTTATCTGATGGTATGATGTCTACTTCTTCTGTGAGATTTACTGCTCTTTAGAGCTGAAATATGTAAAGGGGGAACCTTTAGCTAGTTATGATAAATGGCTTATCTCCATTGACTTCACTGAAGCTAAGGTATATTGGTCTGATTTTTTAATATCTGACCTAAAAGGGCCAGAAAACACTTTGAGGACACTGGCACTAAATCTGCTTCTAAAAGGAGGTACTGCAACAGTTTTTCTAAAGACTAAGACGTACTAAAGGCTCTAACTATGAAGCTTGCAAGGTGCTGAGGGTATTTCCAAAGACAGAAAACACTTTCCCCCCCTGCCAAAACTGAAACTCTCCTCATGCATATTTTTCATGACTTATCCAGATTCCTTTTTACAAGGAAGAAGTTGCTTAGCTTAGATGCTAAATGCTGGCCTTTCTCTTTAACATTCTGTGTGGAATCATGTTACAGAGAATTAGAAACTTCCAGCATCTTTAGAAAGGGCCTCAGCCCTCCCAGGAATGAATTGACAATGATTAACATCATTATTTCAATGATTGCCACTTTACCCATCTCACAGATGCCCTAAAGGTTTTCTTCCATCATATAACCACAGCTGAACACTAAAAATCCTTTCCACTGTAGGAACAACTATCTGAAGATAATTTTCATTTCTCCTTTTCACATACAACTGTTTACTCCATTCTCAGAGTAATGCTTAAAAAAAATGCTGGTAAAAACAGAAATGAAAGCAGTTGCAAAAAAAAAAAAAAAAAGCCATTTCGATTTGGTTAAAATTGAGACATTTAGGGTTAACTGCCTATGGAAAGCAGCAACAGCTAGTCTTAGGGGCAGAACATCAAGGAAGAACATACACTGCGCTTGTCACCGGGAGCATACTGACTTCTAACCAGAGGAAATGTCTGCCAAAACTTGAGCCGAAGAGCGTAGAGCTAGCCTGATGCAAAACCAATTCTATTCACAGTTATTAAGGATCAGGCAGGGAAAAGTTATGATTTGGTCTTGGAGCAGTCGCTGTGCCATAGAACTTCCTTGAGAATTGTTTTATTTTAATTCCACAGTCTAAATGTTTTGATTACCAAGGCAGTGTTTTCCCATGAGGCATATCTCAAAGAGATGTGGTGCCAGAACCAAGTGGGATGAGATTATAAAATACAAGAAGCTAGAACATGAGAAGTTTGAAACTCAGCTGTGAAAATGTTTATTGGATAAATGTTTACTCTGCTGTGAACTCATATTTATTTTTCTTTCAAAACTTTGAGTCTCCTTACTGCTTCACTGAGACAAGTAATTCACTTTGGAAAACATGACATGGTTAATTAAACAGGTGAGAGAAACTAGTTTCTCAACTGTCTGGAGATTCAAAGATTCAATTGCAATTTACAAAGAATATTATTACCATTGTCAACCTGATGTGAATCCTGGATTGTGTGAGAGTGATAAACACAAGAATACTGTAGAAAATACCCTTTAGAAACCTGATACCATTTAAAAACTCATCAATGCCAATGGTCTGCTGTTCCAGGTGATCACAGTACACTGTGTTTTTCATGGATGGCTTGTACTACGTCTTATAAATACCTTACTGTTTTGCTCCATTTTTTTTCTAAAGGCCGACTGCTTTAAAATCTCACTATGCTGACATCTGGGTAACAGATTAGAAATCCCATGGCTATTTCATAGCCATTTCTTCTTGTGCCAGAATTGGTTTTAGCTTTTGCAGCCCGTCTTCCTCTCTAATGTACATTCTTGTGATATATTTATATCTCTTAAGTCTTCACCTTGCTAGCAGTGTAAAGTTAGGGGGCATATCTTTGTATGGATACACAGCATGGCCAATGCATCTTCTCTCTGGAGCTCACCTCAGCTCTGGTCCCACTCACTCACAGTTCCTACCCACCAACAATTAGCATCAGGGGCTTGAAGATGTATTGAAGAAGGAAGCTAAAGACCAGCCTGGCTGAACAGAGAGCTTTGGCTGAAATTCAGGGAAAAAAGGAGAGTTTATGCCCTTTGGAAGGAGGGGCAGACAGCACGGAGAAATTTAGAAAGGTCAAAGCCCAACTGGAACTTAATCTGGCTACTGCTCTAAGGGACAATAAAAGATGTTTCTATAAATACATGAGCAACAAAAGGAGGGCTAAGGACAATCTCCATCCTTTATTGAATGCAAGAGGGAACAGAGTGACAAAGGATGAGCAAAAGGCTGAGGTGCTTAATGCCTTCTTTGCTTCAGTCTCCAACAGTAAAGTTGGTTGCCATCAAGGTACCCAGCCCTGCTCAGCTGGAAAACAGACACAGCATGCAGAACTAAGCCCCCACGTTCCAAGGGAAAAAGGTCAGTTACCTGCTACACCATTGGGACATACACAAGTCTATGAGGCCAGCTGGGATACACCCAAGGGTAATGAAGGAACAGAAGTGCTCACTAAGCCACTTTCCACTATTTAGCATCAGTCCTGGTTAACTTGGGAGGTCCCAGTTGGCTGGAGGTTATCACGTATGCCACCCATCTACAAGAAAGGCCAGAGGATATGGGGAACTACAGGCCTGTCAGCCTGACCTCAGTGGTGGGGAAGGTCATGGAGCAGGTCATCTAGGGTGCTATCACATGGCACATGCAGGACAATCCAGGAATCAGGCACAGCCAATGTGTTTATGAAAGGCATGTCCTGTTT
>WEIV01017163.1:18285-31348 GCA_013390005.1 Calyptomena viridis
AAGCCCCCACATTCCAAGGGAGAAAGGTCAGTTACCTGCTACACCATTGGGATATATACAAGTCTATGAGGCCAGCTGGGATACACCCAAGGGTACTGAAGGAACAGAAGTGCTCACTAAGCCACTTTCCACTATTTAGCATCAGTCCTGGTTAACTTGGGAGGTCCCAGTTGGCTGGAGGTTATCACGTATGCCACCCATCTACAAGAAAGGCCAGAGGATATGGGGAACTACAGGCCTGTCAGCCTGACCTCAGTGGTGGGGAAGGTCATGGAGCAGGTCATCTAGGGTGCTATCACATGGCACATGCAGGACAATCCAGGAATCAGGCACAGCCAATGTGTTTATGAAAGGCATGTCCTGTTTGGAAGATCTGATCTCCTTCTGTGACAAAGTGACCCACTTAGTGGATGAGGGAAAGGCTATGGATGTTGTCTACTTGGACTTTAGAAAAGACTTTGACAGTCTCCCACAGCATTCTCCTGGAGAAGCTGGCTACTCATGGCTTGGATGGGTTTACCCTTTGCTGGGTAAAAAAACTGGCTGAATGGCCAGGCCTAGAGAGTGGTGGTGAATGGAGCTACATCTAGATGGCAGCTAGTGATGAGGAGTGTTCCCCAGGGCTCAGTGTTGGGGCCAGTTCTTTTTATCAATGATCTGGACAAGGGAATAGAATGCACCCTCATTCGGTTTGCAGCCAACATCAAGTGGGGTGAGAGTGTTGATCTGCTGGAGGGCAGGAAGGCTCTAAAGAGGGATCAAGAGGGATGAGATTCAATAAGGCAAAGTGCTGGCTCCTGCACCTGAGTCACAACAACACTACAGGCTGGGGACAGAGTGGCTGGAAAGCTGCACAGTGGAAAAGGACTTGAGGATGTTGATCAACAGCCAAGGACTGAACGTGAGCCAGCAGTGTGCCTAAGTGGTCAAGAAGGCGAATGGCATCCTGGCTTGTAGAAATAGTGTGGCCAGCAGGACCAGGGAAGGGATCATCCCTCTGTACTTGGCATTGGTGAGGCCACGCCTTGATTCCTGTGTTCAGTTTTGGGCCTCTCGCTTCAAAGAGGACATTGAGGTGCTGGGGCATATCCAAAGAAGAGAAACAGAGCTAGTGAAAGGTCTGGAGCACAAGTACTAGGAGAATCGGCTGTGGGAGCTGGGGGTGTTTAGCCTGGAGAAAAGGAGGCTCAAGGGAGACCTTTTGACTTTCTGTGACTCCCTAAAAAAAGGTCGTCACAAGATGAAGGTCAGTCTTCTCCCAGGTAACAAGTGATAGGACAAGTGAAAATGGCCTCAAGCTGTGCCAGGAGAGGTTTGGATATTAGGATTGGATATTAGGAAAGATTTCTTCACCAAAAGTCTTGTCAAGCATTGGCACAGTTTGAACAGGCATGATTCTATGATTCTAAACCCAAGCCCTCATAAAAATAGCTTGCAAAAATAACACTTTGATAATGAACTTGGACNTCTTCTCTCTGGAGCTCACCTCAGCTCTGGTCCCACTCACTCACAGTTCCTACCCACCAACAATTAGCATCAGGGGCTTGAAGATGTATTGAAGAAGGAAGCTAAAGACCAGCCTGGCTGAACAGAGAGCTTTGGCTGAAATTCAGGGAAAAAAGGAGAGTTTATGCCCTTTGGAAGGAGGGGCAGACAGCACGGAGAAATTTAGAAAGGTCAAAGCCCAACTGGAACTTAATCTGGCTACTGCTCTAAGGGACAATAAAAGATGTTTCTATAAATACATGAGCAACAAAAGGAGGGCTAAGGACAATCTCCATCCTTTATTGAATGCAAGGGGGAACAGAGTGACAAAGGATGAGCAAAAGGCTGAGGTGCTTAATGCCTTCTTTGCTTCAGTCTCCAACAGTAAAGTTGGTTGCCATCAAGGTACCCAGCCCTGCTCAGCTGGAAAACAGACACAGCATGCAGAACTAAGCCCCCACGTTCCAAGGGAAAAAGGTCAGTTACCTGCTACACCATTGGGACATACACAAGTCTATGAGGCCAGCTGGGATACACCCAAGGGTACTGAAGGAACAGAAGTGCTCACTAAGCCACTTTCCACTATTTAGCATCAGTCCTGGTTAACTTGGGAGGTCCCAGTTGGCTGGAGGGTATCACGTATGCCACCCATCTACAAGAAAGGCCAGAGGATATGGGGAACTACAGGCCTGTCAGCCTGACCTCAGTGGTGGGGAAGGTCATGGAGCAGGTCATCTAGGGTGCTATCACATGGCACATGCAGGACAATCCAGGAATCAGGCACAGCCAATGTGTTTATGAAAGGCATGTCCTGTTTAAAAGATCTGATCTCCTTCTGTGACAAAGTGACCCACTTAGTGGATGAGGGAAAGGCTATGGATGTTGTCTACTTGGACTTTAGAAAAGACTTTGACAGTCTCCTACAGCATTCTCCTGGAGAAGCTGGCTACTCATGGCTTGGATGGGTTTACCCTTTGCTGGGTAAAAAAACTGGCTGAATGGCCAGGCCTAGAGAGTGGTGGTGAATGGAGCTACATCTAGATGGCAGCTAGTGATGAGGAGTGTTCCCCAGGGCTCAGTGTTGGGGCCAGTTCTTTTTATCAATGATCTGGACAAGGGAATAGAATGCACCCTCATTCGGTTTGCAGCCAACATCAAGTGGGGTGAGAGTGTTGATCTGCTGGAGGGCAGGAAGGCTCTAAAGAGGGATCAAGAGGGATGAGATTCAATAAGGCAAAGTGCTGGCTCCTGCACCTGAGTCACAACAACACTACAGGCTGGGGACAGAGTGGCTGGAAAGCTGCACAGTGGAAAAGGACTTGAGGATGTTGATCAACAGCCAAGGACTGAACGTGAGCCAGCAGTGTGCCTAAGTGGCCAAGAAGGCCAATGGCATCCTGGCTTGTAGAAATAGCGTGGCCAGCAGGACCAGGGAAGGGATCATCCCTCTGTACTTGGCACTGGTGAGGCCACGCCTTGATTCCTGTGTTCAGTTTTGGGCCTCTCGCTTCAAAGAGGACATTGAGGTGCTGGGGCATATCCAAAGAAGAGAAACAGAGCTAGTGAAAGGTCTGGAGCACAAGTACTAGGAGAATCGGCTGTGGGAGCTGGGGGTGTTTAGCCTGGAGAAAAGGAGGCTCAAGGGAGACCTTTTGACTTTCTGTGACTCCCTAAAAAAAGGTTGTCACAAGATGAAGGTCAGTCTTCTCCCAGGTAACAAGTGATAGGACAAGTGAAAATGGCCTCAAGCTGTGCCAGGAGAGGTTTGGATATTAGGATTGGATATTAGGAAAGATTTCTTCACCAAAAGTCTTGTCAAGCATTGGCACAGTTTGAACAGGCATGATTCTATGATTCTAAACCCAAGCCCTCATAAAAATAGCTTGCAAAAATAACACTTTGATAATGAACTTGGACCTGCTTTATCTAGAAGATAAATCTAGAAAATGGTACAGAAATTGCCTGATGGGAGCATACAAATAAGTTTAAGCTCTCTGAGGCAGAGGTTGTTACTTCCTCTTTTTTGCCTTAAATGTAAAATGATGTGGCCTTGATCAGTGGCCTTTCAATACTACTGTGATCTCAGAGTTAAGTATTAATAGCTTCAAATAGTAGGGAGTTTTAAACCATGCTCTACTATCTGTTGTACTAAGGAAGACCCATGCATGTTGCTTTTTTTATGTTGGGAGGGACTTAACATGACAGAAAAGGCACTGATCTGGGTGAGGAATGAAGGGAGGGTACTCTGGCAGTGAACTTTCTCTACTACATCAAGTGGTAAGCTGTACTCCTTTTTACCTCTCATTAGTGACTGCAGACTGTCTTTCATGGTTTTCCACACAGAAAGATCAAGAAACTATGCAAATTCTTTACATTTGACTATTGTTTAATGCATGTTTTATTTTACTATTTTTAATATGTTATATGTAAACAAACACTACTGTTGGGCCAACTGTTATGTTCTGTTTATGGTTACTTAAGTCTCAGTTATTTGTGGAATGCTCCTGTATTCCTTTGGGCANAAGATTTCTTCACCAAAAGTCTTGTCAAGCATTGGCACAGTTTGAACAGGCATGATTCTATGATTCTAAACCCAAGCCCTCATAAAAATAGCTTGCAAAAATAACACTTTGATAATGAACTTGGACCTGCTTTATCTAGAAGATAAATCTAGAAAATGGTACAGAAATTGCCTGATGGGAGCATACAAATAAGTTTAAGCTCTCTGAGGCAGAGGTTGTTACTTCCTCTTTTTTGCCTTAAATGTAAAATGATGTGGCCTTGATCAGTGGCCTTTCAATACTACTGTGATCTCAGAGTTAAGTATTAATAGCTTCAAATAGTAGGGAGTTTTAAACCATGCTCTACTATCTGTTGTACTAAGGAAGACCCATGCATGTTGCTTTTTTTATGTTGGGAGGGACTTAACATGACAGAAAAGGCACTGATCTGGGTGAGGAATGAAGGGAGGGTACTCTGGCAGTGAACTTTCTCTACTACATCAAGTGGTAAGCTGTACTCCTTTTTACCTCTCATTAGTGACTGCAGACTGTCTTTCATGGTTTTCCACACAGAAAGATCAAGAAACTATGCAAATTCTTTACATTTGACTATTGTTTAATGCATGTTTTATTTTACTATTTTTAATATGTTATATGTAAACAAACACTACTGTTGGGCCAACTGTTATGTTCTGTTTATGGTTACTTAAGTCTCAGTTATTTGTGGAATGCTCCTGTATTCCTTTGGGCAGTCAGTGCATAACTCCCAATTACCTAATATTTTTTGGGGAAAAAATATCTCAGATCACTTTTATGCATCTTTTACATAGCTGTTAAATATTATCAGACATACAGACTCACTTCAACCCCACCACATCTGCAGTTGTGGTTGAAAGTAAGATGTTCTCTCTATAACAAGCAGTGCATGCTCAGTTTTTAGCTGAATTTTTAAAATACCAAGAACCAGGTTTTGCTCTCAGATCCTCAGCAGTTTTGCTTTTTTTTTCTGGTTATTTTTTTTTCTTGAGAGTGAATAAAGTCCTGATACTTTTCCATTACATGTGTCTCAGTCTTATTTCGGCAGCTTTCTGAAACAAATGGTCTGCTGATATTTTCTCTCAATCAAAAATGTATAAATGGATCTTCAGAAGAGGATATGCTTTGTATGAATCTGGACAGAATTAGTGACAATGATACGTTTACTGCAGTAGATTCTTTCTGCCACGCCTTTAAAACTAATTCCAAATGCATACAGTACTGCAGACTTTTAATTGGATAATTCTTGCCTGTTGACTTTCTTCCAGCTTCATCCTGTAAGGCAATGTGTGTCAAGATTTCAGTCACTTGCATATTTGTGTATCCCTATTTTTCATCCGTATGTGTAAACAACTATTTGCCCATGCAAAATGGGTCTTTAGATGTGCAAATACTTGATCTTCTTGCATAAATATTTTTGTAAGCAGATCTGTTTACAAAAATGACTACATAAAATACAGATATGTTTGAAATGAAATGAAATACAATTAAATACAGATCTCTTCACATGGATGCATACATACACCAAAAAGAGGGCCTTTGACTCTGAGGTTGGAGACTTCTGTCTCATACCATTGTATTTCTTTATGTCTGTGAAACTACCTCACAATTAAAGTAGCTTTAACAGTGAATCTAGCAAATATACTGACAAAACATCTAGGCACATGTTTAACTTTAGTGAATCTTAAGATCCAAGCAAGGTTAAGCACATGTGTCAGTGTTTTTCTGAATTGGACCCACATTTAGATCCAGAGCTCTATATTTTTCTATGCTTCCTGATTTCCTACACTGCAAGAGAACAAAATTAAAAGAGTTTATAGAGGATGCAGCATTAGGTGTTGTCAGATGTATTTTATAGCCAGATTCCTTTTGTAGTCAAAGTTAATCTGAGTAAGGGCTGAGAAATTCAAACATGTGCTGTGCACTGTATCTAGCATTTCCATAGCTGTTACGGAAATGGTGATCTTATTGATCTCCTCATCAGCTTACAGTTCTCCAAAAGTGAAGTCTGTGACATTTACTTCTCCAGAAAATTTGTGCATTGGCCTTTGAATGTTATTTGACAACACAAATATTTATGTTTAATTTACCTGACCAACCCATTAAATGGGAATCACATTATTCATAAATAATCAATATTTGGCTGGTGGTCCAGGATCCAAAGAACATTACATTTGTCCTGATTTCAAACTGAGACAGATAGTTATTGTAGAGCAATATTGCAGACAAATAGTTATGGAATGGGTTTTTTTGGTCAAAGCGCAGCCCTGAGCTGAGGGTCCAGAAACCATGTTTCCCTGGTGTTGAGGTGTCAGAAGGGAACTTGCAGTCCTTGACAAATGATCTTTTCTGTAGGTTATTAGCACACAAGAAAATTGCTCTCTTCTAGAAGTCTTTGGGAAATAAGGAAAACTTGCAGTATGAGGAAGGGAGAGTCCCTAATTCCCTGTGACTGCTTCATTTGGGTTTCGGGTATGGCATACAGAGGTGTAGGGCAAACCTATGTCTTCTGTCACCCACACTATGGTTTTCTTCCAAGATTTTTGCTGTTGTGTCTGTGTTTCCCATTCCCCACTCTCCTTCATATTATCATGGATATATGATATATTCCACAAGATGGATGTGGAAATTCAAGATCAGGCACTGGGACCTGCAGTTTGTTAGCTGTTCCATACCAGGCAGAGCTGAAGATATTTCACAAATTTAGAAAGAAACAAGAGCACTTGAATAGTTTTATAATTTGTGATGGTGATTTTAATGGCACTTAAAATTAGAAGTCTCATGACATCCTTCCTAAGAAAAAGAAAATGCTTCTGGTTAGAAATATTCTAATTTTCCATTTACATGACATGTTTGCAGCTATTTTTATATGAAGTTGTTCTCTTTGCCCCACTCCCCAGCTTTTTGCTGATTCATATGTGATCATCACTAACTTTATACTAGATAGATGACTTTATTTGTACTTCAGATTTGTACTTCAGTTTTCACCTACATTTTATAAATAGATACAGTACACTCAGCTTTTAAAAGTATAACTTTTTCGGCAACTTTAATTAGATTTGGTTTCTGTTTGCAAGTATTTTGTTGCTATTTTCTTTAAGTTTTAAGTTTAGCCCTGACTTGGCGAGACATTTGTGCATTTTGCTTACTTTTTAAAGAACTTGCAAATATTCTGTGCTAGATTGTTTAATTCCCTGTACACTTCCAAAATGCCACTTAGTGAAAACCATTCACAAAGACCAAGTCTCTTATTTAGCAATGGTGTTTAAGATAGCAAAGATCAGCTTCCATGTGGACAGAGCCTTCAGATCAAACAGGAGGAACGGGCTAAGAGATTGTACGACTGCGAACAAATGAAATCATGTGACGAGCTTTATTGCTGGTGAAATCTGTTTCCACTTGCTGCCACCCACTAATTTGACAATAGATTGCATCATGTGGTTGCAGCAACTGAGATGACTAGCAACCATTTTAAAATGCTTTCCTTAAAGGGGAAAACACCCTATTAAAGCAGCAGAACAGAGAGGCAGTGTCGTGAGCATGTTTTAAATTTTAGAGAAATGCAGTAATGTATACAGAAGTATATTAAATTTAACATAATCCAAGTATTCCGTGAGGAGCTAATGTATTAGCCAAAATTTGTTTATTGAGAGATTATTCTTAGTGGACGAAAACAGCTAAGAGTTTTGTTAAGAGTAATTTAGCTCATCCTAGAATTGCAATTACCACCTAAGTGCTGTATGGGAAACACACAACATTTTTCAAAGCAGAAAAATAAATAATAATGAACCCTTAGCTTAAAAATGCAATTCTCTCTGTGTTCTTTTCTTGTAAAGAAAAATCTACATTTCAAAGGAATATTTTCTTACATATGGAAATGCTTATTTTCTAGCTATTGAAGATCTGCCAGGAAATATTACAGAATATCATGTTCAGAGTTTTAGAAGGCAAATTGCTTCTGCATACACTGTATCTAGCAGACAGCTTTATGATGCTTTTTTACCTGTCTGTCATAACATCATAAGTTTTTCCAAAGTACCTGAAGCCTTTGAAAGTTAAGAATTGTAGCAGTATACCTTCATATGACTCACGTATTTAGCAATGCTAAACTGATTAGCAAGTAAATATAAACTACAGATTTACGTGCTTTAAACCCAATTATTAAATGTTCCTTGATGGAGGGAAACAAACAACTATGAAAAGTAAATGCTTGCTTCAGTAAGAAGATGGATTTTAAAGAGCACTAATCAAAGCACATATAACAAGGCTGTGCACCTTTAAAAATCAGTTTCAGATGGACTTTATTGTCTTAATTTACATCCTAGGGAAGCAAGGAAGGCCACCTTAGCTGTGGAAGATTTGGCTTTTTAGATATAAACACTGACTTTGAAACATCTCAGCAGCTTTTTCAGATTGTCACAGTAAGCAGAAACATCCATGTTTTTAACCAGATGGGAAATTTCATATGCATTTCTTAAACCAGTTAATTTTCTTCTTCAGTGCAAAGAAGCCAAAAGCTAATGCTGAGGTCTGGGACATACTTTCAAGTGCTTTTTGTGTCAAATTCCATGCAATCAGAAAGCCTTACTTTTTTTTTCTTTCTTTGGTTTTGTTTTAGAGATAAGTCAGTGCATTTTTGGCAGTTTATTCTTAATCTGGTTTAAACCAATCTAGTATTCTGACAGAAAAAAAATTTTTTGAAACTACCATAATAATTTGAAAAATTCTTTCAGAAATAAAAACTGAGCTCTCCTTAGATTTCATATTGTGACAAGTTTTAACTTCTTGAGTACGAGCTGTAGAAATGCTCCATGATCACACGTTTGAGGAAGTTTCCATCATCACATTTACCACTTATTTGGTGTACCCCTTGTTTTAAAGAATCAGAGGAGAAAATTGTTCTCATGCCTCTATCTATTGGGTACTTGGTTTCTTTCCTCACCAGTACATTTTTCTACTTACTTTTACTTGACTCCAACTTACAGAGTCAAGATCAGTTTTATTTATTGAGTCAGCATAATGCAAATAAATCTCTGCTGTTGGTTACTGTTTAATGCCTGCAAGAGAGCAAGCCCAGCCCCCCTGCCCTGCATCTCCTAACCAGTGAGGGGCAGCCACCCTGGGAAGAGGTCCTGAAGGCAGCAATGGCCCAGGGCAACTTTTCAGAGAAGGAGGAAAATTAATTCAAGAGATGGTTCTTGCAGGCAGGCGGACTAAGGGTGAGGAGTCAAGAGAAGGACCAAGTGGGATTTGGAAATGCAGCACGTCAAAACTGTTTTCCTTGGGAGTGCAACCATTGTAATGCACTCAGTGTTCACACTTCAATTTTAAAAGCAGATTTTAGTTCAGAACACAGAAATTTCCTGATACTTAGGAGTTGTGAAAGCACATTTTGGAAAAACAACAACTGAAGAAAAGCATCACAGGTTTGGAAATTTCGAGAAATCCTTAAAAAAAAATTTAAGCTTTATTTTTGAATCTATAAAACTAGAAAATCTGCTTGGAACATAAAAAAAAAATCCCCAAATCCCCTTCTCAACTGCTGTTTCTACATGATGTCATGAGTGCATTTTGAGCAGGTGAAATGCAACTACAAGGGGAAAGAAAACATGGGATTTCTACTCCACATGAAATTACTTGTGTTCACAAAGAGGAATTGTGGCCATCTTACAGAAATGCCACACACCAAATGCATTTAAGCAATGATTGACAGCTTGATGATACCTTTACCTGCAGTGTACCACCTTGTGTGCTTCCACAATGCTACCAGTTTTGATGTAATGATTAGTAGGCATGTAATTCAAAGCAATACCAGCACTAACCATGCTCAGCTTCCTCAGACAATGGAGGAAAATAAGGTGTAGGTTTCAGTCTGGTAAAAGACCCATGAAAAACTGTAGAACAAAATGACACACTAAGCCCCTTTTAGCAAACATAGTATTCAAATGACAGTTTAAGAAATAAAGATTTTGCATATCCTCTCACGTGATCCCTATGCACCAGGTTAAATGGCACAGCTGATCAAGAGATGACTATGACCCAGTTTTATTATGGGTAGGCTAACCTCAAAAGATGCAGCAGATCTTTTCAGCTCACAGAGGGATAAAATTACCTGTATACTTATGCAACCTTTAGTCAAACCTCCTGCAAGCCAACAGAACTTCCACTCAAGCTTATAAAGTTAGCTATGTGTAGAAGGATTTTTAGGACCAGAACCTAATATTTGTCCTAGTTCCTAAGCCGGAAATAATATGAATTCTCTCCCAAGTAACTCCAGGATATAAGTGGCTTGGGATAAAAATATACAAGTCTGAAATAAATCAAATCACCAATAAATCAAATCACCAATAAATCAAATAAAAAAATTCTTGCAAGAAAAATTTTGGAGATCCTTTTGCAGTGGAAAAATGTATCACATTTATTCATATCATTTGTTTTTCATGATGAAGACAGCAATATGCACCTCGTGCTTGTTTTTTTTACTTCTTTTTTTATCCTTCACAGGTCTTTATATTCAATAGTCCTTTGACATTCAGCACTATTGCCACGGGAGTTGAAGGATCTGTCTAGAGCTTGAAAGTGTTGGCTTGGATCTCTACTAGACTTTGTATATAGCCTTACTGATGGTGTCTCTTCTCAAAAGTTTGTTCAGTTGGAGTTGTTTTTCTTGGATTTTGCATTTTTCAGGTGACCCTTTTGACATGTCAGATAGGTGCTCCAGCCTTCTCCTCCCACCACCTCTTCACAGAGTTGCCATGGGGATACCCTCCAGCAAGTGGTGCTTTCCACCATGAGAAGACCTTGTTCCTCTCAAAAACTGTAGGACCTTTGAGTTAGATCCTCTTATTACTTTCATTCAGATTCTTCATGCAACAAGATCTCGAATCCTACACAGCATAAACTACGTGATTACTCAGTGCTTGGATAGGAAAGGATTGGTGGAACCTTTTCAGTTTTGGAGACAGAGATGCAGCTCCCCTTGTTCGTGTGTCACTGACAAAAAGAGGGTTACACAGGCAGGAGCTGACATTCAGCAGCTGCTACAGGTATCCACTGACCAGCTGCAAATGAGTGAGGGGCCCTCCTGAGATGCTGAGAAGAGCCCCAAGAAGTCTATGATACAAGTATGGGACCATCATCTAAGGGTGGGGTTATGAGCTGTGGAAAGCAACATTCCCACCACTGTGTCCTGGACCCAACCAGGCCTCCCTGTCTAAGGGCAGCCCAACAAGGCTCAGGTGATACGGCAGAGGCAGCGAGGTGAGAAAGGGAGGAAGGTTGCAACTCTTCTCAGTTGTCCTCCGTCAATCTGTTTAGCCTGAGGAAAAACTACAGAAAAAAATTGACATCTCTGAGGTACCCAGAATCTTTAAGACAGCTTTGCTTCACGGAACGGAAAGAACTGAAAGTCCCAAGGTAAGAATTTAGGACATACTTTGATTTTTTTTCTTTTTCATTTCATCTTTTGAGCACCTAGACAGAAATGGCACTGATGAATCATTTGGATATTTCGCTCATTAATCTGGGAAGCTGCATGACTTATTGAAAAGTCACAAAAAGACGTTTTATTTTAGTCAGTACATGCAGATGTTTAGATGCTGTTGCAATACTAACTGTCATTCTTAAGGTCTCAGCTTCTGTATGAAAAACTCTCTCTTCTGACTCATAAGGACGTGGACCATAGCGAAGAATGAGTGTTCTTTGTGCCAGTGAGAAGAAAGTATGGTGGTCAGACAAAAAAGATCGTGGAAATGATGACCATGATTAGGTCAGTTGTTAGTGGGCTCAAGGCCTTAAGCTTAAGGCTGCTGACTGTTGTTTAACAAAATGGTTATGAGTGCTTATAAAGCAGAGAAATTCCATGAGGTGGAAGAAGAAGGAATTAGGAAATCCAAGCACAAAGGCACTTGCCCAAACCTCTCCAAGCTATTTGTGGCCAATGGCAATGAAAAGAGCTGGACAGCAGGAGATGCTTTCCTAATGTGTAGTATGTGACCAATAATAACTGTTAAGAGCTTTTATTAATCTTACAGAGCAGCTACATATTCATGCATATTCATACTCTTTATCTGCTTCTTCTTGTTCACTCTATCTCTTACTTACTCCTTATTTCTCAGTTTTAAGGAAAAAAAATCCTCGTATACATACTAAAACAAAACTCCATTTTTCAACAAACAAATAACATTTTTTAAAAAATGGCAAAATTCTGGTTGTTTTGATCTGCATCAGGGATCATTGCAATTACTCCTAGTACTCCTTATCATTCACTGCTAATGCATGAAAAGGACAGTTTTACAGTTTATGCTGTCATTCTTACCAGAAAGTATAAGATGCCAAAACCTGGAAGTTATTAGGAACTGTCTACAAAGTATAATGACTGATTGTACATCATCCTTTGCAATTTTTTTTTCATAGTATTTTGAAGGAGTTCCGCTTGCTCTTGGAGAAGCTGGATAAGATCTTAGTTCATTTACTGATGTTCCAATTCACTTTATTTTCTTTTCTTCCCTTAAAATCTCATGAATTCTCTTTAAGATGTTGAATATCATGTGGCTTGAAAAGAACCATCAAAGACATTTGCAGTGGTAGTTCCACTGCCTGTTCCTATTTTTCATTCCGTGTTTGCTTTGACATTTTTCAATGTATTTTTTTAATGGTCCAGATAGTGGCTTGTGTGGCTTTTTTATTTCACTTGTTTGGGCAAATTCTCAAGTTCAAGTTGCTTTGCATGGATGACTACTCTGAACTCACAAAGTTGGAAACCACACAGGAGCTTTCAAAGCCAAACTGATCATGACTGTAGTCCCAAACCTTCAAGCTGAAAAGTGCAACCAGTGAAATGCTGGAAAAGCAGTAGTCCAATTGTATGATTTTTTAATGAAATACCATGTGTAGAGAAGCAGGTAATATCTATGCAGGAGTGTCTACAAAAGCGTGATAGCAGAAGGCCTGTACTATGTAGGCCTTGTGTTGTTGGATGAACTGGTCTAACCTGACTAACAGAAGTTCAGGATTTTATCTTGCTTCAAAATCAAATGTGG
>WEIV01017163.1:40830-83339 GCA_013390005.1 Calyptomena viridis
ATCCTGTACCTAAAATTGTTGAGCTGTGTTTAACTTAAACCCCTACGTCTATCTCATCATATGACTAGCTGACTTGTACATTGGGTTTTATTTCTACATCTGCTGTGCAGCATTGTAGCACATCTAATGAATGCATTGACTAACACCTGTCCTGTCCTGGTATTTTAAAGTAATTTTCAGTAGCATATGATGTGTTCCTTGGATTTTTGTATCTTGGGTGAAGGAGATGGGAGAGAAGGAGTGAAGAGCAAAAGAACAACCACAGGGAAACAACCCTTACCTCTTTTTGAGATGTGGTTTGGAAACTGAGACATCTCAAAGTCCAAGGGTTGCCTGATCCCTCTGTACACTATGCTTCCCCCCAAAAAATCAAATAGCTCTCTCTGTCATTAAACACCTAATATGTATATAGCTTTCATAATATGCCCCTCCCCAAACATTTAGTTTTCATGAGAAGACAGCCATCCTATTTCCTTTCTGTCCTGAAAATGTGTTTGGGAACTCAAGTTTGAAAGAGCCTGGCATGCTGATTCCCAGAGACACATCAAAGGAGCGGCAGTGGAGCAACGGGAGCTCTAAACCCAGGAGACTGTTCAGTACTCTAGAGCACAGGCTGCAGGATGACTTTGCATTTTAAAAGACCAACTATCAATTGTCAGAAGAGGAGTATAAAGGATAAGGTGTCTTGTGAGCTGCATTGGAGCTATTCTGATTAGTCCAGTGTCTCAGGAGCCTTTACTACAAAACAAAAACTTTTTAGGCAGAGAAAGCAGCTGGTCAGTGCTTTGGAACAACATTGATCCACCAGTGTAGAAGGAGAGAGCTCCTCAGGGAGGCGCTACCTCTGTGCCATGCCAGCCTTGTTGTGACATAGGAAGGGTACTAGTGGGTGACATTGGTAAGGGTCAAATTCCTATTTATGCCTCATCAGTTTAGGATCAGTCTTACAAAGTACAGGACTGCACTGTATCTGCTGTGCTATGTCCAAGAGTCCTTAAATTTTTGATTCTTAAAATATTGGAAGAATACTACTAACTTGTTGTAGTGTTCTGTTTATCTGTTTCTATGTTTATATGTTTTAATATGTAGTTCTGTATAGAGCTGTATCCCCTCCCCAGTGTAACTCTACCCCCACTCCTCTCATTCTCCCCACATATGGACCCAAACCACTCCTCTTCCACCTCCCCTTCCCATTGGCCATTCCCTAATCCCCTCCCAAAATCCTAGACCCCTTTATAAACCCATGCAGACAGGAAGTTGAGGGAGATCCTGTTCTGGACCCCCATGGGGTTTGACCTCCTCTGGAGCCTCACGGCAACAGAGGATCAATAAACCATATGTGTCCACCACGAGGGTCTCCGTGCAACCTTTTTACCCTTGGTTGATGCTTTCCTGGACTGACTGAGCTAGCAAGACCAAGAACCAAACCAGGGATCGCATCACTAACTATTCACAATGCAAAAAAAAAAAAAAAGCTGTTTGAGCGCATGCTCAAGTTAGAAAAATAAACACAGTAAGTATCCCTTTTATTCATGCTTATTACAACCCTCTACTTCTCTTGCATTTAGGTACACAATTTCAGAAGACCAGCATTTGGTATACAAGGTATATCCTTATCACTTATATATTGTAAGGATGTCATTTTGTCTGCCTGTCCTTACTCACTGTCTGCCTGTACTTACATTTGAACTTTTATGAAATAGCTAGTTAACAAACCTCATGTAAAAGTTTCTTCAGTCACTAGATTTAGTAACATTAATCTTGCCTTCTACCCCTTTTTTTATTCCAACTTTCAAATCCTTCATGCGAATGAGATTTAAATTTGACTTAATGAAAAATTTGTCTACTGTGTTAACCAAAATTGTCTGAAAAATTAATAAGAGGAAGTGCACTTATGCAAAGTTTTCATAAAAATGGAAGTGAAAATCAATTCCGAAACATGAGTTCAGTGGCAGTAGCACCACTATGGATAAATATACATAGGTACACTTTTCACTACATCCATATAATGGCCTAAGATGAGATGATAAGACTATTTCCAGATGACTTTTATGTTCCAGCTATCTACAACTGCAGAAGTTGCTTTGGAAGAACAACTGCAGCCAGTGCGAGCTACCTGTATTAATGACCAACCTGGTGCCACATCAGACCTAGTGTCCAGAGTACAGCACAGATAGCAAACAGCCTACTATCGCTCACAGAAGAACTGAATTTGGGCCAAACACTATATTTCTGCAGTTGGACTTCCAGGAAACATCATTCTTTAAATAAAAATGTCCTCTGTGACTTAACTTACATTGGATTTAGCTGGTCTTGTTGGTGTGCAGTTTGGGTCAGTGCAAGCTTCTGCCTATCACTGACTCCACACCTAAATAGGTCTACTTATTGGGACAGTGTTCACTGATCAGGAACTCATTACCTAATGCCATAAATGTGGCAACATGCTGTCTGTCCGTGTCACTTCTGCTGCACAGGAGATCCCTGTTATTAAATAAGAACATTACACAGTCCTTAACAGATTAATCCTTAAAATACAATGTATGAAATGAAATCTTTGATTTTCATGGGGGAAGTTGTATTGTACCATAAGGAGATTGTCCTGTTTGTGGGTCTTGAGGCAGGAATATGGGCAGTCTCTCAACACACTATGACTTCTTAAAGCATCTCTGTAGTGTTCTTGTCGCATCCAGTCTCCTTCTTCAGATCCGTCATCAACACCATAGGCTCCCCCTGTCAAATTCTTCTCGCGACCCTTTCAGCATCTGCTTATTGCAGCACCACTGTTTCACTCGCCTCTAAAAGGAAATGTTACATCATTATCCATAAGGCCACATAATAAAAGGAGAAAGAGAAAGCAATTACATGGGTTCAAGTTGGGTATATGGACTGTTTGTCTTCTCCATTGCTCCCCCATCAGCTGATTGTGCTTGTATCTAGCAGGACTTATAGAGCAGGACATCAAGCGTCTGGTATTTCAGGCTTGGCTATCTTGAAAGCAGAAACCCTGGCAGTCCCTGTGCGTTCTTTTTATTTTTGTGGCAAATTATCTGAAGGCCTGGAAACTCTCTGGACAAAGCCTACAAGACCAGTATGGCTCACAGCATCCAGGTATGGCACTAACTGATGGGAAGAGTCTTTCCGGTTTTCACTGGATCACAAGCAGATGGTGAAGGTGCACTGAAGTCAGAGCTTAGCAGACAAGGTCCTGCCCTCAGGGCACTTAATCAGGGTCCTTCAGTCAGGTTGAGGCATGCAAGATAAAATGACACAATATTGTCAGGGATAGCAGCTGGCCTGCTAGCAACCTAGAAGACATTCTCGACTTTGACAGCATTCCTGTGTACCCCTGAGAAGCTATTCTTGTCCATCCAGGAGATAAGGATGGTGCATCTGGAAAGTCCCAAAGTATGTTTGATAAACATGGTAAAGGACTGACCACTGTGAGGACTGAGTGCTGGACAGTACAGAGGGTGGTGATGGTGTTAACCAATGTTAATTATGAAAAACAACCTTGAACCAATTGTATTGAAGTATACTAGCCTTCTGATCTGTATATTCGCTTATGCTTTTTACACAATAAATCAGTTCTTCACTTTCCTCAAGAGAGGTGAGTTCGTGTCACTTAGTCCACCTCAACAGCAACACAATGTTAATCCCTGAGAGAACCAAACTGTCTTTGTTCTCCTCTTCACATGGGCTAGGAAAATAGATCAGGACCCTATAGACCAGTGGCTCCTAGTGCTCCCCAAACCATCTGGAAGTCCTAGGAAACCTGCTGGGCAGAAAGGATTCTGTCTCCTGGTCCATCCTGCTGTCCTGATTCTAAATACCAGGTGGGGGCCACATTTCATGTGCCTCAACAAAAAATCAAAAAAGCCCCTGCAGCCATGACCCAAAGTAGAAGTAAGAGCATTTGACTTGAAGCAAGCTCCCAGAAGCCAGCAAAAAAATCCTTGCCCCTCTTTGTCTCTTCTGTCCCACCTATTGGGGGTTTTGAAGGGTGGTAGGGGGCTGTGAGTGACCCCCCCAACAACCCAGTAGCTGAGTTCTAAGGAAGAGAGGCCAGGAAATTGGGTGGCTGGGGTGGGAGCCTCCTGTGGCACCTTGGTCCACCACCTGAGTGCCTGTTGACTACCCTTGCCTGCCCTGGCTCAGAGAAACAAAAAACCCTTGGCGGGACAGCCTCGGTAAAATAACACGGACAAGCTGACCACCAAAATCATTTTGCTTCATCCAAAGCACAGCTGGGCGCTGCCTTGCTTGCAGGGGAGCCGTCACAGCTGCCATTCTAAGGCAAAAAATCCCAGATTTCATCCCTTCAGAGGTCTGCCAAAACACAGCTCTCTGCTGCTAGTTCTGTCCTTGCTCCATACCTTTAAAATACATATGTACAAGGAAAAAGGGAGAAGTAAAAATGTAAGACAGCCTCAGACTTTCCTGCTCTTAGATTGTTTAGGGTTTTCAAAGTTCACAGTTTCCTTGAGGGGAAAAATAGTTACCGTGTCAAAAAATGCCAGGCCTCCTGGCTTGGAGCAGGACTTCTCAAGTTCACTTGCTAGCTATTTCAGCGTTTGTCTGCCAATTAAACCTCTTCTAATGAGAAATACAACACTCATTAAAAGGGTAAACATCTGTTTAGAATATGCTGTCCTCCTTTCTCCTAAAAAGCAGCATCACGGGAACAGCTATTGTTAATCCTGGTGGGTTTTAGCTGCAATAATAAGTCCTTATTTTTGCAGTATTTAAAAAGAATTTATGTTTGCATAACAAATTAAAGAAACTCGGACTGGGAATGCGCACATCTGCAGGATGTCCTCGAGGCACTAACCTTACCCAAGAACACAAAGTCCTTGTTATGATATGCGAACTAATGAATCAGCTGAAGGAAGCATTTATATTTTGACTGTGTTTTAACTTTCTCTGCCTCAAATTAGCTGTGACTGTGACTATGACTCTGTAAGATTCTGTGAACTTTCTAGCTGAAATTAGTCTTTCCACTTCCGGATGTTATCACAGAGAAAGCAATTTGCCAGAAAAGGAATAATTGATCTGAAACTATCCCTTACACATTTTGATATTTGGAGAAAACAAGTTGCAGACCATAATTTTTTTTTTGCACACTTGTCTGTAATTTGCTAAACCTGCACTGCTCATAGCTGGTTTAAACATAAAATTAAACTATGGTCAGGTAGTAGCACCAACCGCATGTGGATAGGCTGCATTCTCACACAACGTGGATTATTCCAAGAACAGTTAAAGGAGCTTCGTACCTAAAACTTTCCATGTGCTGCGGCTTATTACCTTTTATTAAAATAATGCATTTTTGGTTGACTTTGTTCTGTCAGAGTGAGGTTTTAAGAGGTCTTCAAGTCAATTTATTGGCAGTTTTGACTAACATTTATTAATCACTCTATTATGCATTTTATGCAGTGCTTCCTTAGTCACTAGAGCATCTTTAAATTTCCAGACTTTAAGGTCCTTCCATCTTCTGCCTGGATCTCTGTTCCAGAATTAGTTTGAAAAGCATTTAATTGGCAATAATAGCTCTTCTGATTTGTTTGGGGCGGGGGGTGGGGGGATGTTTGTTTTGTTTGTTTTGGTTTTTGTTTTTACAGTACTTGGACATTGACATTGATTTGTCAAACCCAAAGCTTTATTACTGATTAATTTGGAGGAAAAAGGTATTATGTGGCCTTCTGGGATTGCATCACATGGGAGTTCAGATGTGGGCTTGTGCTGCAGTCTTTCTGGCTGTCTCCAAAATGCAGAAATATTTGAGTTGTAGTATGCTTTGTGTAAACATATCTGCAGCACACTCCTATATGTAATTTTATTCCAGCTGCCTGAGATATAAGTTTGTTGCTGTACAGCATGTTTTGGTACCTATACTCTCTGGCACAACGACCTGAGAGCCCAAAGCTGTGCCGCAGTGCTGTAGCCCTCCAGAATCAGTGTGTGCTTGTTTGTACTGTTGCACAAGAAGAGGGGGCTGGTACCCCCACTGTGGGAAGAGGAACATGTCCTGGGCCCTTTACATGTGTAATGCTTTTGTAAAACTCTCATCTAGCCATTCTGGAGATATTATTTAAAAGAACACTTAGTATTGTTATTCAAAGATTACACAAACACTGCTGACAAGGTCAGTGTCTAGAAGGATTATCTAGCATGTAAAGGCCAACCACGTAAATAAAGCTCCTCAGGAGTAGCATTAACTTGCCTTGTAGTACATAGATTTATGCAGTAGCTTTCTTCATCTCTTGGTTTACAAGTCAATCTTTTTATTTGCTTATGCTGTCTCTTACTCCTTATTTTTCTTTGCCTACCTCTTTCCTTCTATAATGTGCTGGCAGGTAGTGCTAAGGGATATTTTTTCCACCTTGTTTATACGTGCACTCATTGCTTGAGCATATGGTGAAAAAAAAAGTGGCCCTTTTTAAGTCTGCATATCCAATAACTGAGGTGTGGTACATTTGCAAAACATAGCCTAGAAGTTAGATGGTGGACACCTTTACACACACACACGCACCCACATGCATACACTGTCTCACCTTTGAAAAGGTACTTTACCTATAAAATTCCTCTTTTGTAACATAGTATGGAATTACTGCTGAGGGTTCCAATGCATTATAACAGAGTATGACTATCATGTGAAGCTACTCACAGGTCATTTATTTGCTAAAATAGTTTAGCTCATAAAATCACAGCTCCAATCTCTGCAGTGGAAGCAAATAGTTAAATAATAAATAAAAATAATAAATAAGTCACTTCTCATCCATGATAGAGTTTTTTCCTCTGTTTTTCAGCACCTTTTTTTTTCTAAACCTGAAAACTTTAAAAACGCAGCAGTCAGACAGCTCTGTTGTTCCAGAAACCAAGGTAAGAGTCTCCTTAATATACTTTTTCTCTGTATACCATTTTACACTACTTTTATAACTTTCCAACTCTCTGTTGTTGTAGGTGCCATTAACGCCATTTTTACTCATCTATTTTTCACTTTGTCTAAGTTTCCTCTGCACTTCGGGGGTTCTTCACCTGCTGCTGCTGGGATACATCCCCGTTCCCAGATCTCCAGTGCCATTGCTACTGGCACTGCTTCTGCTCACTGGGGCTGGCTCCAGCCCTGGTTCACTCCTGCACTTCCTACTTTGTTTTGGTTCATAGAGTCCTGCGACAGTCTTCACAAACCTGAAGCATCTTTCCTCCTTACTTGGTTGTTTCTGTTTTTCCTTCATTTGTTTCTGGGTAGCAACCACAACATGCTAGATTTGTGACACAGAAAGAATCTCAGCCTCAGAGAACCTGTCATGTCACGTTATTCCTATTTCCAATTGTTATTTTATCACTCTAGGTAATGGTATTCACCTTTTTCTTTCCAGCCTCTGTTTCACTGTGTAACACAACTTGTGGTTTCTGTGGCTGTATTTGAAAGAGGATATGTCAAAATAAATGAAACAACCCTCGGACTAATTAAACATATATTAAAAACTGTATAAAAGTTCCATTCTTTCTCATCCTACTGTGTTATGCTATCTATAGCAAATATTTTTGGTTTAATTGCCTTACATTGCTTCTTGAAATGTATCTTTAAGCATTTAAGTAAACAGTGTACTATGCAGAAAGCTCAGTGTCTACAGGTTTGTGGGTACCCAGAAGATCCTCAGATCAAACAATGGCTGTGCTTGTTTGTTATTTTTTAAACAAGGTTTTAGTGCCAGGCATTTCCAACTCCATCTGTCAAAAATTCATGAGTCATCAAAATATAGATATTGGCTTAAGAATTTTTATATTAAAACCAATTTGAACAAAGGCTAATTCTGTTTTCCATGATTTGTATTGTTTGCTGCTGCTGCTGCAGTCTTTCAAGTTCCATTTTAAAGATTTTTTTCTTCCCAACCAGGAGGGATAGTAAATGTCTCTATTGTCAAATGAGAGCTTCACAGTGTCATGTGAATTCAAGAACTGTGGCTTTTATTATTTTATCGTGTTAGTTTGTAATACTTAAGGCTCCTCCCAGAGTTGGTAACAAGGGATTTAACTTTGAAAATATTAGCATCTGCATCTGATTACATCTTTGTAGGACTTCTTATGAGCCTGATCATTGAAATAGCTCTGTATTACTTAGAACTATGAGTCTGCTGAAATAAGGCTCTAGGTCTAATCCTACTTATACAACACAGGCCTTGTGTTTCACAAAAGCAGTGTCACAGAAATATGAGCTTTGAGGAGAAACTCTCAGTTCAGAAATTAGGTTCTTGGTTATAATGTTTCATCTTTAGCTTACTAGGTGAGAGTTATTTGGTGTCACTTTCATTAGTGCAGAATTTAGATATATTCTGTTTCCTAGTGGGATTATAACTTTCTCGCTTTATTCTCTGGTATGTGTGACACTCTGTAGCTACGGTGCACAGTTTCAACTGTTAAATCTCTGCAAATCAGCATGGACTAAAGGTTTGTCTTCCTCAGAACTTGAGACACCTTAGTTTCTCAAGATAAAGATAAAGAATAAAGAAAATAAAGAAATTGCTGAAAATCTAAGTTGCTTTAAATTTATTTTGCTTTAAGACATCACCTCATTCCTTGTCATGTAAATTCTGATGCTTCCTGAATAGCAGAAGTAGTTTAGATGCTTATAGTTGAGAAATTATATTCCCTTTAAAGATACAACCCCAAGCAACCTCTTAGGAAATCTCAAGGTTCTGCTTCACCCCGCTTCAGCCCTTCTAGCTCTCCTACTCCACAACTCTCTCTTCTGCCATTGTTCCCAGGAATATATTGCAAAGGCTCCAAAATGAAGGAATTCAACATGTACTATTAAAATCAATATGAATTATCATCAGTGACTTTTATGTAGATTTATGTTTTACCAGTAATACCGGCTTAGGCACTCCTGTTTTGCCTTCCACATAATTTGCTACATCACAAAAAACCCCCCAAACAACAAAAAACAAACAAACAAACAAACAAAAGAGACAAGAAGTACATAAAATCTGTATATTTGTTTATATTTTACATACTATGATTTGCTTGTATTTTATTAATCCTTATTTATTTGTTTGTTTATTTTTTGCTTATTTGTACATTTAGAACCTGGATCAGCTGGCTGATCTATGTGATCATGCAGTCTGGCAAACTGAACGAGTAGCAAAGAGACAGCAATTAAAACTTGAAGAGAAGAGAGACCTAAGAGAAGAGGGACTTTTTAGCATGGTACTTCTGCTGGAAAAGTAATGATGCAGTCGTGACTTCAGACTGTGGTTCAATGGTTTACGCTTTATTTGACTGGGAATGAAACTAGTGCTGTTTCCAGGCCCACTTTTCCCATAAGATCCTGCTTTTGAATTGCAATTTGTCTCTTTCTGATGTGTGCCAATAAAACTCTGAGACTGTGCTACAAAATGGTTAAGGAAATGAGAGAACATGAGGTTTTTGAAGGCTAATTTTTAATGATGAGTTTACAGTGCAGCTTCCCAAACAGTTGTATCAGCACAATTCAGGGAGACAGTGAACTGTGGAGTGGGGGATGCGACAGTGTTCAGGAGATGATCTTGGAAGGCAGTTTACAGCCAAAGAAAATGTACCCAGAACCACATCCTCTCTCCTGACCCAGGTGAATTTGAAGCAGTCATCCTGTACTTTTAAAGTATGACATTCATTGGTATTAAAAAGCATCTGTTTCTGTAAAGCAGTTAATTAAACTCGTCATATTTAACTGGTTATGTAAAATAGCTAACTCATAATTTAAACTTGTGGTTGCACATTAAAGCCATTCTTTCGTAGGAGACACATAAAATATACTTTAGTGGCACCACTCAGTATTTCTAATTTTTCACAAGTGTCAGGGAATTTGAGATGCAGAAGTCCCACTGATTTTCAAGGGAATGTAGACCCCCAAATCATATAGGCTCTTCTGAAATTTTTTAACCTTTATTATGTTCTTTGGGAAAGTTAAAAAGCAGTTGTTTAAAGAGAACGATTACTGTGTGGGGTGCTTAGTCATAAGGATTTAGCATTAGAAGCCTTCCTGTGTCTCTGTGTGTGCGTGTGGCTTTACCACACATAAATTATCCAGCTTTCCTTTTTCCCCCTATGTGCAGAAAAACATAGGGATATTCAAAAGACTAGCAAATCATCTGAAACGTGAACCCATGCCTTTTATTCCCACTTTAGATTTAGTGTGGAAGATAGCCCCAGAACCAGCCCCAGTAAAAGAACTGCTTTATGCAAAGCAAAAGAAAAGCAGAGTAAAAACTATTCAGTTGTAAAAACAGTGGAGCTGCAACTCTTTAGCATTCAAGCAACTATCTCTAGAAGGGAAGCAGATTATGCAGTATCATATTGCAGAAGGGCTGTTCGACCCCATTGCACTTACTCAGAGCTACATATTTACTTTTGTCACTGTATAGCAGCGATTGCATTATATCCTTCCTGCCACGGCACTAGAAGAAACAGAAGGTTAAGTGTAAATGGGGGAGGGGAAAAGAAGGAAGGAGAAGCAGCAGGAAAAAGGCTAAAAAGGGAGAAAAGAGCAGCTGAAGAGAAAAGAAAAAAGTTCCTCAACAAGGCAGGAATAGATCCTAAAGAGAGAGAAACATAAGATCAGGCACTGCACATATGGGATAACTAATAGTTGTTTTTCATCCCTGATACGACTGAAATGAAGACAGTTTGATCATAAGACAATAGATGCATTTTATTAAGCATACATAAAAGTGAGAGGCACAGAGTCTGGCACCAGCATAGCCTAAAGGAATTTCCATGATTTGTGCCATGAATGCTGAATGGGAGACTTGTAAAAAGCACCTTTCTCTTAGGGATAGCTTGCTGGAATTTGTAAATATAGTTGAAAAAGCAACAGACCAAACCTGAAGTAAAATAGCACAAAGTGGTGAAAGTACCAAAGACCCTTTCCTCAGATACAGAAACCCACCACCAAACACATTTTCTTAAGCAATCCAGGAGTCACTTGGACTGATGGGTTTGAAGGAGGGGCTTAAAATGGTGGTGGACAACAGATATGGCAGAAGATAACAAGGTCTGGCTTCATAGTACAGGGTTTTCCAGAAATCCACCCCTCATGGGTGGGGGGTGATGAAGGAATACGCCTGACAGAAAGCATCCAAATTGAATCCCTTACAACCAGCTGCTACTTTTGCCAAGGCAGGTCATGGCATTTTTCTAGTAGTTTCAGCACCAATCAGATCATGCACCGTCATTAGGTTTGACAACCAGACCTCTCGGGTTTCACTCATTTTATGGAGGACTCACTCCTCTGGTCTCCACCCCAATATTCCTTGGTCATTGTCCTCTTTCTGAGATGCTTTTACAGGGCTGTACCTCAGCTTCTCCTTGTGTTCCAGTAAAAGGGTTGGCCTGACCAGCGGGAGAGGCTGTTGCCCTGCAGCTAGCATGGTCCCATATGTGGCAGGGCTCCAGCCAAAGACACCTGGCCCTGTTTCCATCCTCCTGAGAGGCTCAGCTGCTGTCGAGCACTCAGCTATGGCCCAGCACACAGCCCTGTAGGGCAGGGATGTGCTCCACCTCCTCGCACAATCCCATGGGCCAGCCTTCTTGCCTCTCCTATTGTTTGAGCCCACGCCAGAGGTCTGAACAATGTAAAAACTATTTTCCCTTAGCTGGAGAAAGAGCTAGGAAGGATCCTCAACTCATTAACAGAATGTCTTGGCTTGAGCAGAAGTGGCATTTTTCTCAAAAATGTGTTAGCTAACTCATTCTAACTACTATATTATATATTCCGGTGCAGGCTTAGCAAGTAATGTTTTAATATGTCTTATGAAGTGTACATGAGCCCTAGGAATAAGCAAACTAAACCATATTAAAGTACAATTTGTCCTGTCAATAAGAAGTCTAAAACCTGTTAGCTAACACATCTGAGAAAAGAGAAAGAAAACAAAACTCCTTTTATTCCTATCCACCAACACTGCTAGCAGTGAAGGAGGTTTGTGGATCTCAAGATGGTCTCAACATGGGAAACAGTGACAGGCAGCCAAATGGGTACATTAAGTTACAACTGTCTCTAAAAATACTGGTTTATAACAGCACAGAAGCCTTTTGAGTCTGGCTCTTCCAAATGAGCTGTATGAAAGTATTAGAAATCTCTGCTAAGTTGATGGGACATGCTTTAAGAAAAACAACTCTGGGCTCTTGCTAGACTTTGACTGGAAGCATGAGGCACGAGCCCATAATAAATTAGAGGGTACTGAACTGATAAGAAGGAGAGAGACAGAGTGGTATTGCCATGGCAGTGTGAAAATAAGAATAATTTATTGAACATAGCCAAATTTAATCCAGGGCAGTGGAGAAGAATAGCATCCTGGAGCTGTAATGCTATAATCAGTTGAATTGCCACATCTTCCACTATCTCTGCAAGATAAATACTACCCAGAGAAAGAAACACATAGAATCATTAAGGTTGGAAAGGGCCTCTAAGATCATTGAGTTCAACTGTTAAACCAGCATTGCAAAGTTTACTACTAAACCATGTCCATAAGTGCCCTGCCTACCAGTCTTTCGTACATACCTACTGATGCTTTGAGAATTTTTACTATATTTTTAGAATTCTAGCTTGGCTGTATAGGCTTACTTAAAAAGGGTTTCTACTGGGATTTTCTTAGTTATGTTTATATTCTTTCTGAGGATAACAAGGATAGCAAGACAAAACACAGGCCCAGAACCCCTAGAGAACCTCTAAGGGGCACAGGGAATTAGGTCTCTGGTTGGGTATATTGGGGACATAGATACAAGATGAACACTGGTTGGGCATGTTGAGGGGCATAGGATTTTGAAGATTATAAATGTGAGTGGATAAGCAGATTTCACTATTTTTTGGACCAAGCAAAACTTCCATTACAGTGCTTTTCCTTTCACCTCTATTAATTTATTTGGCAATTTTTTGTCAGCCTGATTTTAGGCATCGCTTCTCCATGGATGGTGACTTAACCACTTCACTGAGCAGCCTGTTCTAACGCCTGACCACTCTTTCCATGAAGAAATATTTCCTAATATCGGATCTAAACCTTCCTGATGGAACATGAGCCATTTCCTCTAGTCCTCTAGCTTGTTACTTGGGGGAAGGGACTGATCCTCACCTCAATACAACCTCATTTCAGGTAGTCATAGAAAATCAGGTCCCTACTGAACCTCTTTTTCTCCAGGCTAAATGCTCTCAGATCCCTCAGCTGCTCTTCATAAGACCTGTGCCCTAGATCCTTCACCAACTTTGTTCCCTGCTCTGTACATGTTCCAGCCTTAATGTCCTTCTTGTCTTAAGGGGCTCAAATCTGAACACAAGGTGTGAGGTGCAGTCCCACCAGTGCCGAGTGCAGGGTATGGGCTCTCTCAACTCTCGCCGTCCCTGCCATATTTGATGAATGTCACAGAGCTGTGGATATCTCTATCAGAAGTGCAGTAATCCCTGGGAGGATAGGCTTACTAGCTCCAGTCCTCTCAACTTGTGTCCTTTCACATCAAGTTACTGTTTTGATTACACTGGGACAGCACCCACTATTGAGCAATGTAAATCTTCTCCATATATTTATATACCACAATAAGCATGCGCAACATTTTAAGTTACTGAAGGATCTTACAGCATAACCCAGGCTTTGCACAGAAAAGGATCACAATAAACAATGGTAGGAAAGAGGATGAATGAAGGGAAGAACGAGAAACTATGATGCATTTATTCTATACACATCAACGTTGACTTCCTTTTATTATAGGTGCTTTATTTAAACAATGGTCAAGTACTGAATATTTGAAAGTTTGTGAATGCTAAGGTTGCCTATAGAGCATCAGCAGACTAAGGGATTGTCCTAAGGCTGGATATGCAAAGCAACAGCAGTGTGTTCACTGAGAAAGCCCATCTAGTCTCTGGCTTGCAGTTGTCACCTGTAATAAAGTCACCTCACTTGCCCCTCCTAAGCAGCAAACAAGCAGGGATTAAATTCTTTGGCCCCATTCCTCCTTGTTCTGCATGTCAGGTGCTTGTTTTTAAGTGCATAAAACCCTACCACATGCACCATGTTTGTATTGGCATGAAATGTTAGTAAAAGATAGTGGGTGCCTTAATACAGCTTAAAGAAAGAAGATCTCTGCTTCCTTCTTTATGTTTATGTCTGTGGCTAAAGCACAGCAAGTGAATGGAGAACCTCAGGCAGAAGCAGGTGAGAGAAAAGGAACCTGCTGGCAGGAGATCCCAAATTAAAGGTTACCTAAAACGCCACGGAGACATAGAAAAGATAGTCATAACACGGGGTCCAAATCTATGACTGAGTCAGGAAAAGGTCATGGAAAAATCACTGTAGGGATTAGGTGTTGAAAGTTGTTTATAAAGTATAGACAACAATTGTGTAAGGAGGTTCCCAGACCCAAATCCTTTGCTTTCATGGCTAGATGCCGTGACCAGACTGACAAAAAGTGGACCTCTAAGAATGGTGTTATCAAGACCTTACACGTAATCCCACCATTTCTAATGGGGGAGGGTGTGCAGGTCCTTCACTATTGCTTCCTCCTCCTCTGTCCCTAACTGATCAGGATTAACACACTCTGTGGAGCATACTAAATTGAAAGCTCATGGAATATTACACCCTCGCTTTTTTCCCAAGAATTTATCTGAAGTGGGAAACTGTTAAAAAACTACTGCAGCAAGGAACTACAACAAAGCAGAGGACAGGGGAGAGAAGGATGACAGAAAGGGAAGTGGCAAGCATACTTTCCCTGGATATCAGGGGACTTCCCAGCAGCACAGCCATAGGAAGTGGCAGGTACTCTGACCTCATCTGGATTTGAATCTACTTTTCATACTGACTCTGGTACTAGAAAGCACAAATTATTTTGTTCTGATTTTTCCTCACTCAGTATTCAGGATCGAAACTTAGCTTTCCCAGGCCATGGTATGTTTGCTTTGTATTTTCCTTGTGGGCAGGGATTTGGCCCTGATGAGTCATGTTGGATATATGAAACAGCTGGCCCATAAGTGGAGTTAGATTCTCTGTCTAGTCATCCCTGGCAAGTGCTTTTGGCTCATCCCACTGACCAGTTCTTGATGCAGTTTCACCACCTGCATAGTCAATAACAGTACCCATGGATCTTCCCATCCAAATAGATAACATTAGATTTATGAATTTATCATTTCTATAGTGACTAAGTAAATGCAGAGCTCCATCAACTCCTCCTGCTCCCCCCTATACTCTGGAAAGCAGGGTTCCTGAAGAGAATGTGTCCTGAAGAAATAAAAACAGGGGTTATTGTTACAAGTGTACTGACAATTGTACACCATAACTGCCACAGCAGAAGTGTCCTAGGTAGCCATTGTACTGGCATCACCTCAGCAGCCAGCAATGTGAGTTGTGGTAAGCTGCAACTCTCCTGGGCCCCTCATGCCTTTTTACCTCCTAGTCAGCCCTCCTGCCACAAAGGTCCTGATCTCAGTTACACCAAAGGAACCCAGAGAAACGCCAGGCTTGGACCAGATCCTGTCACATCTGATGTACACTGCATGCAGTGTGTGCCCAGCAATCATAATGAGCGATGCTGTTTTCATGCCAGAGCTGGCTCTGGATGAAGACAAAGGCTCAGAGTTGCTTTGGTGGATAGTACTCAAGCAACAGGCAGAGTGGCTCTGTAAGACTCTGTCAGCCTCAGCTCTGTCTTGTCTTCCTTGTTGCAGGTTGCTACACAAATTAGGTCCTTCCAGGACAAGGCAGACACCTGTGTATTGGTTTGGCTTTGTTCGCTTTATCTAATTACCTCTAAGCAGCTCATTCAATATAAGGAAAAAATCTAGTCTTATACTAATGGACTCTTTTCTGGACAATATAAATCATGTTGTTTAGCCAGCCTTTCTTGAAATTTTGGAATTAATTCTTATAACCCATTTCAAAAAGTAACCATCGTTGTATTGTTTTAGCAAAACTAGGACTGTTCAATAATATTTGATAAAGATATTAAAAGAAAGAAAAATATCTTTCTCCTGTTCAAAAGTATTTTCACATAATGTGGCCAGTGTGGATGTGTGTGAGAAGCCACATGGCAATCTGTGGAAGAAAGAAGCCAGACTCAGACATCTTCCATTACAGAAACTTTTGGCAAGGTATAGAATTCCAAGTGTTTTATAAAGCATTGTTTTATTATCTTGTTTTTGACTGCAAGCAAAATCTCCCAGTTGATTTAGCATCTTGTATAGTAACAAAATCTAATCCAATAGCATGTCAGGTAATACTGACTGTTGTGTCTAGTGTTCCTATCTAATATTTCAGAGAATACAGATCCTTAAAATCAGTGTCTGTCAGAAGCTGATTTGTTCTCCTGGCATCTCTGTTATTATCAGCCAATATCACATGAAAGTGGCCAAATCATTACTAAGAGTCACAAACTTATCTGTCACCAAGGTACCCTTAATGTTACTGAGAGGGGCTAGAGCAGAGATAGTTTATCCTATCTTTGCTTTTCCTTTGCATTCTCGGGCTCTTTTTGTCCCTGCATAATTTAAAGCATTCCCTTCCTTTGGGTCAAAAGTAAGGAGGAAATGGCTTGAAATTCTTCAGCGGCAAAATGCCTTCTGGCCTCTGGTTGAACTGCCTTAGGACAACCTAGAATACACCATGCCACACTCAACACCTACAAAGGGAAACCTGGGCAATGTGTTCTACTACACACCATCTTGTCAAGCTAGGAGAAACAGTTATGTAGAAATGTTTTGTAACTATTTCATGACAATTGTAAAGAGTCAATGGCATGCACCAGCTTGGTTTGAGTTTACCAAAATGCTACAAAATCCCATGCATTCCTGGAAGGGCCTATCCACTGACATTATGTCTGCAGGATGGATTGGAAGATGAAGCCGACGACTTTCCTGCAGCTAAAGTGCAGCCTAACGCTGGGGCCCTCATTCCCAGCACAGCGGGAAAATGGAAAGACTTGTACAACCAGACCAGAAGACCCGGTCACTCATTTCTCTCAGAGAGCCAGAGGATGGGGCTAGTTTCAGAGCGTGAGTGCACTAAGATATGAGGTTGTCCAAATTATTCCTGTCACGATCTCTCTTGGTCTTATCCTCAGAATGTTGAAAATATATACATTAGGACATAAGGCTGAGACTGAGAAACAGGATCCTCTTTGGCCTCATTGAACCTGAGTCCTCAGAGTCCAAATCTGCCTAAGAGGTAAAGGGGAATTAGTTGAAGTTCATGGCATGTTATGTCCAAATTATTCCTGTGTGACCTGGGGCCACCATCTCACCTTTACCAATCTTTCATTTCCTTAGTTCTGAATCAGCTCGATGTATATAGGTTAAATGTTGTCAATGTGTGAAAGATATCCTCAAAAAAACTTGATTTTGGAGACTCTGGGCACTGGGCAGAAGAGTCCAAACAATTAATCTAGTCTGTCAGTGTCTACAGTAGGGCTTCCAGGTCTCCTGAATTTGAGCTGTCCCGCAGATCTGAAGTTTCCTTCCATGCAGGAGCTGCTGTTCCTGCTGCCATACTGGCTCTGTGAACACAGCATCTCGGATTAAGGACAATAAGGAAGTTTTCATCACTTTTCTGTATAACTGTTTAGCTATAAAGCTGCATTATTGGTGAAGGGTCTGGAGCACAAGTCTTACAAGAAGCGGCTGAGGTAACTGGGGTTTTTTAGCTTGGAGAAAAGGAGTCTCAGGGGGGACCTTATCACTTTCTACAACAACCTGAAAGGTGGAAATAGCCTCAAATTGCATCACAGGAAGTTTAGGTTGTATATCAGAAAAAATTTCTTCACTGAAAGGGTTTTCAAGCATTGGAACAGGCTGCCTAGGGAAGTGTGGTGTCACTGTCCCTTCAGGTATTTTAAAGTTGTGTAGATGTGGCTCTTGGGGACATGGCAGTGCCAGGTTAACTGTTGGACTTGATAATCTTAGAGGTCTCTTCCAACCTAAACAATTCTATGATTTGAGCTGAAAGAATCAGGCATAACAAAAGCCCTTTTTTAATTTTTTTTTTTTGTAATTCACAAAATTTGTGACCAGCAGTTAGTACAGTTAACAGAAGTAAGTGGGAGTGATTTTTCTTCCATAATGCAGATGTATATGAGTTTTGCAGATGACTCTTTTGCAAGTGACATTGTCTGTTTCTTGCAATATTCTCCCTTACAGGGAAAGCATCATCCTCTAGGCTGCATTTAGGAAGATGTGTGGGCTGGATGTATCTTATACTAGGAAAATAACATAATTACTTTGCTTCTAGCAAATTCTATGGACAAAGTGACCTAAACTCTTGTACTATCAGAAGGAAAAGTAGGTTTACATTATTTCTACTGTCCTTGGTTTGACAAAATGCCATATGTCTCCAGTCATTGTGAGGCTCATTAGAATGAAGATAAGAATTAAACCCAGAACACAGTTGTCTAAACCAGTCTCTTATTAGGAAGTTTCATTTGCAATAAATCCATTGAGTTGTTGATTTTTTTTTAATTCAGCAGTATAGCCATAATCTTTAGAAGTGGTAAACCAAAATAAGTAATTTAAACAAAAATAAAAAAAATGCTGTGGAAATTTATATTTTTATCTTCCATTCTATTTTCCAAATACATGGGGAAGACACAAAGTAAAATCCTGGCCTTGAGTTGATTGCAAAGTTGACCTCAGCCTGAGGTTGTAATACTGTTTTATAACCTTCTTGATCCAGTTCATCAGCCTTTACTGTGAGAGATACATGATGGCCTACTGGTTAAGGCACATAATGGGAGCATCTAGATGTAGTTCTTTAGTTTGCCATGGTCCAGAGAAAGCCACTTGGTCAAAAAGTTTTCAGTGATTTCGCTCCTCTTTTGGCTGCCCTAACCTCCATTCATTTCCAAAACACAGGACAAACATCTCAGAGGATTTAAATCTTGAGCTTGTAGCAGCAGCTTGTCCCCTCTGAGAGGAAAGATTGTAACTTCTCCATCTCACAATATGGAATTCATTAATCTCTGAAACAGTGATGGGCTCAGAGTGATCAGTCTAATGTCACAAAATTAGACAGAAACTGGTACAAGTAAATGATGTTGTTTCTCTGTGTGAAAAGTTGTGGAAACATAGATGAAATGTCAAAGACCTTTTCTTCACAGATTTGAAAAGACTCCATAGCAGAATTCTAGTAGTAAGTATTGCTTTGGGGTCTATGCAAAAAATTTGCCTCATCGGCAATAGTCTGTGTACATCCTAAAGATCCTTTCCAACTTAAATGATTGTATGATTTTGGCTTCTTTCATATGGTTGCCCTACAAGTAACTACATTTCAGTAATGCCAAATGGGCAGCATAGGAGGAGCTCTCTGTGTCTGACAGCCAATCATAACACAAACACACAGCATCGTAACACATGGGTTAGACATCTTTTATTTAAATCTGCAGATAATTGCCTCATCCACTTACCTGGAGCCTACCAGTTGTAAGCATTTTTCATTCCTTGGGGTAAGAGCGTAAAGCAGGGATTCAAGCCTCAGCCCAGCTCTTGTGGATAGTGCTCTAAGAATAGCACAATGCAACCCCTACCATGTTGCTGCTGCCAAGCAGGATCAGACATCACACAGAGTTTGTTAGTCAGTTTAAAGACAAGTCTTCTAACCTGAAGTATAGTTTAAAACTGTTCCCCAGTGGGCTGGGCTTCAGATTGAGAAATTTCAAGAGTAGTGAAGACAGTACCAATTTCAAAAGAGCTTCACAGAATATAGCAGGAACGATCTGCAGGAATACATATTTTTTTAGGTTTTTAATGATGCATGCCTTTAAAATGCACAGGAACAGGGACTTGCTCCATTAAGAACCTATTGCAATCACTATTTATACTTCTAGTGGTATTGGAAAGTAAAATTATATTACTGCTGCTATTTGACATCCTGATAAATAATAAAAAATTCTCATAATAGTTATTTCCAGAGAACTAATTGCATATTGCTGTCTGGTGTTATTCCATCTGTATACACATATTTGACATAACAGTAAAATATAGTAATCATATATGTCTTTTCTGCACTTCTCCAATACAAGAAGTAGTCCCAAGCCATGTGGGTTGCATTTGAATACCTATTTCAAAAAGAAAAACAATTCAGAGTCCCTTCATCAACACGCTGTACAAGTCATATGTCAAGACTGGAATTATTCCCTGCCAATACATTTTCAATTTATAAAATTGTTGAAGATACAGAAGGGAAATAAATAGGACAATAACTGCATGGTATATTTTATTGCAAACAGTAGAATGAGTTACTTATTTGCAGCTTCCCATGGGACATGAATATAGAAAGGGAACTTCCTCTTGTTTCTAAAGAAGGAAAAAAAAGAGGGTTGAAAGGACAATAGTTACTAATCTGTAGAGCAGGCATTAAGATAAAAGCAGATGGGGACTTGGATCAGAGACTTGGAAATAAAATGTGATACCTTTTTCTTCCAGGTTACTGACTTGAATCAAATTCGGGTTGTTAGCTACTGAAAATTGTGGTATTACTATCCAATGTATGTTTAGTGGCCTTTATAAAAAGAACTGTTGGTTGCAGTCCAGTTTCTTGTAGGACCAGAACCAGTTGAAGTGGCACCTCAGGGTTGTTCAAGAGAGACACTAAACTTTGGGTACAGAGAAAAAAATTACCACCTAAATTTCAATCTCCCATCCAGAGAAAGATGAGATGAAGCAGAACTTCCACCACACTGCTGACTCTGCTACACCTATTTTCTGGCCAGACAGGAGTTGTTTTCAGCTACTGCCCTTCAGTATCTTTTACTGACAGATCTTCTACTGTAGCATTCTCTGACGAAGATGCATAATTTACTCCCTTCCTAATATAAGAACTGCTCCCTGAGCACTGTGATGTCCCTTCCCTTTCCTCTATTTTCTTCCCAGTCTTCCACAATGTTTTTCCCTATATCGTTCTGATCTATAGACACACTGTACAATTTAGTGAGGGGTAGAGGGTATAAATTAACATTGCTTCTGTCACTACAATTATCTAGGTTTTTTCTTGTGCACTTGATCCTGCCATCTTTTCCCCTACTGAACTTAGAGCTTTTAGGTTTCATCAGGAGTGTGAGCAGAGGTGGCACTTTGGTGTCCGCAGACAAGCTGGGAACAGAGCCTCAGTGGGGTAGGCAGGCACTCTACCAAGCCCCACTGGGAGCCAGTCCCTGGCTTGGAGACATTGCTCTCTAAACTGTCAAGCCTAAAACATGCAGAGAAATGCTTCTGTCTGCATGAAAAACACCACAGGAATGAAGAGCTAAACCTGATCATTGCAGGAGTTTATTTCAAGTAATACTGACCTTGTATCTGTTGAAATTCCTTATGTGATTCTTCTTCCAAGGCTAACACCTTATTCATCTCCTACCAGGTTGGGGTCTCAAGCCTGGTTAGTGGCAAGAATCCCAATCTCACCTCAAAGACCAACATGCTGAGGAAGTCAAAGAAGGTGCTCAGAACACTTGAGAAATGAATCATAATCGTTATCCAGTTGATAACAATGATGATTTTTCATTTTCTAAGTGACTCAGTCTTTTGAAGTGAAACATCATAAAAGCAGAGCAAAGGTAAAACTTTTCAGTCTCATCTTAGTGATGAATCTACCTGCCAAGATGTAGACTAGCAGGAAAAGCAGCAAAAACTAGATTCACTCCTCCACCTTTTCATTTTTTTTAATAACTTTTCATTTTTAGGGTTGAAGAAAAAATAGTTTAATGCCCCATTATCTCTCTCTCCCATATCTCCCTCCTATCGAAATTTTTAAACATAGCATAAAGTAATCCTAGAATTCAGTAGTCATTTAAAATCTTATGATAGCCACTAATAATTAAGAATATCCATTCTGTTACAATTCAGGAATTTCATCTATTTATCTCAATGACAGAATAGGCAGAAGCTGAATAACACATAAAGTAAACAGAGTCATGTCTGTTTAGGGAACCAGGCATCGAGTTTCATTTCCCAAGGACATGACATTTGTAAAATTAGTATCTGACAAAGATTTTGAAATGTCTTCAAATTGGGAAACTAATAAAAGATTTTTTTTTTAGAGTTAATACTTCTGGAAATGAATTATTCAATGTTTCTTTAATGCTTGAAAAGATAAAGAATATCCTTTTAACTTTGCAGATATGGGATAGTAGAACGTCTACTACTATGGAAATAAAAATTTACCTGTTTTCTCACTGTTTTCAGAATCTGTGTGACACCTGCATAACAGATAAAAATCCATTCAGATATGCATTTTGATATGCAAAGATTGCTAATTGTCTTTAGAAGAGATAATGTATCATTATGCAGGGTATAATAGAAAATACAAGACTTTCTACAGCATTTTAAAACTATCTGGGAAATGTAATATGAACTTAAATACAACCTTACATCAAATTATGGGTTTTCCTAACTTCAATTATAATGCTAGGGAAAAGGTTTACTTTTTCATTTCTTTAGCTTTTTACAGTAATGTTCTGCAGAGGACTTGTTTTCTGAGAGCTTATTTCTTGAAAAAATATCTTGTGCTGTAATATTCATAAGAAAGACAAAATTAGGCTAAAGATAGTTGATTAATTTATAATTATCATTATTCAGACAGTAGAGGATACAGATTTAGTACTCACACCCTCTGGATTAAGTATGAAGACTTGGATCTCAAAGAATGTGTGCAGCTGGTAATAGGGAATCAAGAAGGCAATATACTCCAAAGGGTAATGCAAGAAACAGAAATGGAACTGCATAATGACTGCGGTTTTACTTAGCAAAGATGTGTGCAAACAGTTGCTGTTGGCTTTCACTTTGAATACCTGTTGTGGGTGTGTTGGAAGCTCTGGATGTTTCTTTAAAAAATCAAAGCAAAACAAAGTTTATATTGAGTGTAGTTGGGTTATGGTCTGAGTTTTGCTCTGAAAAGCAAATTGTCACACATCATGCATTATTTCAGTGTAAATATGTATTGGCTGAGATAAATTTAAGTGAACTTTTTTATCTATCTATTCTGAATTTCAAGATTATAATGAAGAAACAAATTAAGGTACACTGAAATATCATGACATTTCTGAGCAAGGGAACTGCTTACCATTGACTCTGAATATGCCCTTACAATATATACAAGTTATAAATCTTTCAGTACATGTGCAGCAGAGATAGACATAAATACAATGCTTTCCACTTCTTAGAGGCATAAACTTTAGTTGAATGTATATTGAACTCTTCAGATGAAAGTCATTGCAGACATAAGGAGTAAAAGTCATCTAACAGAGGGCAAAACACACAAGTCTAGGTTCTGCTCCCAGCTCTACCTCTGATAAACTTTCTGGCCCAAAATTAGTAATTTTGCATCCTCAGATATTTTTCTTAACCGTTTAATGAGCATTTCTGGTATTTGACTACATATTAGAAACACCTCAAGGTCACAGGATGGAAGCATTAAGTTCTATTTTTATTTATTACATTTAGTAAATGCTGGGTCTTGTCTTGAACACCAAACAATGCTCAATGAATTCCTGGTAGAACAGGGCTAGCGAACAAGGCAGGAATAGGACACTTGGAACACTAAATAGACATGACGAATTAAGGGGAAATTTAGATTAAAACTGAGGTAGAGACAAAGAAGGAAAACCATAGAAGAGGCAGGGGAAAGGAACTGAGAAAAAACAGGTCTGTCAAGATGGGAACAGGAAATGAGAAACGCATTTCATTCTTGCAAAGTGTAATCCTTGCAGGATAGTGCAACCCATACATTAAGTTATTATCGTGGATTCAGTTTTGAAAATAAGGTAGATCCTTACAGTAGGCACCTACCCAAACAAAAGCACCAGTGCCTCATCATCTCGCTGATGCTTTGCCGTTAGCTTCAGCAGGTGAGATGCAGGTGAGACACTTTAGGTCACACACTAATGGGGCTGAAATCCCAGTTAGAACAACAATGGACAACCAATATGAAGAAATTCACATTGTCATGGCCCATTTCTGTGGATCACTAAAGGTTTGAATTATGATTTTTTTAAAAAATGGAATAGTAAATTTGGATTTCACAGGACGTATTTGGATAGTTTTAAACTGATCTACTGGCTCATGCTAACTAGGCTCAGGTCTTTGCCTATAGGATACTCTTCTTGCAGAAGAGTAAGATCAGTAAGATCAACAATAATTGATGAGAATATGAAAATAAAAATTTTCATATACTGACCCCAGAATTTTCTCCAGAGTGAAACAATAATATTATGCTTTGCTACAGCCTAAACCAGATTATTATTTCCTATTCCACCAAATTATAAGGTTTATAGAGAGATCATCAAGATGGAGAAAAGTAAATCAATATGTAAATTGGCTATCAGGCAGAGAATAAACCATATTTTATCTTCTAGTAAACACTCTAATCTCAAACCATTTGATTATCACCAACGGGGAAAAATGTGAAGTTCTTGACAAGTTAGTAAAAGCATCTGGCAAAGGATGGTGATTTTTAATTTTTAATTTAAAGACCAACTATCATTCTTACTAAAAATATCTCGAAACAATCAGGTGATCTTCAACACTCCAGATGGGGTAAAATTTTCCACTGAAAGCTTTTACTAGTCTGCAGTAATCTGTCATGACTCTGTTCAATATGAACAGTGTGGATGGAAAATGTGTGGTTTATTGGTTCACATACAAAATGTGTAAATAAGGCAGCAGAGAGGAATGTGTGCGTATGTGTTTTTATCAAACTTTCCTTGTTCCATACAGAAAGATTATGGTCTTGAATATGGCATGCAGCCCTAGTGAAGCAAAATGTCTAGGGTTCATTTCCTAGGAACCCAACTACTTACTTATTTCCTGACTTTGCCTGTGTAGAGTCCAGATCTGTCTCTTTATCAGTTTGAGGAACACACTAAGAGTAAATTAATATTTGGTATTTCCAGAAATCTCAAACGAGGAAGAATGTCATTGCTCCTCAGTCTTTAATTGTACACAAGTCAAGATCATATCTACTTTTATATAAATAACAGTGGCAAAACCAAGGCTACAGTAATTTTTTTCTCTTAGTTTTCTTTTCCTTTTCATAGGAATATCACAGAATATCAAATAGGAAAGGACCCTTCTTCTTCTATCCTGAATTTAAAACTGTATGTCCATACATACACCTGAGAAACACTTCTTATTAAATCATATCCAGCTAGTAGTCACGGTTCATTTCCATTGTTTCAGACAATTTTGAAGACAATGCTTGTCTCTGCTTTAATTTAATTGACAAATCATTAGAATGACATATGTTAGTTTATAAGTAAGGAATAGGAACTAGGGGTATTTTTAACTTAGCTTATACATCAAGAATGTGCCACACTAAGAAAGGCTTTTTTAGATCTCAGAGAGAGAATTTTAGAATTGTAGATCTAGATTAGATGCCCAAACCTGTAATTTCACACTGAAAGAAAAAGCTGAGAACATGTTAGTTCTGTTACTTCAACTCAAGATGGTGAACTCTTCTGAGATGTAGGCTATTTCTATCTGGGTGTCCAACTGTCGGTCTAGGAGGTGAGCATCCATCATCCTGGGCACAGCTGTGTTAGCAGGACCTGTAAGACAATTTAAGGAACACTGTGGTTTCTCCTACAGCTTTAGGGAAAAGCTGGTACATTACACCCTGGAGCAGCCCATGGCACAAAGTAGATGCCAGGGGCTGCCCGTTGGTAGTAAAGGCTGAACTTTACCGTGTCAAGAATGAAGATAATGAGGCTAGTGCAAACGTAGATTTTTTCTGGGTATAGGAATTATTTCTGCCTGACTGAGAGCACACCTTCATGATTATCAAGCCTACACGGGCTTGATGGAAAGCTAACAAATCCAGATGTCTTTCTCTTGTGAATCAGGTTCTTGAGAAGGGAGAATTCACTTCATCTGCCTAAATACTTAATTCAAAATCATGTGCTATTAGGGATGTTTGTTCCATGCCCACTCTCCACTCGTTTCTTACTCTCCACACTCTTATTTGAAGACATGGTGCTTATGCCTCTTAGGAGAGTACTGTGATAACCTGACAGAGCCTATCCTTTTGCCTTCTGACTTTCACAGGCACTCTGAGCACAAATGTCCTTCCACGCCACAGACGGTGCAATGCTAGTTCTGGAAGGCATGAGGCACATTTTGGGAGTGGACTTCCCTCAGACTTTCCCATGGACTTCCCTTCACTGAAAGGCATCACTCTTCACATCATTTCAGCAATGGGCAGGTTTTTCCTCTACATGAATTTTTGAATTCATATTCAAAAATCATATTCAAAAGTCTAGTCTTCTCTTAATGATAAAGGACTAGAGCAGTAATCAAAGCATGGGAAAAGAAGATGAGTTAAGAGAGAGGTATCATTAAGTTGAGATTTGAACTCGTCTTTTTAATTTAAAAAACAAGCCAGAGAGTGTGGTGGGAAGTAAGAACAGTCTCGTACCTAAAGTTGCTTGAAGAATGTACTAGAAAAATGGCCAAAAAAAAACCTATGATTTCCTAGCTATGCCTTTCTGTGACCCTTACTAAGACCTGTTTGCAGTCCCCAGGTCAAATCCCTAACCTTGACAGATAGACATTCATTGTGTACATCATGACTGACACCAGAGACAGGAGGTAGAGAGAGACAGGAAAACCTATGGTCACTACCTGGAGAGGGAAATACTGCAGAAGAAATCTTCATAAAAAATTATGGCCATAACCTTGGGAAAGTTTTGCTTTTGTTGTCCCAAAGGGTTAGGTATTTTCTTAAATAAATAGGAGTTAAGCAAATGAGTTTTTTAATAGCGTAAGAATTCAGTGAATATGTTGCAATGACATGAAAGTGGGAATATTGGCGATTTTTTTGTGCTAGAATTCCACCTGCACACAGAACAATAGCAAGTCCATATCCTCTAACATCTGCTCAGGACAGGGTGACGATGTTATGAATCATGACGTGTACTCGGTCCCTGCCTGCTAACTCACACTTTAAACCACTTTGTCCACAGTCTGAAGAGGTGTCTACATAATGGATTGTGTAATTTCTACTATTCCTTGTTTTTGTGTGAGCTAGTACGTCTTTGGAAATCACCTTTGTTACACAGTATACAGATCAAAATGTTGACTTTATTGTACCCTCAGCAAATATGAAATAAGAAGATGCAGTTGCCTCCCTTTGAAATCATACCATCAATGCTACAGCTCTTAGGGACAAGGTTTCCTCTGTATTTTGTATATTGTCTTCTATTAAGAGATTAGAAATTGTAGCTGCAGATTGCAGATACTGCCATAATAGAAAAAACGATATGTAATTCTTAATGGGAATTGTACTCAAGGAAGGTCTGAAATACCTTATTATCTAGACTGTATTAATATTAAAGTTACATATTTTTAAATGAATATAAATACATTCATAATATTTTTATCACCAGACAAAGCAAATACATGTTTCTTCATTTTCACTTTCAGTGATTTTTTTTAGGGAAATAATCAAGTGGGAGAGACTTAAATTTTGTATTTCTTGCGTAAATAAACAAACAAGCTGTATGGGGTCAGTGAGGATTCTTCCTGTTGCTCCATCAATTTTCTTCACTTTCGGTGGTATAACAGAAGCAGTACGTAGGAATGTTCTTTGTAAGTGGAACTTTTTTCTAATCATGAAGTTCGTGGAACTAGTTGAAAAGCATGAAATTCGGCTGCATAAATTATCATTAACAATGTGGTTTATTTTTGTTTGGCAGCTGAAATTTTAATGTAATGTTCTGCGGAAATTCTGAGATTCAGTCAAGTTTTAACAAGCTACTGCTAGGAGATTGCATTATTTTTTATGTATTCGTTATTAAAATTCTTGATAAATGTTGCAAAGATTCTACCTGTGAGCTGTTTTTCACTCTCTAGCTAATATTAAATACTTGCCACCAGAGCTGCATTTTTGATGGTGATTTGTCACATGGCATTATTTCTGCTCCTAGAGCGAATGAATGCAACCTTCACCAGGTTCCCTGTCTAATGCCTCTCAAGAAACACATTTCAAAACGAAAGTCATGAGTATGTATGTGCATAAAATTTTCCATAAAGATATACTAGTACTATTTTCTTGCATGAATGTTTATGACAAGGGGATGCCAAGACTTTCAACATGGGTGAAATGAATACATATTTTAACACTGAGCAAAATTTAATAGAAAAAGTTTGTGTTGTTCACCCAACCGTGTCTTGTTTTAGTCAGCATTTCTCCAGGAAAAGCTCCTCAGGAGCCTTAGAAAAGCCCATAGACAAGGCTTCTGCAACTCAGAGTGGCCTTTGGCCAAACCACCCAGGCTGGGAAGATGATAATGCTGGGGGCTCTGGGATGCTGCTTCTCAGAGCATACAAAGATACAGTTTTAGTTCTGAAGGGGAAAAAGATAAATTTTTCTAACTTTTCTCTGGCATGCTTTCCAAAGTCTTAAGCTAACAGCTCCCAACTTGCTTACAATCCTGGTTATAGTTTTTCTTTAGGGGTTAAATGAACCCCAGTGCATTTCTTGCATGCAGGGCTGCCTGCTCTCTTTAAAACATCAAGAAGTCAGTATGATGGCATTGTGCAGCCCCCATGCATGCAAACCTGACCTCAGGCCCTCCAGCAAATTGTTGTTATAAGAAAAGCTCAACAAGCTGTACACTGCTTCCACATCAGTGGCTTTGTGCACCCAGTTGCCTAAAAAGAATGCAAAAAAGTAGTCAGTGATTCTAGCTATGGATCTGACCCATCCTCTCTGCTGGTTCCTCTGAGCATTATGTTTCTTCAACCTTTTCTAGTGATTCTGTGTAATCAACCTTAGATCACTGTGCTCAACCCACAGCAAGGACTTGCAGGTGTGGATTAAGGTGTTTGGTGGTAAAACCTGTAGAAAGGGGCTGAACTACCAAGAAAAGAAATCTCCCCAGCAGTTCTTCCCTGATCATGTAAATGGTCATGTGAACTTTAACCACACTGGGAGCCCAGAGGGAATATCAGTGCTCTCTGTGACCCCAGTCACCCTTTCAAACTATAGTTTCCATGAAAAATCAACATATGCCATGATGTCTGTTCCCAGGATGGACTCCTGGGAGTGCAGACCACAGTCAGAGAAGTAGCTGCCTGTGAGTCATTTCTCCTGCCTGTTCATGCTGGGTGGACCCGGGCGGGTTTTAGTGTTATGCTGGGAGGGTGGGAGGCTGGCCAGAGGAGCCTGTCTGAGAGAAGAGGGTGGAAAAGCCTGCAGCAGCTTTTCCTGTGAGTATCTGCTGCTAATATCTGACCTAGTCCTGTAAATTGTCTTAATATGAGAACAGAATTGTAGATTCATCTATAAGTTTGGTATACCTGGCAGCCAGAGAGTGGTTGAGTGTCAGGTTTGAGTTTGATTTGAGGGAGGAGTGGGATCTGAAAACTATAGATGCTGTTTTAAAGCTTTTCTCCAGTAAAGATGATAATGAATGATATAAGCCATTCCTTCGGACTGATGATTAATCCTAATGAATATGTTGCATACGTATGTTTCACAGCTGTCATTAAGCTTCCATTTTAACTGCTCTCCCCCCTTCTTCACTCCCACCCATGCCTGCAATCTGCAAACTCTTATTCCCTGTAGGTATTTTGATAGAGAAACAGACAGGTAACGATCCCGATGTCAGACTGTAAGCCATGCAACTGTCAGTTCATATCGTGTCTGACAGCCATTGACAGCTTGCTTCTTCAATTTTACTAAGATTAATATTCTTCACATGTTTTATTTATATTTACTGATCTTGCTGCAGTGAATTTTTAAAGAGATGTTTTTGTGTTAAAATCCCCTCTTAGAAATCAAATCTGCATTTTCTTTATAATTTGGGTTTACATTTCATCAATATTGCCTGTGTAATTTTTGTACTTTGCTAATGGCATGATCACATGTACAATGCTTTATTCATACAATGGTCAATATGGCTTAAAACACCCACGATCATCATCCTGGGAACCCCGTCATCTTTGGAAAAACATCTGCACATGGTTAACCTGACACAAGGCATTAGCTTCCCAGAAGACGACTGCTCAGATGCATAGAATTATTCACGTGTGCAAGCATTTAAAAAAATTCAACGTCTGTAAGAGTGATATTGTCACCAGAGCAATGATATAGAGCTTCGAAGTATTCACACAAGGAAATGACTGCAAGATTAGACTTGGAGCTCTTTGGTGAAACTCTTGTACCATTTGAGGTGGCTCACCATGTCTCTAGGTACTTGAATTGAAATAGAAGCACATTGGGATGCTGGAATTGTAAATATAATGTGGAAATTACACTTAAAATGAAAGAATTTTAAATATTAGAGATAGAAACAGTTGGAAATTTGGGGGGAAAAAATCCAGTTTCATGAATATTTTTATATAAATAGGCTATTCAACTAATTTATACGAAAATAATGTTTGAAAAAAGTAAAATTTGTATCTATGTCTACAAGTATATATTTTTACATTATTTAAATACAACGACAAAAGCTGAAACTCAATTTTTATGGTATGTTTACTTTAAAAGGCACTAGTCAAATCCCCACTCCTTACTCCAGGATTTTTATCATGTTTCCTATCTGAGTGCAGGCTGACTTATTTGACCCAATTTAGGGAAATCCAGATCCTCATCTTCACGTGTTTATGAATTGGAAAATTTTCACTCAGAAAATTTCAGAACTCCTTTTAACCTCTCTGATCTCTCAAATTCCATGTCTTTTAACTTCACAAATTAGCCAATTCTGACCTCATCTAGCCATGTGGTGGTGGTTTATCTCTTTTTTCCTTCCTTTCTCTGCAAATCTGCACCATCATGCTTTTCCTATTGCCATGGCAATGCATTTAAGTATACAGAGAAACACAACAAGACAATTGCATGTAAAAAAGTTTGCACAAAGACAGAATTGCTAACTAAACAAGGGGCACTGCTGATGCATAAGTCCTACAGGGATATTAGTGGTGGGGGAGAATCTTCTTTTATCTTCCCTCATTACCAAGCAAAGTGAAAATACAACTAGGGAGATGAGACATATCAGGATTTCCACAATAGTTACAGGAGAGGAAATCAGCATCAAGTAAGATTACAGTAACTTGGAAGTGTGATGTTTCATTCAGATCATATGGAGCTCCAGCAGCCTCTAATGAAAATATGGGTGATTTAGCACTTCTTCACTGAAAATAACCCTGCCCCAGACCTTGGAGAGGGGGCGCATTGTTAATGAAGAAACAGTGGCACAAACAATCAAGTGCACAGAAAAATCAATAAATCAGTGAAAAGCCCCTCCATTTAGCTTAATAATTCTCTTCATATGCTTAGATGTGAAATGAAAAATAATATGTCCTTCAGTGACAAATCAAGACCACTTTTTTCCCCAATAATAGTAATAAAGTAGTTAAAACAGACATACCTTTGATTTTTCCTAAAGTAAGTAGCAAAATTAGACGAACAAGCATCTTACTTTTTTTGGCTTGATTTCATTTACATTTAGTTCATTAACTATTTTTTAGGGAGAAAAGGTTTGTCTTATTTTCAGCAAAAGGAATGCTGATTGTTCTCCCAGGGATATTATAAGTATGTCAAGGAAAGCCATAAATATTTTATAAAGACTGATAATAGAGTTTTCTGTGCTAAGGAAAAGTCAATGATTTTTGAAAAGGGATACATAATGATTTTCTGACTAACTGCAAAAATGAGATGGCAGTAATTTTAATATTAGCTAATAAATATTGACATTAGTATTTCAATGAGTGTAATCAGGCTTTGGTTGGATATGGAAAGTCATTATTTTTTCATCAGTATTATTATAAAAGCTTGATTATTTCCACCACAGATATTAAACAATCTTTGCAGGAAGCTCCAGTAACTTCTCAGAATAAATCCAGTAAGACTATGCAAGAAATAGTATGTGCTCTCTGTATCATATTGTGAGCTCATACATTTTGCTGTCTGAGTTAAAAACAACACTGTGCAACAAGCATCCTCATACAAAAGCAGTCTTCATGCGAAATGATTAAAATCACAGCATTGGGCATATAGGTAACCTGACATTTTCAGCATACCTTGTTGTATCTCACAGCTATTCAAACTTACTGGTTAGGGAAAAAAAGATTAAGAAAATACCCAGGGGTCACCCAGAGTCTGAAATGTCTGCTGTTATTCATGGTAGTAGCCTATTATTGCAGAGACAGTCAGAAAGTCATTATTCCGTGATGACTTTTGAGTTTTTTCAAAAGCTTTTAGTCCCAAAGTTACTACTCCGCCACTGAAACCAAAATCCCAAATTGGTTTCAGAACTGCTACATTTCTGGTGAAAGATACCCCTGGGACACCTGATATTTGATGAATTAAAAATGACATAATTCTTGTTGGCTTTAGGGCTGATAATTACTGTCTGCCAAGAGCATATAGCAGTGAATGGTGGCAGAGGGGAGAGAGCTGAAACCCAGCTCTTTGGTTACAAGTTCATTAGTGGACATGCCTGTAACAAACAGACCAGATTTTAAAATTGACTTGTTTTTTCGGTGCAGACAATTTTCAACAGATTTCAGAGCAACCATACCGTTTCCTCAAAAAGAGTCCCAGTTTCCAAGCAATGTATTTTTTAATGCAGCACATCTCTTCCCTCAGTTGTCGACTCTTCGAAAGCCTCTCCTACGTGAGCACAGGTGTGCAGTGAGCTGGACTGGGGAAGAGAACTGACTGAAAAATAGCCCATTTGGGATAATGTTTAGCTGCATTTATTTATTGATCCATGGGAGTGGGAAAATTGAAGCTGGCTGGTATAAGGAACGCTGCTTGCTTATGGGGAGTGATGACCCAGTCTCTGTGAGTGCTACCATGCCATCCTTACCTTGGACTTGATGACGTATTTCCAGACCTTGCTCTTTTTGCTGGCCATGGTGCTCCCCTGACCTTTCAGTGACACAATTTAAAGTTTCAAGCAGGCTGAAAAGTAACACAGCAAGAAAAAAAAAAAAGCTGTTTGTTTAAATTGGCTCAATAAAGGATTGGGTAAGTAGTGGTGCTAATGCACTTCTGTACATCAGCAATGTGGCATGGTCCAAGGAAGAGGGAGGACCCTCACTAGCTCGACCAATTTAAACTGTCTTGAAACTGCTCCCTGAATATCTTGCCAGGGGCTGTGTAATAGCGAGAGGAGCATTTCTGCATTGTAATGTTTAGTCCTGGCTAATTTTAAAGTACAATGTAAAAAGTCTTCCTTTCCTCAAAAACATGGGACGTGTCACCCTTTCTTTCATGAATACAATCTCTTTTAGTCTTGGCAGTATCAAGAACACCAAGGATGGTTTTACCCTGCCTGTGGAAAAGAGGGTTAGAAGTCTTTGAGGGAGGGACTGGAATTTTATTATGAGCTTTTTCACAGTTTAGATGAACTAAGGGTAATACTGGAATTTCAGGGAAGGATTTTTTTCCTCCTATATGATTTTGCATGCTGAAGTGTAACAGCTGTTACACAGCAAGAAGAACACATAATTTTCCCACTACATCTTTTGATTCAACCAGATGAACTGTTTCTTTGGCATTATTTCTTTTTAAGAAAATTCAAAAAACAAGGCAGTTAAACCAGATAAAATTCTGCTGATTCAAAATTACATTAAAAGAAAGGTCAGATTTGGGAAAACCTTTTAATTGCTCATAACCCCGTTATTTTCTGTCCCCCTTCCCTCACCCACTTAACTAGTTGTCCCATTGTTTCACTAGGGATTGAAGTTAGATTTACTGGCTGGCAAATACAAGGATTGGTCTTTTGCCCCTTTGCCCCATTCCCTGATTTAAAAAATAACAAGAGAGGGGATGGGGGAAGAGAGAAGCCTCAGAGAGGTTGGTTGGTTGGTTTGTTTTTTCCCAGTCTTCCTGTAGGTTGATAAAGTGTTATAACACGACTTTTTAGGAAAAATCAGAAAGAATACAAGCCAATGGATTCCCTTCAGCTCTAAAGGACTGCACTTTCCTGGGACAATGCAAACATCCAATTGCACTCTGAACTTTTCCATCTGATTTTGTTAGGTATATTTTCCCCTGTGCTATTGTTTATGATCATTTGTATACATATTTGTCCTCACATTATATTTTTGCGGTCAGCTAAAGAAACAAACAGGCTTTTATTAGACTGTAAACCACATGCAGGGGAGCAGGAGTGGGCAGCACCCGGCACGCAATCTCCCCTCCTGTATTACCAAGTTCCCTGCACCATAGTGTGATTCACTCCCTAAAGAGATAAAGTTCCCACTGAGTCCTCCCCCCCCTTCAGACTTTGCACTGATGTGAGCACGGGCATTTGCTTTAGTTTATGACTGTTAATAGAGACTGCGGGGGATGTGCTGGGTCAGCACGTCCTGTATCTCCTCTGGCTGGCAGAACCTACCTCTGCTGCCATCCCCAGGAGGTCCTGCTCAGCCACAGAAGAGTTATGGTTGGTTTTGGTTGAGGCAAATTCCTCTACCAACAGATTTCTCACCACAGAGGCCCCCTTTGGGCATTATATCATCATAAGATGATACCAACTGGGATTGTGTCTGACCCTGTATTTATATCCAAACAGCAGTAAAACTGCAGACAAACATAAATAACACATGCTTGCACATCCTCTGCTGTGCTGTGATCACAGAAATGCTGAAACTGGTGTCTGAGCACTTTGAACCCTGGTTTTAGAGAATTTGAAATGCAACCATTAAATTGCAGCCTTTGCTGAACCTGTCAAGAGGGGTTTCTGCTCCAAATGGAAACTGTCCAAAAAATTATGCATGGCTATTTTAAAGTTATGCAAGGTCAGAAAATACAAACAAAACAAAACAAAAGTGAGGCAACTGAATGGCCACAAGACAAAACTGTGAGCTAGGAGAGACCATCTTCTTCAATTATGCCCACTTAACCACATGCAATCAGGGCAGTGTTGAGTTGCGCTGGACTGAGGTGGGGGTCACCCCCTCAATGACAGAAATTTAGATTCCAGTTTGGTAAATGTTTTTAATCCTGACTTCATTCTAGGATGAAAACCGGGATTAAAATAAAATGTTTCATTGAATTAGGTGGGTATATGAAATGATTCTTTTTTTCCTGCTACTCTGCAGAAAAGCCAGGGGATAGATGGGGTTTCAAAGACATGGCTATCTGGGATTCAGCACTCACACTAGTCCATGCTGCTGCCTGTGCAAGCAGACAGGTGTCCTGTTATCAAAAGTCCATCCATTTTGTTCCCCAAACACTAGCCACAACAAGTGTGTTGAGGATGAAGTGAAAACTTAAGCCACTAATATGTGCTTTTTCGGAGTTTTGTGCACTGACAAATTATGGGTGTGGCTGGGAGAGGTTTGTGATTCCTACTTTTGCTGAGTATGTTTTTTGAGATACTTCAAATAAATAAATCTCCAGAGCCATTAGCAGCTCCTTGTTCCTTGGACCTCCACTTTCCCCACTGCAGACTCCAAACTGGTCCTCTGACATATATGGCGGTTTATGCTTTTCAGTGGTTTTCCTCTTCATTAGTTGAATTCTAAACTCAGTTAATCTCTGCTCACTGGATTAGTAAAAACTTTTTTGTCTTATTGTCAGCTGCACTTTTTCTGATTAGTAATTTTAAGATCCCAACAAGCAAGCTAGAAAAAAAATATTAAGGTTTCCTGGCTATGACTGTATAATCAAATCAACCACTAGTGACAAAGTTTTATCAATGAAACTTGATAAATGCAAGATCTAATTATTCATTTAACTTTTTTTAATTTAAGTGAATTCTGAAAATGTTTTGCAGAAAGTCTAAAAAAAACCCCATCTCTTTATCTAAAAACATGTCTCCAGAGAAAATTCTCTCAAACTACAGAAGACAGACAAGTAATTTAGAACCTGCATGTTTAATTTCCACAAAGCATGAAAACCATTTTGCAAGCTGAAGGCATTTTGGTGCCACTGTAAACCAAAAACGCAAAGATGTTGAAAATTAAGTCTCCAAGCCCAAGTTTTGCAGCACAAGCAACACCTTGTCTTGGGAAAACATCGCTCCCCCTCTGTTCAGGGAAGCGTGGAAGACAGCTGCAGCAAGGTATGAAAAGGTGGAGTTTGGCTGTAGTCCTGTTGTTCCCTGCCCCGTATGGAAGGTAGCTCCCTGGCCAGGATTTGGAATACACTGGTTTTTCCCAGTGTAACTTCTCAGAAAGGCTACAAGCAACATACACTCCTCTTTCCTCTGCCACTACTTTATCTTGGCCTTGGTTTCTTACTGTTTTGTCCTCCCACACGATGAAATGGATGAAAGCTAAATCCCTGGGAAAATTGTAGTTTATTATTGTATTTCCTATTGGTTTGTCTATTTTATCTTTTCTAGGTGTTTTTGTACCCAAGGGATCATGTCCACCATCCACTCTCCCACTCAACCACGACAATAGTGAAGGAGGGATGCAGGAGGAACAAGTAAGGGTAAGGGTTAGAAGTGGCATAGGGTAGCTAAAGCATTCTCTGTCCCAATGAGGGCCAAGTAACACTCTTTTGGTGACAACAGCCTGCTAATTATTATATATATATTTATCAGCATGTCTGCAAACACTGATTCTCTGCTGAACTGTCCCTAATTTACACCAAAGCAATATGAATGCAGCATGCCTGCCACATACTGCTGACTGCTGTTTTGACTTGCTTTGCACAGCTGTGAATACAAGATAGAAGGCAGTGAAAAATTAGGAAAAGAATAGCTGAGGATATTATTAACAATGTCTGTGAGGTTAATTTAAATTTAGTTTATGTTTGTCAAGAGTCATTAATGATAGATTGCTTTGCATTCTCACAAATGGGGGTGGGGGGAAGATTATCCAAGTAAATTGACACTGTTATCAAAACAACAAAAGAAATCCCTGGAGACCATTTACAAGCTCTTGAAGACAGGTTTTCCAAATAATGTTAATCATATTCTTCCCTGTTAGTGTGTTAAAGCATGTGTGCAAAGATAGAAGCAATAATAATAGAAGACACAAAAGTCTCATGTATGTGGTGTGCTGTCTATTCTTCTTGCTCTTCTTCCTCTGCTGCTCAGAGTACTTACATATGTGTGCTTCTCTGATGTGACTCCTTTCAAAGGAATAATTGCAGACAACAGACTTCACTCTTTGCTTTATTGGCAGCTTAAGACACTCAAGCACCGCAAGGATTAAGTCTTATATCTTGAGGGACACCTTTATCTTTCATGTCCTTGGGAAAGCTTAGAGATATATGGGCAGGTGTGTGACTGCCTTAAATATGAAAGATTTTTCTGAATTACTCAGTTCTTATTTATTTTTCTTATTTATTTTTATATGTTTTGACTTTCATTCAAGTTACCCTCAAAACCTTTTTCTCCCAGATACTCTAAGAAAGGTGTAAAGTTGTCTAAGTGTCACCTTAATTGAATGTCTCCTCCTTGTGCTGCACTCCTTGGATAGAGTGTTGCCTATCACTGCAAAACATAAAGGACAAATGCTTCTTATTACACCATGTTTAAAATGCATTTTCCAATTACATGAGTATACAACATTTTCTAAACAAATAGTCTAATTTTGTATAGATAGGCAGCTTTTTAATAGGATGCAATTGGAAATAACCATACCATTTCTAAGGCCAAGTATCACAAGCATGTTATTAATCTCCTAATGAAAACATCTGATCTGCTCCATGCTCCACTGTAGAAATCCCTGTCTTTTTCTCTTTTACTTTTTGTTAAGTACAGGTAGCAGATTGTTTTGGCCTATAGGAAACAATTAAATCAAAGTCTGTGGGGCCTTCTACAGCTGTATTTAATAGAGAAGGGCAGACTCCTTCCTGCTGTTTAAATTTGTTGCTGTGATGCACAGTTATTTTTATATTCGTGTGAAAGTCAGGTTTTGAAACCTTAAAAATAAGTTATGGACTTGGCAGAGGAAAAATACTTGTTTATAAATCAGTACGAATGTAGTGCCCTGTAACTTCGTGGTGTGTACCTAAATTTCTTTTTGATTCAGGGATTTACCCTGATATATTAATCTATTTTTAATGAGAGAACAAACTCATGCTACCTGTTTCAACAGTGAATTTGCATTAAATAAGATGGGTAAGAAGAAAGCTGAATACCCCATTTGCACATTAAAAGCTGATCATTAATCCTATATTTTAACTCCACAACTGTCAGAAGCTATTATTTCCCAAAGAGCCTGACAGTTCAAGGGATAAACCGGAGTGGGTCCCATTATAAAGGTCTATGAATAGACGTCAGAATAGCTTGCGCATCAAACGCCAAAGGCTATTAAATGTGATACTTTAAGAATCAATTTGTAGCTAAATTAAAATGAAGGGATGTGAATCCTAGGACAGATTTTAATAAAGCAGAAAATTTAACATATAGAGAGGCATTTTAAATACAATTAGACAGATATAAACATTTTAAAAAATATGTATTATGAAGCATAAAATAACCCCCAATATTGATTTTCAGCCTAGTGCTTGAAAAACTGTGCCACAGCAATGAGATCAAACAAGGAGAGGTGCTGAAATGCTGCTTTCAAAATTATGTTTTCAAGTGACTCTGGAGTAGATCAATAAGAGAGCTGATAGCTTACGAGCTTGTGAGACAAGTCAACAAATGCAATGCAAGAAAAGAGGACCAAAGAGCTGTCTTTGTACAAAAAAAATTAGTTTCCAACAGGACATCCTGCTGAGTTTTATTTGAGTTCATTAGGCTTGAAGACTGAGATCTGCTAATTCCACATGAAAAGTTCCAGACATTTGCAAAACCAAATCAAATCTGATGCTGTACATAAGCTTGTTAAGAGGTTGAAGTTAACACTAAAACCTGCTTAAATAGGCGCTCAGGAAATAGCGCTGCAAAAGCTGTGCCATACTCACTCTTTCAGTAAGCCAAAAGAAATCATGTAAACTCTGTGCAATTCTCGTGAGCCTTTTAAGCACCACACTAGAATGGCCCTCCAAAAAATAAATGTTGGGAGAAGAACATGATTCCCCAGTATGTGACTTCTGTTTTCCCTCAAGGGGTCTCATATGAAGTCAAGGAATCAGGCCCAACATATATAATTTCAAGGGCAGGAGTGCAGAAAGACTGACAGCCTCACTGTACCAGGAACAACTTTGTTATCTCTCATCCATTTCTAAAATTTCTTCCTCTTAGGCAGTTTATATCCTGAAATCCTCGAAATAGCATGTGCCTTAAAAATTATACATCTTCTCCTGTACTCTGAAAGTTAATAGTTGTTTATTATTAAAGTAGGCTACTGAAATAAGATCTCATAAAAATTAAATGTTTCATTTGTATAGCTGAAAATGGAGCTCCTCACATATTGAAGCTACAAGAGGTGAAGACAAAGTTTATTGTAGACAGTTCCCACTGTCTGGTTGCTCTGTTAAAAGTCTGATGAGACATGAACGGAAAATCCAGAAAGCCCCTCACTTTATACTTCACTAGTTATCACAGAGTTTAATATTCCAGGGGGAATAGTTGAAAGCTCTATGCCATGGGTTGACCATAACGTCTAGTAAATCACTGTCTTTGATAACTTCAGATTAACTACTCCTGTCTTTTTTATATTCTTAAATGCAATCAAGTATTAACCACTGCATGGTCCACCATTATTTTATTATTTTGAATTGGAAGCAAGCTTTCTACAGACATGTAGATGTGTGAATGTATAAATTAAAGGAACTAGGTTCTTTACTGTGTTCTTAAGTCATGTAGACAAAATAATATAGGAAGTGCCAATACTGAGGATGTCTGTTAACTCAGCCCCTTATATGTATGCTTCATTGTATCATCTTTAATTGCACAGCCACATAATAATTTTATTCAAATGCTTCTCTAAAAAAAAGAATAATTAAATTCCTCGTGAGATTTTCTGTGGTGACCAGTTCGGCAATATTTGAATGCTTCATGAACATAAATTAATTTATCTCCCTCTTGGCAGTTGCTGTTGGAATTCATCCCAACCTTACTGCTCTGAGTTCTTAGTATAGTGAAATTTTGGCTTTGCCCCTGTAATCTATCCTAGAATAATATATTCGAGCATGGAATGGTGAGGACACTAGTCTGTAACTGAGGACGTGGCATATGTGGTTCAGTCAGCGCTACCAGCTGTGAGAAACCTGAGCATCCTCAGTTACAGCAGAATCCTCTTAGAATTTAGCAACTCCAATTGAAGAGGTAGTGATGGAGCATGTGCAAACTGTGATTTTTCACAGACTTATAACACAGCCAAATGTGTAACGAGAATAGCAAAAGGCAAAGCCCTCGCACGGGGAGACTCTTCAGATTTTTCAGATTCTAGCTTCAAATTGTGGAGGTGCTAGAACAATTCCCAGAGAATAGCCAGAATGTTTATTGATGGGTGAAACAACCTGTTTCACAAAAACAGTTTTGGATGAAATTTTCATTAGAATTTGAGCCTAAATTAGATGCTGCATGAAATGACAGCAGAAATGGTTAAACTCTGATAAAATTTAGCTATCTGTGAAGATAGGCTTATAAAGGTAAAGCGTCATGCAATTTTTCCTTTTCACCCTACATCTACACAGATGTAATAATCTCATGACATACAATGCCGTGCGTGATATGATATGAACCTGCCATGCAGGTGCAAATGTGCTTTTGCAAATACACGCAAAGATCAAACATTTTGTCATGTTCAAGATTATCACCTATAGATAGTCACCGTGTGTAATTCAGGATCAGTTATGCAAGCACACAAGCCTACTGGTTGTGAGCCACTCAGCAACAACGCTACCTCTGACTGCAGTCAGAACAGGACAGTCAGGATTATAATCTTATTAAAGAAGAACAGATTCAGAAATCATGTCCTACTTTTGTTAAATGCAGCACCGGTAGGTTACATGGCTTGCTCATGGTTTGAAATGCTAGTTATGTGTCTGGATTGCAAAAATTATTTCATTCATTTGAGAAATTCCGAACACAACCACTAACAGAAGATTCTCCATTAGGCCCATAAATCTAGGCATATATTAAAAAAAAAGCTTGTGTTTGTCATCTGTAAGAAGTTCTTGTCTTTTATTGCAGACAACCAAGTGTAATCACCACAAAAGGAAACAACTCAATTCAGCAGCAGCCTAAGCAGGAAAGCTGACTGCCAGGTGCATGAAGTGTAAGGATATCTGTGCTAGTTATGTACGCACCACAGGTTTGATTTGCATTAGAACAGTGCTGAGTTGGAGGGAAAAGAATGAAAGAGAGGATACGTAGGCATCTACCCCACTACCACCTCTTTGCCTGCTGGAAAGGTTTGGGTTTCATGGCAGAAACACAAATACAGAGTGTAGCTAAATAATTAAAGCCTGGCATTATGGGCAAAGTAATTTCCTATTATTGGAAGACTATTTTTTTTTTTTTTGGTGCTTAACAGACAAAGCTCATTTTGAAAAATCCAAATGCATTAAAACATTCTAGCATTTCTTCTAGAATTGGCAAAACTTATATTACCTTGGGAAAAAAAAATACCCAACACCACTGAGCACATGGGCTTATCTGCAACCTAATACTGTTATTGTAAGGGTTTGTATAGTTCACTTCCTGCCTTTAGGCTTACACAACAGGATATTTAAATTACAAAGACAATGAAGAAATGAGGCAAAATGCTCTTGTTATTAAAAATGTTCTAGTTGTTCTAAGTCCCCATGAAGTGATTCACAGAATTAATGACTAAACACAAGGTCACTCCTAGAGTTGCACTGCCTAACAAACTGCAGGCAAATTAACAGTAGCAAGCAGGCAGGTTCAGGGCTTATCAGCTGTCCCACTATGCCGTGAAAAAAGTATAACTTACAAGTATAATGGCAACCACTACCCTTTACTACTGTTAACAGTCTGTCACTGTTTCCATTGTTAACTTGGTCTTCAGGGTTTAATATCTCACTTGTATCAAATTGCATCAGGTCAAAACTTGGCACACAGGTGTGTCTGGATGGTACTTTTTTTTTTTTTTAGATAAAAATTGAATTGCATCCATCAGAGCTAGGGTGAGGAATAACTTTTTTTTTTTATGTTTTCCTTTCAGTCATTGTTTATTCACTTAACAAATCTGAACACAAACAAAAGATGAATTTTTCACTGAAAAATCCCCTAAATATAATTCTATCGGCCCATTGAATCTTTTTGTTCATATTCAGCTTGTGTTGAGGGAGCTATTTTTACCTTAGAGGTCTTTATCTGAGTGGGTGCTTCTCATCTTACGCTTCCCTGATCCACCACCTTGGAGCACTGCTAGAAAATGAATTAACCCATACTGTATTGCATCAGACTTGTATTTTTCTCAGTCTTTGGGACAGGGTTTCTGTTCTATTCAAAATATATTTATTCTCTTTTAGCTGTGTGACTGACTCACTCCAATTGCAGTCAACTCAAGGAAGGTGCAAAAACACTTTTGGCAGAGATTACTGAATGGATATAACTCTTGCTATCAAGGTTACAAATCACAGAACCACAGAAACTCCTGACTGGAATGAATTCACAAATGATCATCGCGTCCACTTCCTGACCCAGCACAGCCCCAACGATTCCACCATGTGCCTGAGAGC
>WEIV01017164.1:0-34325 GCA_013390005.1 Calyptomena viridis
CTCCGCCGGCCCCGCGCCGCGTCAGGGGGAGGAGATCGGCCGGCAGGCGCTGCGAGGGAAACACTGCAAGATATTGAAATAAACAGCTGAATCAGAGCCCCGTGCTTTGATAAATTAAACGCGTCGTTGTAGAGTTGCTCTGTATCTCGGCCCGGTGCCTGTGCAGGGGTGAGTGGGAATGTGTTTTGGTAACTTTTGCGTTTGGTTTCAGTTCTGCCCCAAAGCAGAAGGGAAAATTTGTGTGTATCCTGCTCTAAGTGACCCTGCTTTGGCAGGGAGGTTGGACTAGATGATCCCCAGAAGTCCCTTCCAACCCTAACAATTCTGGGATTCTGTGAAAGTTTAGGCTGTCCACGACAGGCTTTCCCAGAGCCTCCTACACTATGGTGTGGGCAGTGGGGACACAACAAAGTGAAGACTGATCCTAGACCTTCAGGGTGTCAAGACTCAGGAACACGGCTGCTCACTGACCGTGCCCAGGTGAGGCTGTACCTGCCCCAGCTGTCTGCCCTGTCTTATGGTACTACTAAAACACAGACTACTCTGTTTTAAGTGTATTGCAATGCTGTTTCCCCTCTTCACCTTGCCTGTCTGTCCAGGAATGTCCAGTTTATCCCAATCACCACGCAGATTTGGAGAAGGTGAGCTGCAAAGTCATCCTTGTACTTCCTAAACCTGCACAATGGACTAATGAACATGTCTATACCAGAAGAGCTTTTGAGGTCAAAGCACTGCCCTTATGGATAATTTTAAAGGTTTCCTTCTAGTAGACATGTAAAACACGTGGATGGTTTGTTGTGGGATTTTTTGTTGTTTGGATTTTTTGTTTTGGCTTTGGTTGGTTGGTTGGTTTGGTGTGGTGTGGGTTTTGTTATTGTTTTGTTTGTTAATCTTTCTATGTGCTTACAACACAGTTCCATACCACCATAGCTGTGACTGGATATAGCATGACCTGACATAAATGCCAGCATAGAAACTCAACTTTGGCAGGTAGATTTGCTCAGAAAAATAAAAGCACATTGAGGTTTATTTTGCTTTTAAAACTGCTGTTTGGCAAATAAGCTCTCCAGAACAGAGGAAACTGTTCCACAAGTAAGTCTGGAGAGAATGAGTAGTTTCGTTTACATGCTTCAGTCTTTCTGTTGCAAATATGAATGCAGGTGAGGACATTCAGAGCTGCTTGTATGCACACACCAAAACCAGCTGGCTTCCTCCTGTCCACAGGCCAGGACTGGCGGAGCACACAGGAGTCAGACTGGGGAGGTTTGCACAAGTGTCTGAACAGTTACAACACGTGTAGGTCTCCTCACATACACTGGACACACACATGCCTTTCCCACTGCCCCAGGACTGCAGGTCACACTGCAACACACCAGTCTAAGGAACAAGGCACAAAAATCCAGAAAGGCAAAGAAGAACAAATCAAAAAGAAAAACCAAAAAAGAAACATGAGTAATCAAAATGAAATGTGGTCCCAGCTCAAAGTAAAACACAAAGAACAAGGCACTCCCAGGAGCAAATCCCACAGCAGCTGTTTGGCTGCCAGCTTGGATTGCCTGGAGCCCTCCAGGGCTGGGGGTTTCAGCCCTCGTTTCTTCAGAGGATACCAACATGGTCTGCAAAGCTCTGTGTTGCAACGCAGAGAATGCCTTTGTCTGGTAAATCAGTGATAGGAGAGCCATGGTTCCTGAGTGCCACACAGGGGGCCTAGCAGCTGACTGTCATTTCAGTCATAAGTTGTGGGCATAATATTGCCTCTCTTCTTCTTTCCTCTCTTGCCCGGCTCTCCTCTGCCCCTACCTCCCCTCAAGACATTTAAAAAAGGTCCTTAAAAAAGTTACAGAAATAAAAAAATGCAACTTTAGGAAATTCCTCTGCCTTGTCAGCACTGGAGATTTGCTCAATTTCTCCCCTAAGACCCAAGTCATCAGTGTAGCTGCCAAATACAAATTCTCACTGTACTTAAGTAAAGCTGTTTGCCTGAGTTTGCAAGGCATGATTTGCCATGGTGCTGCTAGCCTTGGTTTCATGGAAGAGAAAACATTGTCCCTGGAAGAGGCAGCTTTGAGAGGGCTCAGCTACACGAGCCCTACAAGAGCCTGTGCTGCTGCAGCTGCTCTGTGTAGGCACCTCCAGGGATAAAAGGAAGCTGTAGATGAATCTCTTCCTAAAGGCAGCCAAGGTCTTACTCCACCACTGGCCTAAACCACCAGCTCGGCACATGAATATCAGACCAATAAAACAAATGGGCCCCAGTAAGTTGTGGTCTCCAAGCGAGTTCCTGTGCATCAGCAAAGCTATTGTGGCTGCTCACACGAGCGTGCCTGTGACAGCAGCCCTGCCCTGGGGACTGTGACCCAGCTCTGCCTCGGTGAGCGGGGGCAGGCGGGTGTGCTTCATCCTGCAGTCAGGGTGAGCCCTGAGACAGCCCAGGCAGTGAGGACAACTCCAGTGATAGGCAGGAATTTGTCGGGCTGTCCTATTGCCCCAGTCTTATGGCTGGGAAAAGAAAATGCAGCATAGAAGATGGAGTTTGTCTAAAGCCCTTCTTCTCTCTGCTTCCCGGTCTGCTCTGAGGAAACATTAATTCAGAAGAATTCTCCTCCAGTGCTTCTTTAATTACTGATTACCCTCCATGGGTCCTCACCACAGCCCAACCACTCTTGTGCCAGGCAAACATGCACCGCAAAGGTTTCAGAGACCATCAATCACACACAGTAAAAAAGAAACCCCAGTCAGCAACTAGGGCTCTGTCTTGGTAGGCACTACCCACACACACACCAGCTAGGGAATAATGCAGCTCTCATATGGTTTATAGCTTTATTAAAATATGCAAGAAAGGAGCTGCCTTTGGAAGAAAGCAAAAGAGAGGCTAGTTCCCTCCTCAAAGCAAGAGAGCTGCCTGTAGTGAAGAGGGCAGTAAAACCCATAGGCAGCATTCCTCAAAGGATGGGGAGGCTTCTGCATCCTTAAGTGGATTCTTCCAGACATTGTGAAATATTCATACCTTGAGGGAAGATTAGTGTTCTTTTTGGATAGTCATAACATAGGCTCTTCCCTAAACACACTCCTGAAAAATAAGAGCAGCTCTTTTATTTGCTGACATTGTCTGTGTCCTTATCTCATGCCTTTTATTTGGATTGCAAGTTCTTTACAGCAACCATCTTTCATCTTCTTTGCATGATGTCGAACATAAGGGGATATTGTCCATGACTAACTGGGAGAGGTAGTACAAATAATAACATTGCATGGCTGGGGGCAGACAGAGGTTATCACTACTACAAACTGCAAATGGAACTGCAGTTAAAGCTCTGATGAGCTCAGATGAACTCTGGCATATCTTACTATGATGGTAGTAAGTTCTAGTTCTATAAAGACACAACAAAAATTGAGTGGGGAGGTGAGGGGTCATGCATTGTTAATAGAAGCCAGAACCTTTTTAGGGATCTTTAGGACAGACAGGAGAAGACACATCCTGCAAAAGATGGTTCATTTTGCTGCTCCACCTTAAGACAGAGCAACCACTCAAACTCCTAGCAAGCCATATTAACTAGGCCATAATCTTTCCCCCTCAGGCCTCAAAAAACCCAATAAAGGCATTACTGCCAAAAGGATGTTCAGTACACAGATGTATTCAGCTATTAACAGGTTTTGCAACTCTTTAGTGAGGTAAATTATGAACAGAATGAGCACACCCTTGAGTTTGACCAGAAAACTGTTGAAAAGCAGAAAAAAGCTTTCTGGAAAGACAGAAGGAAGGTGATCAAGTGCTAGAAAGAATCCTAAAGCAGTGATCTTCCTGTGCAAGCCTACACATTTCCAGTTCTGATGTGATCATGTGCCTGAACTGCTTCAGTCAGTCATGTAGTACAAGCATCAAGGTTGTAACTTGATGGTCTGTGGATATGAGCAAAAGTCATGGCAAAGGGTGGTATCTCCAATCTACTGCTCTAACTGGGAAAAAACCCAACAGACCATCATTAAGACCCATGAGAATGGTCTGAAGTTGTGTCAGGGGAGGTTTAGGTTGGATATTAGAAAGAGGTTCTTCACCCACAGGGTGGTTGGGCACTGGAGCAGGCTCCCCAGGGAAGTGGTCACAGCACCAAGCCATACAGAGTTCAAGAAGCATTTGGACAACACTCTCAGGCACATGGTGTGGTTCTTGGCAATGGTCCTGTGCAGGGCTAAGAGTTGGGCTTCATGATGCTTGCAGATCCCTTCCAGCTCAGCATATTCTGTGATTCTCTGAGACTCTGTTGGGCATGGTGAAGCTTGTATGCTGCCTGCTGTGCCCTTTTTTCAGTTTTACCAGTTTTTCTGAAAACTCATTAACTTGCCCTGGCCACCATTATGCTTGTTGCTTAATTGCTACTTGTGATGAAACCAGGTTGCAGAGACCACGGTGGATTTGTTACCTAAGTTAAAACTTCACTACTGTGGTTTTCAGGGCTGGGCAGGACTAAGCAACACTGGTGGCAACCCCTCTAGGACACCATTTAAGACCTCTGTTGTAACAACATCAAATAAATGGAGCTGACTTCCTATAATATTGCTGTCTTGTATGAACAAAGAGAAACAAAAGAATGAAAAAAATTATGCTACATTGAAGAAATGTAGCAGGGCTTCAGGAGTGCCCTTCAGTGACCCTCACAACTGATGGGCTTTTTCAGTCCGACTGTCCTTTTCCATATGGAGGTTGCCTCCACAAGGGAAACAACCAAACCTGATTCTCCAGTGCCTCATTTCCCATGCAGCTTTTGCACTCTGGAGAGGACTTGTGGAAACTGCTATTAAATTCAGCTTCACTTACACAAGTGTCAGTGCCTGCAGAGTGTGAGGTGCAGCAAAGGGAAAGCTCAATGAACACATGCAAACAAAATGCAGAAATCCAGAATGAACTTTCACCACAACTGCTCCCTTCCCCCAATTATTGTACATTAAATGAATTCAGAGCAAAGAAAACTGTAAAACATACATCAGTGATGCAGTTTTTAACTTTGTGGTGTCACTAAGAAAAATAATGATCCATTTCCACCATGGGGCTTCCGTGGGCCTCCATTTCTGCACTTTTTGAGTGCTGGGTGTGATGCTCACACAGAAATCTTTGCAGCTGGACTTCATCTGGAGGCTCTGGCCAGCTGCTGGAAAGAAACTCCAGAACTGAGAGCAATTACAATGGCAATACTATTTGTACCATCTCCTTCAGTTGAGAACACATCATTATTAGAGGCTATTTGTGGGCCCTCTTCCATGTAAGCCCCTTAAGACAGGCTTCACTGCAATTATGTTTTTTAACTCTTTGGCTTTCATTTAGGAAAACTGAAAATCACTAAGAGAAGAATTACTGCCAACACTGACCTTTATTTTTACCCAAAGACACAAATCAACTAGGTGCAACACATGCTTTCATTCCCTTTTTCCGTCTTTTCTTTCTTCTACCAAATATTTTAAGATCATGAAGATCAGCTCAGCACTGAGCCTGTAAAGAAACACACATGGGAGAGGAATTAGTCATAATGCTAATAGTTCAGCATTATACCAGTAGAAACATATACTCAGATGTTTCATTTTACAATACTTTAAGGGCAACAAGTCATTTAACCACCAAAAATGTTAGAAACCACCATCGAGACTAAAGACCATCACCAGCAATATTTTCAAACACCACGAATCCCACAGGGAACAATTTATAGAGAGAACTTTTTGGCATACAAAAGAAAGTAAGACAGTGCACAAAGTGGCTTGGTATTTTAAATTCGTAAAAATAGTAGTTGACAGTATTGTTACGAAAACAAATGCAAGAAGAAAGAGGCTGAGAAAAGGCGGCTGGGAGAGGGGAAACATCCCACGAGGCCAGCTGGTCTCTTGTGAAAGTATCTACTGAATTGCAGCATTTTGGAATCTCTGGTAACACTGTAAACAACAAAGGTAACTTTAAAAAAAGGTGACTGCATGCATAATATATGCTTCTTGAATAAACTTTCTTTCATTTTTACCAAACAAAGTAAAACTATTTGGCCAATCATGAAGCTGCAGTGACAACTAGTGCTCATCTCCAGTCCTGTGCACAGGTTACTGCTTCAGATGGGGGTGTAATGTTTCACACTAAGGTAACCTACAGCTCAGGAATGACTCTATGGCTTTAAACATCTTTCTCTTTGGTGGGGATGGGTCAGTAGGCACAATGCCAGGTCCTGCATCCCCTCCAGCTGCAGCACAACAGCTGAAGCAGATGGGTGTGATGAGTGAGCCAGTGCAGGACGGTGGCACTGCCTCCAGCAGGACCTTCTGGCAGTGATGGAAAATTGGGCTCATGGCAGAAAAGCAGAGCTCAACAGCAGCTCTTACTTCAGACCCTTCTTCTCTGAGGAAAAGGCACATGTTAAAGCAGACACAAAGCATGATGTCCAACTGGCAGGGACTTCAGCGAGATGGTTCCTACTCACCTCTACTCTTCCCACCTCAAATATTTTAAATGCCACAATAAAGCCAATCTGCCTTAATGAGAAAAATCACGTGAATGTCCCTGGACTGCTGACATGGCAGAACAGTTCAGCAACAAGCAGCTGTACTGACTCACACGTGAAGCTGACCTCACACTGGCAGTTCAGCCAAGCCAGTTCTCTAAATTCAATGCATCTGAGGAATTGGTGAAATTCAGTTTTGTGTAACAGGAAAAAAGATGCTTGAGTTGATCTGGTTTGAGACATTTTCATACAGACATGATTCTGGGTTTTTCCACACCACCTCTTAAAATCACACACACTCAGTAAGGAGACATTTAGTCCATTATTTCTGTTTTCAAATTTTTGGTACAAAGTTTATTTTCAGAAGTTCTCACATGATCCTTTCTTCTACCAGCGCCTTTTAGAATTTTTCTATCTCTGATTTATTTTCTTTATCTGTTGAAGCAAAAGCAGTAATTGCTACAGAAAGCAATAATGGCAATATTACAAATATTTTACAGCAGCATCCATTCGTTTCTTTGCCTCAAAAAAATAACAAAAATAAATCCAAAGACAAGATCCATTCGGCCACAAAGGCTTAGGTTTGTAATATCCAGAAGTATGCTGTGTTCCCATATGTGAGTTGTACAAGTCCAGCACAACTTTCCAAGTTTGTGCAGAGCCTGATAAATAAGACACAGAAATATCAGTTACGTTATACTGTTTCTAAGAACTTTTACTCTGTAAAATGTTTGGTCACTCAAAGCTATAAGCTTAATCACGTATCAAAGAACACAGGCAATAAAGCCCATCTTACTAAAACATATAGTATTAGGCCAAACAAAATGTAAGAGGACAAAATCTAGTGGTCACTGAAGCCTCTTCAAAAAAGGTCTAAAACAGAATGTTTCCATCATGTATCAGAATAAAAACGTACTGTATTAAAATTTGAATTTTTTTTTTTTACAAGCTGTCTTTTAACCAGTCTTCTATTTACAGTGCAGAACTGCCAATTGCAGTAGTTTAACTTTGGCACAACACTAAGTTCCAATCCTTTTGGGTATTCAAGTCCTGTGTGTGTCCAAAAATTTTCTTGGTTTCACGAAAGATTAGGCCCATTCACAGTTAACCAGTTATCTTGAAATTTTTCAAGAATTGCTTCCCCTTCACCACACTGGGCAGCTACAAAGGAAAGACATTGTAAGCTATTGCATCATTCAAAAGAAACTCTTCATTCTAAACAGTGACAGTATGGTTGCGTCCTTTAACGTCACATACACCAGACAGATCACACAGACAGCTACATACTGGACACCTTTCTAAAAACCTTGCTGGTCGTTAGTGAATCATCTTTCTCATACTTGAAATACATAACAATGCATTAACTAAATTTCATTTCACATGTCAAACAGGACATTTAAATATATTGCAATATATTATAGAAAATTGCAAAGCGCCATCATTTCTGTAAACGAGACTGACACCTGTTAACTCTCCTGTGCACATGAAGAGCAGTACCTAGTGCCACATTTTCTATACAATATAAAGCCTTCCCAGGTAGGGCAACTCATTTTAGTGCATTTCTGTACAGACTGTAAGCATACATGCAGATAGCCAACTATGCAGGGTTGGAAATACTTTTGTAAGCTGAAACTGGAGGGTGGGGGGGAACATTCTGACATCATAGCAGAGCTCCTGTTGTTCACTGTTTTGTGGCATAGGTGAAGACTTTAATCTTCTGTCATTCTAGCACATTTTTTAGGGAAAGTTTCCTGATAGGTATTTAGTATTGAATAAGCATAAGGAAATACTTTTATCAACTGGGGCATAAATATTATGTGTCCTAACACATTCTAAGTTATGCACAGTCCAATGTTCACACAGTAACCTTATCTCTAAAACACTTGAGAGAACCCAAAGCATTTTTATGCCACAGTATTATAACCAAGGATCCCCCACAGTAGTGCTACCTGCTCTAGAATAACAAGAAAAAAAAAAAGAAAAAAAAAAAAAAAGGCCTCACTTCTGAACAAGCATCAAGTTGGAAGCAGAAGTAAGTACCATTGCTAACCACAACACAAGAATCAGTGCTGAAATCCAGCCAGAAGATCCATCTCTGGCACTGTCTGCAGTGTCAGCAGCTGCCTGCAGGCCCCATGTAAGCCAATGGAGCTCGGGGCAGATCCGCTGACTGACTCCAGGCATGCAGGATGAGCAGGTTTGCATTCCTTGGGTGTTCCGACTCCGTCTTGCCCCAGTGCAAACACCAACATGCAATCAGATGAATCCCACCTTAATTCATGAAAAGTGCTATGGGATCCTCAGTTATCACTCTACGTTTTACAATGTTGTGTGAGTTGGCTTTGCAATGACTGTCCACTGAAAAAGTGCAGATGCTTTTTATCACAGAAAGAGAAAAATCCCCAAGAGCTCCAACCATTAAACTTGAAAATACTGGCTATAATCCACATGTGCTTCAAAAGCTCCCTTTTTAGAAGTGAGGAAACAATGCAGAAAATTTGAGCTGTTGGTAAGTGGCTAATAAGGGGATTTTTCACTTTCTGTTGCAATTTTCATTTCAAAATATTTTCCTACAGAATTTTAATACATCATTAAACCTCAAGTAACTTGACCCAGTAAGTTTGTGTCATGCTACTGAGTAAATCTACTTGTTGTAGGATATCACAAGCTTGATGGAGAATACAGGTGTAACCCAGCACTGTTCAGTATAGGGAACTGAGCCCTCCACTAGCCCTTCCCATCTCTAACTTACGCAATCATTCCAAGCATTATAAACAACTCTAAACAGTTTTACTGCTCTCTGCTCACTGACACTACCTTTCCATTACTACTGAATGCAAGCAAAATTATTTTCAAAGAAAAAATAAATTAAATCAAACAAGTAGCAGTATTTCATTGCACTCTATTTTTGTGCCTTCGGGTTAGGGCAGGGATATTTAACACTACAGAAGCTTAAAGATTATCTTCTCTCCTTGGGAGATATCAATATAGACAGGTATGGGAGTCAGGTGGAGGACACAAATCGGTACTATCATATTTACAGAAGCAAATACTGACATCCAGCCTGAATACACAGTACTCCATTAAGTGCAAAAGGGAAAATGCTCCCCACCTTAAAATACAGCCTGGTTACTCAGCAGTGAGACTGACTAGCTCTCAGAGTTACTGCTGTGCTCTCATTTCAGAGGAAAACAGAGGAGGAGAGTGTTTCTGCATCTTTGGGCTTTCTGGCCTACGGGGACTGTGTAAGGCTATGAATCACTTTGTATGGGATCCAGAAATGCTTTCTCTGCTCTGCAGAGGAGAAGGGAGTGCACTTGCCTGCCTCCAGAGCTCCTTGGTGAATGAAAGAAGATTGGCTTTTGTCCAAAGTCAGCAAATCATGCATCAGGAAATTATTTCATGTAACGTGAGGACATTGCATGAATTCCCTTCCCAATAATCAAAGTTATACTCAGACACCATGTTACATATCATGTAATCAAAAAGCTGTTTTCAAAATGGCACCACCCAAGGTTAGAAAGGGAATGGCCTCATTTGCTCTAGTGTATTAGAGATAATACACTAAATTCTAATCATTATGTACTAGATATCTTTCCCCTCATTTGCTTTCAAACAAAGCAGATATTTCTATGTGCTAAAAATTAGTGATTGTGATAATTTACCCTGTCAGAACAAAAAGAGTTAAATTTGTTTTGCTTATCAACTTCTAGGTAAGTAAATTCTGCAGGGCAGGCCTAAGTCAGAGCTTTCAAGCTTCTGCATTTTCCGTTCTTTCCACTTCTTACAAGCCAGCACTGTTAGTTCATTCAAACCTTCAGGGAGGAATAGTTCTGACTTCATTTTTCAGTCACTAGCTCTGGGGTCACTGAGAGGCTGATACTGGGAAGACAACACTGTTTAAGATGGAATCGTGCTCTTTCACTGCACTCAGAAGCAAGGGTGAAACATGCCATGAAGCAGGATGATACTGGGATGTCTCAACCAGTTGTGACACTGCTTGCTTTCTTTTAGCTCTTTTCCCTCTCCATTCTGGCACAGGATTATCTGTATTCTCTTTTTAGCTGAATTCCAGAGACAGCACAAGGAGCCTCATCAGAGCAGGTACTCCTGGCAGAAACAGCAGATGAAGGGGAAAGCACTGGCTTAGCTCTACAGGAACTGATGCTCACAACTGAATCCTGAAAGAATTTGTTACTCCCAACAAAGACTGAGAAACCAGCCACGCAGAGCTAAGATCTAAGCAAGATCAGAGTTTCTTCATCTCACTGTCAATGACAATCACTGAAGCCTGGCTCATAGTGAGCTCAAACCAAGGAGGTGAAGCTCCACAGAAATATGGAAAACATACCACAGGTTCACCTAGACACAGTCCTTTACCACTCAGGAAAATCAATGAAAAGCCTCATGGATACTCAGCCTTGGGCAGATGTATTTTCTTTGCCCCTCTCTACCCACTGTCAATATAGCTCAGTTCAAGTGGCTTCCAGAACACCTTGCAGGTGTGCATAAGCTACAGGAGGGAGCCAGGCTTGCAGCAGTGCTCAGATTCATAATAAATTAAAGACACTTGCCGATGTGCTTAAGTTCAGGGAGTTTCCCATATGTAACTGGTAGAATGAGAAGGTGTCATACCCCTTTGACCCACCAGGCAATTTCTGTTTCTCTCAGTACAGTGTGCCCTTGGCTCCCAGGTAAGGAGCACCAATGATTAAGGCTGGCTGAGAAGAATCTGGGCTACACCACTGTTTAGCTTTGAGTTCCCACCAGCCATGACCTCAAATCATAGATACAATTGACCAGCATGCTGGCAGCTCTTTCCAATGCTTCTCCTGTCAGTCCTGATGTGGGAGGCCTCCTGAAGGAGTTTGCCTCTCTCCCAGTATGCAGTGCAAATACACACATGCTGTAAACATGAAATAAATTGGTAATTAATGGACTCTGTTTGTTCAAACTGAAGTAACAGTCAGACTATGAGCATTAATGAATGCATACAACTTTTCAGGCTGAACCCACCCAGATTTTCCTCATCCTTGGTACAACTGAAAGTCTTAAAATGTTCATGTAGCCCAAAGGAAATGTGGAGTCTCTGCATCTCTCATTAGCTGGTCCACAGCACATTGTTAATTTAAATTTTAGATTCTACAAAGAGAAAATTTTCTCATTGGGCTGTAGATACTACTATAACCAGTGGAATACATGGAACTCTTAATATTTACAACTGAAAATATGGCCCAGTATACATCAGCCACTGTCTCTGACCATTTCACTGAAAGAAGACCTTCAATCCAACTATATTTAGTCTGATAAACAATGTATTTCCTCTTCCTGTGTTTTTCAGACCAGATGTGTTAAGGCCTACCATTGTAACTGTTACTTAACAGAACACTGGGAAAATATCCCAGTTTAAGCAGGTAATTAACTTGGATCTTTTTTTTTCCCCCATTTTTAAAAGAGGGTAGGATTCCCAGCTAACCTAAATGCAGTCTCTGCTAATAAAAATGGAGATGTTTATTTGGACAGACTGCTTTGTTGTTGTTTTGGGTTTTGGTGGGTTTTTTTTCAAACAAAATTAATTCTGGGTCAACCTTAAGCATTAAGGCAACTCCAGATTTTGCTTGCAAGAGGCATATTCCCAAGGATTTAACATTTTCGGAAACTTAAAAATAGCATCTCGTTTCCTTCTAGCTTTGTCCTTTCCTACTCAGCAAGCACAGATTTTTGACCCTGTATTCCCAGCAGAGCTTGAAGCCAGTGTGAGTCTGTCTTATATTTGCTGGCATCTACAACAGCCTCATCCATACTACCAGCCAAAAGAGAATCCCTCTGAACCATATGGAGCAGTCAATGATGAAAAGGCTGGATCCTGATCTCTCTTGCATCACCTCACATCCAGAGTCACAAACACTCCCACGAAATATGGTGACATGGGCTTGCTTCTCCCCCACTCCAAGGTTAAATGGAGGGATTCTTGGCTAGTCCTCTCTGGCACTACTGGCTGCTTTGTGCCTCACCAACTCGGAAGTCAGAGAATAGCTTTCATCATCAAATTCATGACATGCACCATAAGCTATTGCCTTTTTCTCTTCAATAATCTCAAACAGTCAGAAGAGCTCACTCCAGTAAATGGCTTTCATACAAAATATCCTCCTGCAGCTTGGGGGGCCTGTTCAGTCTGTGAGAAGGGCAGCTACAAGTGTCCAGAGAGGAAGGTAAGCTTGGGAGGTTAACAATACTTTTTGTCAGACATTACTCCCTTTCTTGCTTTGACTTGGGCTTCACCCACAATCAGGTTTGAAAACCAGATCTAACATGGACTCCTCTGCTTCAGAATATCATGACTAGAAGGGCTTCCTTGTTCTTTTGTCAGCTACCACAGTGTGGAAGAAAGAATAATTATAGAATAGGTTCTTGGAGATGGGGAAACATTAGGACATGTCTTCTCTACACTAATCTGTTCCCGTAAGTCACCAAATGCAGAAGCCTACAGAGAAGATGCTGACAGATGTGCAAAAGGAGATTGCTAGTATCCTTTCCATTAGTGCCAAAGTAAAAGCAGACAATGCTGCTGACAGCAGCACCAATTCATCATCAATCATCTTTTGACATCTAAATATAAAGTAACTTACACCTAAAAATGCAGGCCAGCAGCAGCAAGAACACAAACTACTCTTCATCAGAGTACCAGTTCTCTAGGATACCAAACATCTGCCTAAACTGTGTGAATTTGGCCCACTGCTTTTAAGTTGCTAATTCAAACTGTACTATGACTTCACTGTCTTGAGAGCAAATGCCTTTTTTTTTTATTTTCTATTTTAAATACACTTATTCAAGATGTGTATGTTTTGTATCAGATTAAACTGCTTCTGGAGTTCAGTTCAGGTAGATCAAACCACCTCCAAAAATAAGTGTGTTCACCCAGCAGGCCTAAGAGCAATCAACACAGTGGCAAGTTCAACAATTAGGATGAATTATAGTTAAACCTGCACACACATCACTCAACTGGGCTATCACTGAAGAACAATTCAACACTAGTGTGTTTATAATTCCTAAGCATCTAACAGCCATATAACTTCATTTTGTTTGAGAATTGAACACCATGTCTCTGCCATAACTTACTTGAAAACCTCTCTTACTAGCACCAAAAGATGCTTTTCATCTCTGTATCTGTGTATTCTTAAAAACCCCTAAGGAACTGTGAATGACTTACAGGCACATTCCACCTCATATTTACCTTAAAACTCAGTGTAAGGTTTCAAGAAATTATTCTTTTTAGCTAGAAATACACATACTTCTCTTACCATTTCCAACAAAGGAAAGAATGCACAAGCTAAAAATGAGTGTTACTATCAACTGCATCAAGTCTGTCAGGCATTTAAATTAAACTGATGTAGGATATACTGATTAACTGTAATAAGCATCTTCTAGCATCAGACTCATTCAGTTAGCTCATAATTATCAACAAGGAACATTTCAGTCCAAGTTCTGTAAACCCAAAACACTCCAAAGATAAGCAAAAGGTGCCAGTATCACCTTATTCTCTTAAACCAATCAATCCTCACCCCTAGGTTCATTGATACCTTTTGTCACATTTTTCCCCCTTCTGTTTTGAACTCTTTCCTTAAGAAATAAACCCAGGCCTTGAAACCTTTCAGATGAAGTGATGTTTGCAAAAAGACATCTAAGGTTTTTGTGTTTTCCTCCTTCATGAGCAGGCAATGTTCTCCTACATCAACAAAAAAACCCATGTCTATGTTTTTTTGGAATTAAACAACATAAGGCAATTAAATATTGAGAAGCAGTCACGAGTATGATGATCATGAACCTTCCCATCAGCGATGTGGAAAAGGAGCTGAACTTGATCTGATTTATAACCCCCTCTCCTAGGCTAGGCCTGAGGATGTTCATCTCTTGTAGCAACGAAGCAAACAGTTGTTGCCTGCACAGGTAGCATCTTGCCCATGTTCTCTTGGGTGGAAGAAAGATGCTAAGCAGCTGCTTGCTGAACTGAAGGCCATGAAAAATCATTTGGCTCTTCACCATAACATCAAACCTAACTCATAGGTTTTTGGCCCCCAAATCCCAAATTGTACATCAGTCTGTTTTTGAGAGTTTACGTTTAACATGTCTGGGGGGTTCCCAAGTATCACTATCGTCCGTTTCTTCCTCGTCTTCCTGATCCTCCAGCATTTCATCTTCCTCCTCATTCTCATCAAACAGCTCTATTCCAAGTTCTAATCTTCTTTGCCTTTCTGCAAACCACTCTCTGACCTGCTCATATCCCATGTGAGATTTGGCTACCAGTTCGTCGAGGTCTTGCTCATTAAGGAATTTGTGCTTCATATAGTAGTCCTTCAGGATTGCTGTTCCAGTTTTAAATTTTATGACAGACACACCTCTGTCCCAGCAATTTAACCTCTTGCTTCCCCGTGGCCTCCCCCGAGGCCTCCCTCTCCCCCTCCCTTTTGGTCTTCCTCTCCCTCTCTTCCTTGCAAAGCCTTGGCCGTTCAGACTGTTTGCACTGGTGCTCTGGTAATAGTAATACCATTTCAATCCACCATTTTTCCAGGCATAGCGAGTATCTCCAAACCAGCTCACAATTTCTGATCTTGGAAGCCCAGTTTCTTCTGCCAGCTTGTTGTATTCTTGTGGAGATGGCCACTGAGTACGGACAAAGGAACTTTTGAGCATGTGCAACTGCTCTGGTGATTTTTTACCTACTTTGCTTGAAGTGGAACACCCTGATTTTGTTCCTGCTGCTCCGTCTCCCACAGATGTTTCCCCAGCCTCTTCTTTTGAGCTGCCAGCATTGCTTTCACTCAAGTCAGCTCCCTCTTCCTTCAAGACATTTGATTTCCTTTTTTCTGTAAACCAAGCATCAATCTCTCTCCTGGTCAGTTTGGTATGGGCTCTTAACCTATTCATCTCTTCATCAGTAAGGACAGGGTTATTAAGAAAACTTGCTTGGAGGACTTGCAGTTGTTCAGCAGTCTTTTCTTTGAATTTCTGTGGGGTGAAATCAGGAAAAGCACTCCACGACGACTTGCTCTGAGGAGTGACTCCTGTTGGGGACTCATTCATTTCATCACTTGAATCAATAACAATGGTGGCACATGAATCACTGTTGAGATGAATTCCATGACTATTCTTTGAGTTTCTCTGATTGTAGCGTGTATCACTGAACCACTTTTTGATCTCTCCTTTAGTCAGGCCTGTGATGTTCATAAGTCTAACAATTTCTGAGTCTTGAGGAAACTGATTTTTAAGGTAGCTAACTTTCAATTCTGCCAGTTGTTCCTTAGTTTTTTTTGCTCGAATGCCAAAGGAGTCAGGATTCATCAGCGTGGATTCATTTTTGATAGGCTGAGGGGCTGGAACAGCAGCTACTTGTTTGGTTTCTGCAATAGGCTGAGCACTGTGAATCTGACTCTTCTGTAACTGTGTTTGGTTTGGGACTCCTGCTACAGTCAAAGCTATTGGGGCTGTTACTGGTAATGTGTTTGCACCTGCAACTTGAGTGAGAACAAGTCCTGGCTGACCGACTATTTGGCATGTCTGTAAAATTGAAGGTAAACCATTGCTAGTGGCAGAAATGTGTGCTGGAATAACAGTAATTGTCTGTGGCACAGTATGCACTGTGCCATTGAATTGTTTCCTCCTTGCTTCCTCTACTTCCTCTGGTGTCCAACTCACACCATGTTTCAGACGCTGGGCAGAAAACCATATTTTAATCTGTTCCTCTGTGTATTTAGCTTGAGTGGAAAGCACAGTGATTTCTGACATGGTTGGATATGGGAATTTGTTGTAGGTGTTAAGCAAAAGAGGATTGTTATCCAAAGCAGTATTATAGGCTGGAATGCTATTTACAGGTATTAGAACTTTTGGAATCAGGTTTGAGTTCTGTGGAGCTGTAACAGCTGTTATAACCTGTGCCACCCCAGGCTGTAGCACTGGTGCTGGGGTCACTACTGCACCAGCCACATCTGCTGCACTGCAAACAACAGAATGGCTTGTTTTTGACTCAGAAACTGACGGTGGGGGGTTTTCTACTAATTCTTCAGAGTTTGGCTCATTTTCAGTTCCCTTTTCTTCACCAGGAATGTCATCAACTACATTGTGGAAAACAGCGATACGTTTAGTCTCAGGTTTGTTTTTCATCATTTTCATGATAGGAGTTTTGCTAATTGAGATCCCTGATGAGGGGACCTCAGAAGAGTCAGCCTGTCCAGCATTTTCTTCTCTAACAAAACTCCCATCAAAAGTGAGATCATTTACTGTTTGCTCAAAGATTGTCTGATTATTACGTTTCACCATGGTCAATTTAAAATTCTCCTCTCCAGGGTGGTGCTTCAAATTATGTTCTGAGAGGGCATCATATCTTTTGGTAAGAAAATTACATTCTAAACAAACGTAGGATGAATTTAATACTACATTGGGATGTTCTGAATCCACATGAAAAGTAAACATATTGAGATCTGGAGTCTGAAAAGTACAGTATTTACACTCATAACCACCTTCTACTTTATTTGTATTTTTCTGATTGTCTGAATCCACATACTCATGAACATCTTCATCACTTGTTACACTCTCTGCTGTAGGGTTATCTGCTGGCGTGAGCATAGGTGGTCCTTCCTCCAAGTCTGATACCATTTCTAGATCCGGATCCTGCTCATTGGCCAAGACCATGCACGGTGTTGTTGACTTTCGTTTACTTGCCATGACTGTTACTGTGAAAATGATACCGACTGGTCTGATACAGACTTAGCTTCAAGCTCTTCTTGATTAATAACAATATTAATAATGGCTTTCGGTACTTCAAGTCAGTTCTTGTAAAGTCTCAACATTTATCCCATTAGCAGCTTTTCTTTCGTAGTGCAATCAGACTAAAAATAGATAGTTGAGGATGAGATGTTGAGACACACTGTTTTAAAGTCCACATCCACCACCTGTAGCAAAGAAGAGACAGTGGAATTAGTGCTATTTAAAGAGTAACTTCTATTCTGCTACATATTATGGCTTAAGGTAATTCAGTCCTGTAGGGTTCAGTCTGACACTGTTCATCTCCTGAAACCAGCAGACCCATTCCAAGAAGAGATATCGAAGCTAAGAAAGGCAAAATCCAATCCACGTATTACAGGCTAAAGTTTGTGTCAGTTCATGTCAATGCAGTGAAAGATATAAACAACAGAACAGTGTAAACCAGGTAACTCCCTGTTTCCCTTTCTTCAGAAGCTTTGTTCTTGGCACAGTGCTGAGGTCAGTCTCGCCTTTGGATTGCTTTGTCTAAGCTATTACAACTTCTCTCAGCTGTTCTGTGAGCTCAAGTCTCTCCTATCACTAACTTGAGCCCAGTATGAGATCTTCACTACCAACTCTGTCATGTCTTTCATTTCAGAGGCTGTGAAGGGTCCCAGTAAAGGCAGGTTTAGAGTGTTTTACTATTGCATTATACATGCAAGCATGATCATGTGCAGGGCCTTTCTCCCACATCTGAAAACAGGCAAAACAATGTCTTTTTAAGGCATTTTGACAGACAAAAGACAACTATCCTTTCTTCCTAGCTTCCCAAATGTCATTCTCCAATTGAAGGCCAATCCCAAACAATAAAAGTTGATTGCTAGCACATGGCAATTAACTAAAATCTGTTTTCATGCCTCTATGCATTAACGGAGAGATGATTGATTGTGTGAACTGTACCAGAGAGAAAGAGCATTAAAGACTGATATAGCAAGCAGAAGCCAAACAAAATTATGTACTCCCTGTTCAGAATTCTTTGTCCATTTCTAAGAAAAACTGAAGTACCACCAAATAAAGCTGAGGCTTACAGAAATTCAGAGAATACATATATTCTTAAATTAGCGTAGACTGGAATAAATTTTGTCCCACAGAGACCACAACTAGTCTGCTGGAAATGATGCACAAACTTCTGCAGAGGGTTATAAACTCTGTAATAGTTTTGTTCTTGAATTAAAATCAGACACTGATTTCTCATACCAGAAATCCCATAGGTACAAGAATTTTGAGACAGTGGAACATCATTTACCTCCCTAAGTGGGGGTATCCCTCCAGTTCAAGAGGAATGCATCCCCAAGTAGCTGTTTCAGAAGGTTTAGAAAGGGAACAGCATGTAACTGCTTAAAAAACAAAGGCCATCTTTGCATGGCAGTCTTGAAGGAAAGAGAATAGTGTAAAAGGAAGAAATGGGAACCAAGGATATGGTTACAAGAAATGGGAAGGGGAGAAGAAATACTGTTTTTCACTGTATGATGATTCTTTTTTGATTATGGGAAGGCAGAGGCTGTGAATAGGAAGGAAGTTAAATAATTCTTAATTTCACATTTTTTCTTTAAGCAAAAGACGAAAGTGTTTATCCATAGCTGCCACCCAGCATACTCCATAAGCTCTGGTTTTGAAACTGTGTATCTCACCTCTTCAGAAATATTCTCCCCAAATTTTTTCAACAGTCACCCTCTCTACTACTTCTGTGCCAAGGATATGGTTACACGGCATTAAGGACACTGACAATGCTCAATAAATTTTGGGTAATCAGCATTCCAGAATGACAATTATTTAATGGTAGAAAGATACCCTTCTTCCATAAGTTAATAGTGGCAGTGTGTAAAATTGAGCACAGAAGTTCAAAAGGTATTTATTTTAATAGATATACAAAGTATGTATTGCAGGCCACCTCATTTCTCTTTGCAGTGAGCGAACCATGAAACAAAGCTAAATAGATCCATTTGTCTTAGTGTCCTGAGGAATAAGAGGTAAGAGAGCATTATTAACTGTGCTGCTTCTCTGTGGAGCTGGAGGGCTCTTGACAAAAGAAAGACAACTGCCAAGACAATGTTGAGCAATGCTCTGGGGGAAGAGCTGTGTGGTATTACCTAATCTTTCTGTGATCTTGAGTAAAATTTCAGAAATGCCCAAAATGCCCATTTTCAAAAGCAACTGAACAGTTAGTTTTGCCAACCGAAGCTGCATTTTGAGAAGGGACTGTGGTACTCTGCAGTGCCTCATCCTCGGACAGCACACAGGATCTATACACAGGACAGCCTGAGTGAGCTTAGAGTCATCCCTGGGATAGCCCAGAGTGCAAGTGAAAGTAACATTTGACCTGTTGTACAGTGTTCAAGCATGCTCAAGATAAGGCTGGAGATAAGGAATAAAATGGGAAACCTGTCCAAAAAACTCAATAAATGTTTTTCTCCAGTCCCCTCATATACCCAATAGTGTTCCCAGTGCCTGTAAGCCTACAGGTCCACGTGCAAGTGCATCACCTGCAGCCTTTTAGCTATATCTCTGTATCACATGCCTGCTGTGGTTCATGTTTTGCTCATGGTGCATAAGCAGATTATCCTATCCCTCCACTGTTTACCAACAGAGCAACATGTTTCTTTGATGCAACCAGGTCTCAGATAAAGAAAGCTGCATCTGTGCTCTTCTGATTACACTATACAAGATTTATTTTTTTTTAGAAAAGGATGATATGATGTCAAAACCCTGTTTAATTCATGGCTATGAAGTGCTATGACAGCATTCACTAAAATCTCAACAAAGTGAGATGCTTGCAACCCTTCCCAGCTTTCCTTCTTCTACAGACTCCAAGGAAACCTGCATTCCTTTCTCCCTGGTGTTAATGTGATTATTCCACCTGTAGCACCCTGCTTGACACGTTTTCTCAATTTAGCAGGGGATTATAAAAACTCACTTGAGTAGTTTATCAAACCAATTATGCATCACTCTTGGAACCTTCAGTTCCTCTAGAACACCTCTCCTGTACTGCTTACAGGAATGTCAAGTGTGACCTTGCCGTGTATTTTGACTTCAGTAAGGTTTGCATCGTTCTCTTCCAGTAGACCAATGACTCCAAGAAAAAACAAAATCAGACTGGCTCGACATAGTGCAGTGTTGACATATACATCTTTTTAAGACTAGGTACTATGCTTTCCTGTCTTGTTTGATGAGACCTCCCACCATCTTCCATGAATTCCTGAAGATCATCACTAATGGTTCAGAGATTACTTTCGCTTGTCCCTTATACACTTTATGGTCAAATATGTGACTTGGTTTGTAATGAAATATTCCAGGTGTTTAAAAAAAAAAAAAAAAAAAAGAATTTTTTAATAAAAGAATCTGAAGAAAAACTTTATTTACACTCAATTTCTCAAGACATTCATCACTGCAATCCCCTTCTGTAATTTCATCTCTAATTTTCATAGAATTGACATTCCTAGCAAACCAGCACACAAACCAGACATTTTTCTAGTAAGTGTGGGCATACTTTTTTTTGAAGGTCCAGGATGTGGTATATTATCTTTCAGCAGGCAATTGCTCAGGACAATGTTCTTTAGAAACAGTTAGCAATCCAAATTAATTAATAATTATATTAAGACAGATTTATTCCAGAGTGGAATTCAACATTTAAAGTTGTCTCTAATAGCAGATTTGGATGATCTCTCCCTCCAAGACGAGCAGCTGATGAAGCAAGAAAATAAATGAGTTTACAGAAAATGTTCCCTGTGTGTTCAAGGTTTATGACAAGGGATTGCTCCCTGCTTGCTGTATGACACTTCCATCCAGCATGCAGGAAAAGCATGCCAACAAAAAAATCCAAGCCCTTGTACTGGGATTATAAGAATATGCACAGAGTGGCTCAGGGAAGATGAAGCAACAGAAACTGCTTCTAACTTTTAAATCCACCTATATTACAAATTGCATATGATCTCTCTCAACACAGAAAATGTTGCCTTTTCCTTATAACCCATGACAATATGTAGTTGTTGACTCTTTGTTAGCCTCCTTCTATTATCATTTATTCAGGGTAGATGTATCTATGTCAGAAACTATTCAGTACAGGCTAATACGCTCTGATTTGTGCTGCTTCTCAGCAAGAAGGGTGAAAGACTTTGTTGTACAGTGTCATTTTCTTCAATTGTTCAATACCTGCAAAGCTCAGAGAGTATTATTGCTTATGACTACAAAATAAAGCCATATTTCTACACAAATCCGGTAATATTTACATTTGATTCCCATTTGAAAATAAGGTCTGGTACAAATTCAACATGGGAGCAAAACTTGTCAAACTGATTTCAGGAGGACTTCACGTGTGCTACAAAGATCAGGGCACACTCGGGGTCCTTGCCCCAGTACCACTGGTAATGAGGCAGGCAAGTACCAAAAGCTACTGTACTGCTCCTGCAGAGCTTCAGAGCGTGCCAACACCAGCCCCGTGATGGAGCACTGGGAAGCTGACAGACACAAAGCCCAGCAGAGGCTGAAGGCAGCCTGCCACTGTACATGTGACTGGACTTTCTCAGTTACTTCCTCTCAGCACTGGTTTTAATGGGTAGGTAATAGGCAGGTTCCATCAAAGTAAACTTCAGAATTTCATGCCAGAAGTGACCAATAAATGACCTAGATTATCTTTTGCTATTACAAAATATACCCTAGGTACCTTTACGGTGAGCACAGTAACTTGTGCTACTGCTTTTGATAAAGAAAGCCATAACCAGATTGTATATCTGATCATGCAAAGCTAATGATCAAATGTCCCAAGTAGTTAACAGTCATGGGTGCACTGAGAAAGACTTTAACATTTATGGTGCATGTCTCTGCTCCTCAGTCTTGTAAACATGTATTTCCTATATGATAGTCACCTCAGCAGCCAAAACTCACACAGGCAGATTATTTTATTGACTCTAAAGTGCCCAATTCAAATTGTGAGCACTCAGTGCTTTTAACATCAGACATCTCTGCACATGTATTATTGAAAGTGAGTGTCAGACTTGTGTAAATGCTTATCATACCCAACAAAATGGCAGCACATTCAGGGATATGTTTTTGCATAGTTACAGCACTGTTTTGTTTTGATTGCTGTGCTATTACACAGGAAAAAAAAGGACAAAGAAATAAATTACTGACATGAAATTTTAATGTGTTTTGGGTTGAATAAACATTTAATTCAACCCCCCACAATGTTCTGTATTGGCTTAAAAAAATAGAACAGGAAAGAATTACAAAATAATTATAATTACAAAATAATTTTAAAAATTTCCAAAAAAAGTTTCTCCTTAAAACATCAAAACAAAAGGTTTTATTCTCATGGGATTTCCTTCTTTAAAATGAAACAATCTGTCACACATATGATTTCACAAAATATTCCTTATGACTTGATTCTGCCTTTTTTTTTTTTTTCCCAGTTGAAGAATTTCTAGAGACATTCATTTTCCCAGGCCCTTGTCTAGTGCTCCAAGTACAAGACTTTCCTTCAGCTTCCTGGAGTTCATGTCCCCAGACACCTTTCAGCTTCTTCAGAGACCAGAGCCACAGTCCCACAGATGGTCTCTTCACTACAGAGCCCAACTCATTCTCTAATCATCCCTGATGCTGTACAGGAACCCCCACACTTTTAAAGGTGACACAGCTCAGCACAGACTGTCTCACTCTCCTCTCTCCCTCCTCCACTGATTCCAACCAACCGTATGCACCCTTGTCACACTGGAAACCACACTTCACGTTGGCTGCTAGCTGCTTTCATCAATATTTGGCTGTCACTGTTCAAAACGGTATTTCTCAACAGCAATTAAGAGAATTAGAGTGCTCTACCCTTAAAAGGCAGGACTAGGTTTCATGGCTTAGCAGCTCCCTACACTTTTATACCTTCTGCTTGGCCAGTGGCATTTCAGAAGCCTGAAGAGCAGCAGCAGCTTAAGGATTATACTGATGCAAGGCAATACAAGAACCTAGACAGACAGAGAAGGAGAATCCATTTAATATAGGTGGTTTAAAGCAGTCTGCAGGTGTGCATGAAAGGCATAAAAGCATGATCAAGAGCAGGTAAGAAAACATCCTGCAAAACATTTAACTTGGATACAAAAAGGTAGTGATATATTATGACTCACAATTCTGCCTTTTTTTTTAACAGTGGAATGCATTTCTCAGACCTCAAGGCTAGATCCTTACCAAATTTCAAGTTCCTATGTCAAATCCCTGAGGCACAAAGCTGCTCAGAAAGAGATAATACAGCTTTTACATGGAGATTGCCTCTCTTCCTCTCCTTGCTTCCCTCCTCTGTGTTAATTTTGTTCTTGAACCAGCTGAATGTTCCCCCAAAACTCAATGAACAGAGAACAAAAACAGCTTCAAGACAGAAACAACATGTGAGAGATTCCCATTTCAACCATCACAAGAAACTGAAAACAAGGACTTACAGTGGGCTCACTAGGTGACACTAATACACACTATGTGCTCCACATATAAACACAGACTTGCATGCACCAGGATACAGGCCCATAATATAAGTAACTTGTAAAGGATCCCCAAATACTTGAAATAAATGTATGCACCAAACCCAGTGTTTGCATGCATCAGTGTTTTATGAATGAGGAATAAGCAAGGACTTGGCGTGTCACTTGAAAAGCAAAAAAGATCACAGTTCTGTTGCACTGCCCTAGGCAACCCCATGTCAAGGTGAAGACTATAAGGCACCTTATCAAGCCTTCAGCTGCTCTTTAGAGCCTTCTCTATCACTGGATCTGCTATGGGCTTTTGCTCACATATGCTTGCTCAGAACCTTTCCTGTGTGCCTTGGACCCACCTGGTTCCGGCCTCACGCCCTCCTTACAGCCTCCTCCAGCCTCAGAGGTCTGCTACCACTTTGTGAGAAGGCTGAGTGCAGAGTGCATAAGAAGTTCTTTATGTTCTTTGGCATGTGATTTGCATCTCCACTTAGAAGCAAGAAATACGACTTTGGAGCTGGCATTTTACACGTTTTTTTTAATGTGGCTGCAGAATGTTTCTTGTGTCATGTAACAGCTTGACAATTGTAAGCTGAATCACACAGGTTAAGGACAGACAAAACAAAGAATTGATCTAGTCCCTACTGACAGACTCCTCCATGCTGGAAAAATGCAGAATTTTGTGTTCATGCTTGCAAGCACAGACGATCTTACAGAATTTCTCCACAATTTCTGACTTGATCCATCCAACACTGGTCATGGAGCAGCAGATTCACAACTCAAACACAACACTTAAGTTCTCCTGTCTGTATTTAGGGTACTTGGTCACTGTCATTAAATGCAAGTAATTAAGTCCCAGTGCAGCACTAAATTACTGCCAGGACAAGGGTAAGACTCTCAAGCTAACTCAGGTTTGTCTCTCCCTGCAACACCAACATACTCTAGGTCAGCTGCAGACGACTTTAGGGGCACGGTGATGGTGGAGCAACAGCACCTCAGCACTTGTGAGGAACTGTAACTAGCTGTCTGGAGAAGTTGTAAGGATCTACTGGGAACTTTTAAGGAATTTCCATCCTTGGAAGTTTTCAAAACTTGCTAAGATCCTGAACAACCCTACCTATTGTCACAGGTAACTGCTTTGAGTGAGAGGCTCAACTAGATGATCCTCAAAAGTCCCTTTTACTTTAGAGTTTCTCCTCAGGATTTTGAGATGTTTCATCTTCTAACAAAGAGATAGGAGGGTAGGCCAAGCTGCCTGCATGAACACCCTGCAGGTCTCAACTATCTACTAAAATACCACTGTGTACCAAGATAACCTTTGTGAGCGTTTTTATTTGCAAGTGACCTGGCTCCACCCCCCTGCTGAGTACTGTACTGTACTCCTTGGATGCTCCCGCTGATTTCTGTGGGAGAGAATGTCTTATTTCCTGTGTGACAACACCGATTCCCTCACCCCCCCACCCCGTCCCCCAATCATGCATTCACGGAGTGAATAAACACTGTTTACTGCCCATCAGCCCAGTGACAAAAAAGGTAAAAGACAGGGGACTACAGAGCCTTTCAAGCGTGCGTCACTGCCGAAGTCACAGATGACTGTGCGCTCACGTTTCCATGGAGTAATGAAGGGTCTTGAAGAGTCAGCAGAACAGAACAAGTATCTCAGCCCATGGCACAGGGAGCAGGAGGTTTGGAGTTACTGCGTTTTACACGTTCCATCCCACGGGCTCTGCTGGACCAGGACCCAGCAGTCTCACACTGGTCCTAGCTCACCTAAACCAAGGCCTTCAGTGCAGCAGCAAAGTAACCCGGCAAGAATCAACAAGTCTTTCACCAGGCTGGTTCCCTGTTCTGCTGTTTTCCAGGCTGACGTTTCAAACTTTGCCCGTGGACCTCATCTCTGTGACTTACTCTCCAGCAGACATGTGATCCCTCTCATCACTGCTCAGCGCCTGCTCGAGAGGGCAATTCCCACTTTGGGAGCCACTGGCTGAGGAAAGCTGGAGGCTGCACCTTTTGCCCTGTTCTGCTGGAGCTGCCTGTCATGTGAGTCACTCTCGCAGGAGAGACACAAAGCTCCGATGTTCAGTCTTGGCAGGGAAGTAAGAGCAGATTTCTGAAAACCCACTTTCATTTTTTGTCTCTCAAGTACAAGTATAAGGTGGAAAACTAACACAACAGGATTTAAGTGGATGGAAAATATGGAGTTAACTGAAACACTGTGCTTAAAATTAATAGCTGTGGACTTGCTTTTTCCTTTTTTGCATTAAGCACCATCAAAAAAATGGATTAGTTATGTTTAAAAAATATAGGTAGCTTAAAGCTGCATAAATATCCTAGGGTCAAAATCATACTCTCACTGATTTAAATGAGAACAAGCAGTAAAATTTTATTAATAAATACTGTGTGCATTGATAAAATAATATTTTAAGAGGCAATAGAAAAGTCTAAAAAACCTTACACAGCACAAAACAGCATCAAAGTTGGGGAGGAAAGGAAGAGGAGAATCATTATTGTGTTTAAACCATCTATTATTTAGAGCAGGAAAATCAAAATAAGTTTTACTCAGAAACACTTTGTTCATTTACACTGATGTTTCAAGAACACATTCTCTTATATTAAGAAATCTAATTTACCAACAATAAACCAGACATACTCATTAAGAGCAACTCATTAAGAGCCTGAAGTTCTAACAGTAAAGAGCTAAGTTTTTATTATTGGAATAAAATCACTAAGAAAAAAACCAAACAAAAACTACCACCACCACCAAAACAAACAAACACCCAAACCAAAAAAAACCAAACAACAAAACCCACCAGTATTACAACAGACAGTTTTGGTTCATATCATTACTGTTTTAGTTAACTAAGTTGGAAATTCTTAGTGAAAACACTGAATTAGTGGCAGTTAATGACTAACCTTATACAGAGACATTCACTTTGTAGACAGTAATGGTAGAAATTACTTTCTGAATAACAGAAGTGTCCTGCTTCAAAGTTCAAAAAGCAGGACAGATTTTTTTCTGTGTAAAACTGCAATTGAGGCTTGAGGAACAGCCCTGCCAGGGCTAAAATCTTAACAGACCTGGGTACATCATCACAGAAACAAAACATTTAATCTAGTAAGTATAAAAAAGTATCATATTTTGTCTCGCAAATCAGTATACTTAAAAAAAAAGGTCCTCTTGAATAAATGTATTCTTAGATAGGCTACATATTGACAACAGTTTAATAATACAGACATGTTATGCTGTTTTGGTGAGTTTTAAACTAAATTTTAATTTCCAATCAAATATAGTTTGACATAAATTGGGAGTAACAGGAACTAATCATTAACTGAAAAACAAGATATGCATAATTCACTGTTTTCTAAGAAAATGACAAAGGCAAAAATTAATACTCAAAGTATATGTTGAGATAAAGGACTGATAAGGTATTTACTCCTCAATATAATTTTTCCCTTTACAAGACAAAACTCTGCAAACAACAATATCAAACAATGAGAATCATTTGCCATTTATGAAAGTTATCAAAAGCATGAATACAAACCAAGATTAGGAGAAATCATTTATAACGAGGTTCCCTACGTGCATATTTAAGCTGTGATCAAACCACCTTTCAGTTATTCCAGTTCCCATATATCAAGGCTGTTTTTGAATTAATGCATTAGTTAAATGATATCTGGGGGAGATAGGGGATTACACTCATAAATAGAGGTAAGATGAGCATGTCCAGTATCATTAAATCAACAAAATCAGAAGAGCCCAGGGTACGTCTGGGGTGTGGTACTCAAAGAGAATGTTTGTAAGAGTGTCCAAGTTAAGCACAGAGAATAGACAGGCCTGGAAACCCATGGGAGAAAGATGCATCTGTTGTTGTAGCAGCCCCAGCAAAATGTTACTGGTTCACTAGCCTGGGGCAAGCTTTTTCTTTTTTTCCTTCTTTTCCTTTTTTGACAGCCAAGTACAATATTAGCTTGCTTTTTTTTTGTTTGTTTGTTATCGTCAAGCTGAGGCCGGGTGAGAATATTTTGTGTCTAGACCAATAAATGCTTGTAAGGATTTTGCAAGACTGGTTTATGGGAACAGAATCCACTTTTTGTTTTTCTGCTGGAAAAAGCAGCATTAAAAGCAAATGAGCACCATCATGCATTTGTTTTAAATTGCATATTAGAGCACTGCTATTTTGTGTGCAATCAATACATAATTTGGAAGAAAAACAGCTTTAAAATTCAAAGCTATCCCTGAGCAGCTAAGGTTCTCTTGGAAACTGAAGGAGGAGTCTGAAATTATTGTTCTTTTGTTTGCATCCCCCAGTGGGAAAGGCAGCACACAACCAGAAACCACTGTGCTTTGAGGCAGCCAAATCATTAAGAATAAAGATCAACCCCCCCTTCATTTAAACATTAGATATTAAAACTGAATCTAGGATGAAGGTAAACTAAACAGACTCTTTCCTTTTCAAGCAGTTACTGGGTTAAATAAAATATCAAAGGGACTACATAAATCTTGTAACTCTCTCCACAGAAATTAAAAAAACATACTTGGAATTTGCAAAATGTGGCCTGTCTAGACCCCAATTACAAGCATCAACTTAATCAGTGGAAATTACTAGGATACACATGGCCAAAACCTACATTTTCTTTTTACTATTTGCTTTGGAGGGCGGGGTATCTCAAGATGAAATGGCTGACTGAGCTTTTTATTTCACTGCTTTGGGTGGAAATGACTGAATCTTTCCAAACAAAGTAGTGCTGAAGAAGCTGCTCTGGTGGAAAGCACTCTTCAGTCCCAACCCCAGCTCTCACCCTCAGCCTCTCTCTCCTGTCAGCTCTCTGCAGCAACAGGGCTTAAATGTTGCCTGGTGAAGAAGTGGGCTACTGTCCAGTAATTCACAGATAGTAATTACTATCTGTAATTGAGCATTACATCTGGAAATAGGATATTCACTGATATAAAGGAGCATATAGCTACAAATTCTGCCCTTAGAACTAGCTTGTGCCTACATGTATCTGACCAACTGCAGTAAAAGTATTCCTCAGTAAGTGTGTGTGACATCAGAGTATGATGTCCACACTGTCATCATCTACACAAATATACTGGAAAACTTTCAAAGCAAAGGATTCAAAACTAAAATTTCAGTGTATTCAGCAATGTAAAACTTCTTCCTCTCTGGACATTATATACAATGTTTAATGTATTTTGTTAAGGGTATATTGTGTGCATGTGATTATGTCTTTACTATGTGTGGAAAGAGTAAACTTACTTCAATATTACTCTTTTCTCCCACCTCTTCCCTACTTTCCCCAGAAAGAAACAAACAGCTGATATCAAAAAATCCTTATATTTCCCCAGAAGGAACCCCAAAACTAGAGAATTAAAAAAAAAGCTACTTGTCAAGAATCAGAGTTAAAATGAATGGTTTTGGACTGTAAGATAAAGCACCTAAAGTTGTAATCATCTCAAAAAAAACCTCAACACAAATAATCTCCTTTCTTCCTAAATTATTTCTTTTAAGGAAATAAAATTGTTCTCTACTCACCAACAAACTCCTTCAACAAATTTAAGTACAATGTATTAAGAAGCCCAATTTGAAGAATGCTTAGAAGCTACGAGGAGAAAAAGGTGTGTGTATTTGCATATTTAAACAGATACCTACAATGCCAGCAGGGATCTTGTATGGACATCAATTCCTCAAACTGATCTATGCACAAAAAACCTGAACTCATGTGATGCTCTGGGTATGGTGAACCTTTTGTCAGACCAGATCCCCAGTTTGGAGGACAGAGCCAGCAAGTATTCAACACTGCAAACAAGGCTGAACATTGTGCAGTGCTGAATGCCCCAGAAATTCAACTGGAGCTACAAATGTGTTTCACCTTGTCAAGAATCCTACTGAGAAATGGGAATCTCTGAGTCTTCATGCTTGCTCCATCTAACTCACCTGGCAACTGCTGCCAAGTGTCCATCTCCTCCTGATACAGCTCAGATTTGCAGAGAGCCCTCAGGTCCCACTGATTTTGCTGAAAGCATTTGACCCATGTATAAAAAGACAGTATTTTTCTACTTTGAAGGTATTTTAAAAATTAACTAGAAATCTGGACTTTTGGAAGAAGCACACAGCTGTAACCAAAGTTTTACTACCTGTCTTCTACAGCCCACATAGTAGTAACTTTTCTTTCCTGACTCCTCCCCCACTGTGTCCCCTTTACTCTTTTTGGGACACAGAACATTCCTACATCTCAATTGACCTAATTACTGAGACAGAGTTTTACACCCATGTACAGAGTCAGTTGGACAGTTTTAAAATCAACAGCATTTTGACAAAGCATGTCTTTCCATCAAAACACAGGGAGGAAAGTAATCACATCACACCATGTTTTGATAACATTAACATATCTGATTTTTTTAGGAAAGGCAAGCTTAGAGACCTCTACCAAGTTTGCTCTGGACTATACAAACATGCATTTTCATCTATTAAGTTCTTAGCAACTTTCTAAGCTAAGAAAATTAATCGCAGTCCTTACCTGTAACCAATGACTCAACCCTTAAAATGTATATAAAATGATTGCCCAATTCACCAAATTCATTAAGCTAACAGTTATTTTCCATCCAATATAGATGGTTGGAAGATGTGTTGAAGACTCAGATTGCTGAACACGTGGAACTTTTACCATCACCATTAGGAAGTTCAAAAGCTCATTTCTGTCCTTCTGTCTGGTGGGGTGAATTTGGCGCTCACAGAACAAGGCTGGCTTTGCCAAGTGAGGGCTGGCGTTACACACGCCTCACTACACAGCTCTGTCTGCCCACTCTTTAAACAAAACTGCCAGCCTTCAGGACTTGCTTGAGCAATGACTTCAAATTCTGGGTCCCTGCAAGTAGGTTAAATTCCTCCAACTCTTAGTGAGATCAATGGGTAAGGAAGGTGAGCAGCATATTGCAAAATGCCACCGGAGAAGGCCAAGTGGCACAGAGTGAAGCTAAAATATCAAAATCGCTTTCTTAAACAGCTCCAAACATGATGTGAAACCTGTTGTTTCGAAGTAGAATATATTGAGCTGCTTCAGACCTGTCAGGCACAAGCAGAGGTCATGCAGTTAAAAGATGTTTGCAACATTAAGTTCTTTGCTACTCTGACGTCATTTAGGGAATACAAAAAGTAGCATTTTACAATTTTTCCTAAAGGTTCTCCAATCACGCTATATCCATTCCTCTTTTATTGTCAGCAATTTTCCTATCTTCTGTGCTCCAGCATGATAATGTGTCTTTTTATAATTTTAATGGTATCATAAATGTATGCTAGATTTGAGGTTTTTTCCCCTTTAGATCATACTCTTTTTCATTGAATTCTACTGAAGTGTAACATTTACTGCAATCTCAAAGCTCTTAAGGATAAAAGAGTGGTACGTATCTTCTAACAAGTGACAATAGCAGACTTTTGCTCAGTTTGGGCTGATCTGTGAAGCTGGTTAGAAAGAATGCACTGGTGGTACAGATACTGTTCTAAGAAATACGTTACAGTTCACTGAACTATAAAGGATATGAGAAAGACTTGAGTGGACCTTCTGAAATTCCTTCCAGTTCCTTGACAGAAAGACCACAGAACTGGAAATAAACATCAGTTAAAGTGGTGCAAGGCATCGAATTATGAAACACCATCTGGCTCGTACAGGACAAGGAAATGTATCATTTTTGGTGGCCGCCACCTCCACAGAAGAAGAAACAACTGTTTATGCAGTAAAATGGTTTGGCTATTTGGAAAGGTCCTGAATTAGCCATGAAAATAAAAAAAGGAAAAAAACCTGAGAAGATGAATTGGAATAAAGATGGTAAATTTGAATTAATAAGAGTAATAATGCTGAAAATGTAAGTAATCACATCCCCTTAATACCTAATTTGACAATATTAGAAACTTAAATAATAACAACAGAAAATTGTATTCTTGTAAGTTTATATTCAACAAAGGTCATGCTACTGACAGGTAGTGAGAAGGTACAGGGGTAGAACACTAAGATCAGTATTGCTGCCTATTCTGCCTACTTAGGAAACAGCAAGTAAACAAAAGGGAAAATGGTACTATACTTAAAATTGCATCACTTGTTTACAAGTCCCTGACAACTCAGAGGCAAACCATCTTGGACATTTATGGATCAATGACCCTGCATCTGAAGTGCAAGGGAAGGGAATATTGACCATTAATACACAGAAGAGAACAGTATGTCCATGCACTCAGCTAAAAATGTGCAGAACATTCCCTCACACCATGACCCCAAAACTGTCGTCACACAGCACTTTAATTTAACAGACACTGATCATTCCATAAGTGTACAGATCCTTCTGCATGTACAGACCCTTTACAGCAGGCTCAGGATTGATAAAAATCAGAAAACATAAAAATACTAGTTTGATACTGTGATATCTTGACTAGACCTCAGCTCGACAGGCAAAGAGAACCTGATCACCAAAATAAAGATTAGCCATAGATTAGCTACAAGTGATTGTGCCTTGGCTGTATTTATTATGAGCCAACAGAATAAAACTCGAGTTATATGTACTCGGTTCTTTAAAAGTTCCAGCTTCATAAAGCTGCAAAAAATCCTGAAGTCAGACTTGAGGAAAGAATCTGACTTCAAAGATGTATGATTGTTTTTCAAATAAGATTCTTCTAAAGTCACATACAAACACCTAGGTCACCAATCATACCTAGATGAGAAAGTTAAACAAAAACTTAAACCTTTCCCACAGACTACATATAAACAAATGGTGGGAAAACTAGGGGGAAACCTCAGGGATAGCAATAAGCTTCACTGAAATGCTATATAGACTGCTCAGTGAAGCAGAAGACACAAGAAACAGTCTTTTTGGTACATTAGGAACAAAAGGAATCCTAACAATATTACAAAGTCCATTATTTGATAGAAATTCTTTGGTACCAAGAATCTACAAAAGGCAGAACTGTTCAAGTCACAGCTCTAACAGTCTCCAACAATAAGTATTGTGGCAACTTCGTGATAAATATTGTCTATTCCAATAATAACCAACAGTTATAAATGACAGCAATTAAGGCTAGACAACAGGACACTGCTAAAGCACTCACAGGTCATCAAGGGTATTGCAAGAAGGGAAATAATCCAGAAGACAGTCATAAGAAACATTAGGAGAATAGAAAACTAAGCCTCACAAAAGAAAGCTCCACGTAAAAGTACTATGCTTTACAAAGTCAAGTTTGGGAACAATCATAGTATACACACACGTTATCCAGATATGACACCAGAGGACTTTTCAGTCTAGCAAAGACACAAGAACCGTTAGCCTGAATTTAAAAGCAAATAATTTCAGTTATACAAAATGGCATCTACTTCTATCCGGCTCAGGGGAATTCATTTAACACAAGTAAAACAGACTGCCTTGCTGGCAATGTTTAAAAACAGTAACAAACGGGTTTTCTAAATGATGTGTTCTCGCCCAAAGAGGTCACAACTGAGGCAGCCCTCTAGTCTGCATCATGCAGGTCGTTTTAAAGAGGGTTTCTGTAAGGACTAACAAGCTTGCTTTTTTTTTGGCGTGAAATCCTTCTGAACAAAAACAAACAAAAAACACTGCTGGTGAAAATCATCAGTACAGCTTTTAAAATTCCTCTCTCATTCTTACGTTTGAGGGAATATTTGTTTTCATGTAACAAGTTTCATGTCAAAATTCACTTTTTATAGAACGTTTGTATGCAGTTTGTCATGCACAATATGCTCTCTGTACATCTCTATTTTAAAAATAAGTGGCATCTATTCCAGCTTGCACACCAAGCCATCTCAGCCTTCACTATTTTACATGACACTTTGTGCACAGTAAACTTCGCCATCCTTCCATTAACTATTTAACCTTCCCGAGAAGCTCAGAAATTGTGGATCCCTTCCAAATCACAATATTCTGTGAAAACAAATAAAGCACAAGCACCTACCAGATGACGTTCACTATTGCAGATACTCTGAGCCCTTTCAGAGATCCAGAACTGCCTCCATTACATGGTTTATTGAAGTCGGTGTTGATCTCCAGTGCTGCACATCCTGGTGTAGGGGAGAGCCGAGCGTCAGAACGCATCTCAAAACCCAGACACCCCCAGAGGAGTAAACCAGACATCTTCCCCAACTTTGCCTGCACATACACTGTACTGTTCCTCCACGCTCGCCCCCGCACCGCAACGCCACGGGATGCAAGACAACTCTGGAGCCAGAACTTCATGGCTTGTTGGCTGCCGTCAGTCTGTCAGTCCGTCCGTCCGCCCGAGCGCCAGCGCTGACACCGCGCAGAAACTCGCCGGTTCCTCGGGGCGCATCGGGATGGAACTTCTTGACTCTCCTTTCTAACTGACGAGTCAGACAGATCTTCCTCCACCCCGTGGCGAGCAAAGCCCCGCACAGGCTCCAGGCACAGGGCGGAGGAGGGAAGAACGGGGACAGGAGCTCGTCCTCGGAGGGGTTTAACCCCGCTGCGCGCTGGGCTGGGGGGACACGCACAGTCCGCTGCCAAGGGATGCCCCGGCTCTGCCGCCGCCCTGGCTCCCCCGGCCCGCTCGGAGCCCACTGCCCCCGACGGACGATGACCCCCGGCCACGGGGGCAGC
>WEIV01017164.1:34589-48157 GCA_013390005.1 Calyptomena viridis
GCGGCGCCCCCCCAGCCGCCGAACTTCGGCCGCGCGGGCCGTCAGGGCAGCGTCGCCTCCAGCCCCGGGAAGGCTCTTTCCGCGACTGCAGCCCCGAGGCTCCCGCAGGCGCCCCGAGCTGTCGCCGAGGGACGACGCGGCCGCGGGGTCCAGAGCCCCAAACAGGACAAGTGGCTCTGAGGAAAACGACACTCCGCTCCATTGTTTTTTGTTTGGTTGGTTTTGGTGTTTTGTTGTTTTTGGTTTTTTTTAATTCCAGAACTTGGAGAAAGGCGACCTCTCTCCCTTTAGTACATGCACAATAGTTTGTTCAGTATTTATTTGGTTTTTACTCCCACTGCATCTTTCTCAAAACCGTTGTGTTTCCAAATGCTATTTCTTTCATCACTGGTGTTTTGGGTCAGACACTAAAATGTGACCGTTTCTCCGAGAAAGAAAAAAAAGTATCCACTGTGTGAACCCTTAACTGTTCGCAGCTGGTCACAGAAAATGAAGATTTACACAACTGGAAATATTTTGTAATGATCTGCCTAGGTATAGCATCCTGTCAAGACTCATAACAAGAAGGCATTTGATCAAAGCTTGAAGAGCAAAAGTTTTGATCCCAGGAATAGTTCTGCTTCCTTATTTCCATGCTGTCACTCCTGTTCAGTTTTCCAAACACTTCTCTTGGGGAATGCAGTCAGCAAATCGTCCCCAGTCACACTGGAAATCAGTGATGGCAGCCAAGGTGGAGATCAAGTTAAGGAAAAGTGACATTAATTCATTCACTACATTTCCAGTATAATGCATTACATTAACATGTAAATTTTCAATATAATTTTTCTTTTTCCTGGCCTTGCCTTTGCTGTATCATCCATACACCAAGAGTAGAGAGGAACTGCTCACATGCAGCTCTTACTCTAAAATCTTAGTATCTCTGCTGGTTTGTAAGTGCAAGGTTGATAAAGATGGAAATTATTCTGTGATTAAAATAGAGCAGAAAACACACCACTAACAGATGATTTTTTTATTAATAGACATCAGAACAATACAGAGAAAAAAATGTGCATAACACACAACTATTTGAACAAACACACTAGGAGGACACAAAAAGAGAACACTACTGACACAGGTAAGAAACCAAACACAGAGGGACTGCACAGGTCGGTGTTCAGTGTCACCACTGTGTGAACAGCAAAGGATCGTGCCACATATTTTATCACAACTTATACAAACTTTTCTTTTCACATAATTAGACTTTGTCTTATTCTCATTTTTTTAAATTGCTACCAAATTAACAGATAAATTTTCTCTGCTGGTTTGAAGAGGAATTCACCTTCAAAACAGGATATTGCTTTCCTTTTACTTCAATATATTTGTCACCAACAATATATTCACTTTTATGTAATAAACAGATTTATTCTCCCCAGGTAACTAGAAAACTATTTACAACTTAATTCAACTACAGGCCATCTGATCAACTAACAAATTATATTAAGTACTTTTCTCCAGTATTAAGATTGTCATTATTACAAGCACAACTAAACTTTATCTTAGAATGTTACAGTAGTAAATCTTGCTTTGTTTCAAGTTAATTTGTCTTTTAAAGAGAGGTACTGAAATTATCTATTCAGATCTGCCATGTTCCAAAAGCAATCACAGCAGTGTCACATAAAAATATACATATATAGCAGGGAAATATCAAAAGTCATTAAATTACTTTGAGCTTTCTTATTAAAGATATTTTTGTTTGATATATGTATAAATATATATGTAGAACTATGCAAAGAAAAGAGCATGCAAAAAAAGGAAAAATTACAGAGTATGTCAAGTTAGGTATGCTGACATCAAGTATCACGGACAACTGAAGGCTGTAATTTCTTTTTTCATTGCCTAAGAATAAAAAAAGACAAATTAGGAGTCAGTGTGAATACAAGCTCAAGAACTCTGTTTACTTCATCAAAAGAAGTAAGAATCTTTACATACATACAACAGTCAGTGATAATTTAGCTGCTACTGCAATCACAACATCATTCTATACCCATTGGCTCAAACACATCCTTATTCATCCAAAATAGATTAGGCTAGAAAGACTGCAGAGATCTCTATCACGGACTATGGATCTCTACCAATGATGCTTTCAACAATTAGAAAGGAAAGAGTTCCTGAGGAGGCACAACTAAATGCTGGAACTGTTCTTTTTTGCACTCTGAATAGATACTTGTTGAGGTCTCTCTCTTGAGACAGTAGAACTTGTTTCTCAACTGACTGGTGCAGTCATTCTGAATAGGAGATTTTTTTTTGGTGAAAATTCAAAGTAGAAAACAAAGAAATTAAGACCTTCCACAAAAGCTCATAAGCCCTAAGGTAAAAAATTAATGCCTTCTTATGCTAAAACATGTAATTACTTTAGATGAGAGACAGGTGCATTTTTCAGGAATGGTCCCTGAATGCAATCCTTGCTGTTGCACAAGCAGAGTGGAGTGTCTGTTCAACTCTTTATCAGACATGGAAGAAGAGATCAAGATGACCAGGAATAAAGAGGAGAAGCTTCCTGGTTTTTTTAAGGAAGACTAAGAGGCATAAAGAATTTTATCTCTTCTCAGGCACAACCACCTGAAAGACAAACGGATTCAAGGACCTTGAAGCTGAAGACTGAATATCCAACCTATCTAAATCAACCCAATATTGGGAATGCCTAACTGGGACCATGGGTTCCTATAGAATATTTCTGCCAAGTTGTGAAAACTCAAGAATCCTGTCTTAGAGGAAGAGATTAGAGAATTTGACTAACTAGCATTAAACCACCATAGGCAGGAAGCTCCTCATATGCGAAATTAAAGATGCTTGAGCTATGGTAGTTAAAAAGAAAGTCTGGTAAGACTAGAGACTAAAGTCTCTAATTCCTGTTATGTTTCATACTTAATTTCTTTTCAAGAATGGAATGACTACTATACAAGTGTTACCATGTGTGAGTGCCTGTGAAGGGAGAATGAGGAAGTGACAGACTGAGAGAAGCACCCTCCTTTCTCAGCCCCCCCATCCCTGAAAAGTTTCTGGAGCAGGACCAGTGACAGACTGACATTAACTGCTTTGAGAGGGCTCTGTGGGGGGACCCATCGTCTTCAAGCCTTTTCCCATCTTCCTGCTGGAACTGCCAACAATTAAGCCAAATGCAACAGTGGTTTTGTAATATGGATAGATGTCTTCTGGACTGAAATGAACTAGTCTTGTAACACAGGCAACTAAGCAGTAAAGAGTAATGCTAAATAAGCGTGATGCTCATAGGGCACAAATAGGTATGAGTAACACACACACATGTAATAGTGGCAGAAAATGTTCCAAGACAAGAAAAATTACCTTTACTAATTCGTTTTTGTCACCATCTTCCCGGTGTTGGTAAATGCACTGGCTAAGAACAGCATACAGTTTTTCCATGCGAAATATACTCACATTCTCAGTTACCACGGCGATGGAATGCAACACTTGCTGAATTAAAAAAATGGAAACGAGAGTTCAGAATAGCACAAAATGAACTGCAAACAGAAAAGGTAGGATGTGGCACAGGTGCACAGCCAACATGCCACGTGAAACTATTTCTAGTTGCTGCCACATAGGTGACTGCATGTTCTTCTATGTGTTATCAAGTCCTAGGCCTATTACCAAGCAAATAAATGAAAAAAACCACCCCAAAACAACCAAACCCCCAAACGAAAACAAGCTGCTACAGTTTGGAGAGTCACCCAGCTTAGTGACTGCCCGTGAGTTCTAAAGAAGTTCCCTGGCACAAGCAGCAAGTTCCAGCAGCACCCACATTAAGGAAACAAGTTTTCTAAAAGACACGTTTCATGAAAAATCTGTAAGGGCTGTACTGTATCACTTCTCCAGTGGGGAACACCTTAGCACATGCTATTAGCACGCTGGCACTAGAGAGACCTATGTGGATTCCATACATAGGCAGACGGAACAACAGCTTCCTCATGAGGGGAAGCAGAGGGGCAGGGACCTGAGGGAAAGGCACAAAGCTGTGTCTGGAGAGGTTTAGGTTGGATATTAGGAAAAAGTTCTTCAGAGGATGGCTGAGCACTGGAACAGGCTCCCAGGGAAGTGGTCACAGCAGCAAGCCTGACAGAGTTCAAGAAGCATTTGGATGACACTCTCAGTCACATGGTGTGATTCTTGGGGTGTCCTGTGCAGGGCTAGGAGCTGGACTCAGTAATCTTTATATCTCCCATCCAACACAGGATATGCTATGATTCTATGAACAAAACCCCATGAAATTTGCTTGCTTAGGAAGCCAACCTTAAAAAGCTAGTTTCCCTCTTTTCACTCCATTTCTCATCATGGCAGGTAAACAGCAGCCTCCTCTGGTTTGACCAACCTCCAGGTCCTCAACCTAGCAATTTCCCTAATTTTCTCCACTGCAACATCTCCTAAAGAAGGCCAGATCCTCCTTCTACCTTGTCCAATTCATGCAAAGGAACTTCTTTTACCCTCTGCAGCTGGGCACATTTTTGACCCTTTCCCCAACAGTATCCCAGGACAGCACCTTCTCTCCCTACAGGGCATGGGAGAAACCTTGTAATGCTGCACCTGTATGAATGCAAAATTCTAACACTGGATTTTGAAAGCTCTTAAGAAAAGCAGGTATTGGTATTTTATCCAGGATGACCTTTGGATCAACGTGCTAACTTCATGTTAAAAGTTATCACTGCTAAAAATCAAGGTGCTTTTCCAATGCCTAATAAATGAAAACACAAACAGCAAACCAGAATGACTCCCAACCCATCAAAAAAACTGCCAAGACATTAATAACCAACATTACTAGCAGTTTGTCAGTGGAATATTTTAAATTTAACAAGCCCTTTTACATCAAAAATTAGGGAGAGGACCCAGTCTCCTAAAACTTAGTTCACCAAAAGCAAAACCAGCAGTCTACACCAGTTGTGGAAATAATGGTCATAGTCCATTACAGGTTGAATTATCTCACAAGCCATACATCTCTCCCATAAATGGTTTGAATTGGCATTGGTTAACAACTGACTTAATTTCTACATATAGTTGTAAAAAAATTTCCTGCTTCAGTAGTAATAAAATTGAAATTTAGACTTACTTTGAGCTCACAGTAATCCACAAACACGTTCTGCGTGCCCATTTTTGCTGCTTTCCCGACACATCCTGACACCTGAGAACATCTTGCATGACTCATACTGTGTACCCACGAATCTGGAATGACACAGATTTCTTAAGTTGCGATATCTCTTTATTTGGAATATACAGTATGAGTGAAGTACCCTGCGCCTGGAAAAAGAGTACTTCTCTGTACAACAGAGACAGAACTGTTACTATTGTTCACTGATAAGTACTTGACTTTCACTTTCTTTCTGGCAAAAGTCACTGCTCCATAAAAACTAGAAACTCTGGACAGAAAAAAACCCAACCACTAGACAAAAAGGCAGGGTAAAACCAGGAAAAAGTAATACAAAAAGCAATACACAGTAAAACTCCAATGTAATTTTGGTTAGGAAACACATCTACACTGCAAACACTAGAACATAACTCTTCTATTCCACATATGACCCTGGGTCCACACTGAAGTACAGCTTTTTAACTTATGCTGCTTATTTCTCCATATAAAAGAAAGCCAATGATTGTTTTTCAATTAGGTACCATTTGAAAAACTGCAGAATCAAAAATACAGCAGCTGCAGAAAAACACAAGTTTGTCTGGCATAACTGAAGGGGCAGCACCACTGTGCAAGAAACACCGTGTGCTGATTTGAGAGAGATGCAACAGGTAGAACAGAACTCAAGAAGGCTAAAACCTAGTAAGTAGTATAACCCTCTGCAGCAAGAAAAAGGAGGCAAATGACCTGTTCAACCTTTCACTTACCATTGGAACCTCTGTCTTCAGAAGTTCCAGCTTTTTGGCAATCTCGCATTTCACTCTGCTCTCTTAGGTCTGAATGTTCCCTCCTCTTTCCAGAAGGGAATTTAGTCACAAGGAGAACTCTCTCTCTTTCATTTTCTGTACAATTTTTCTGTCGTTCTTGAAGTACATTTTCATGTTCTTCCATAGGAGTATCCTGGGAGGATGTAAATTCAGTGCAATCCGTGTCAGACTCTTCATTACTCTCTACTTCATTTTGGTCTTCAGGAATTTTATTCTCTTTATTGAACTGAACATTCCTCCTCTTTGCTGTGATACTCAAAGACTTCCTGCTCTTTTTGCGTTTTCTTTTTGACTTATCTACAAAGAGATATGAGAAAAAGTCATCCAAATCATTACCAAAACAGTTTTTCCTTCAAAATCCAGAATCCTTATCTTACTTGACTCACAAGGAAAATTACCAAAGAAGCTCAAGTACCACTGTCTGTTTCTCTACACATGTCTAGAGAAAAAGTTCCAATTTCATGTGGTCAATTTGCTACAAGATGTAAAAAAAAAAAAATCAGCTACAGAATTTTGTGCACAAAACCATCAGCTTCAAGATGTTATGAGCAGAAAATTCTTACTTTAGATAGGAAGTCTTACTGCAAAGCAAGATTATTAGGTCACTTGGTATGTAATCTAATATAGTTGAACAATGGAAAAGCATTTGAAGATGAGTCCTTTAAAATCTCTAAATCTGTAAACTTTAAAAGCTATACATACGTTGGGAAGAGCTGAAGAGACATTTTAAGGGAATATTTGGTGGAGAAAAAGAATTGTTCACAAAGGTCTCATGTGCTTTCCAATTCAGTTAACCTTGCTCAAAACAAAGTTGGCATTTTGCCTTCCAAAAAACCCCAACATTTTTTGTATTCATGGAGTACCACACAGCCAGAGGCAAAACTTCCAGACATGCCAGCAAGACCAGGAAACTTCACACCATATCACGTGTTTTAACTGAAGGAGACCCAAGGCCACTTGTTTTTTCATGTCCTTTTCACGGGAAAAGTGAAGAAATAATGATCTTTCTTTACATGTCTATAACTACTGATACCCTGTGTTTTAATCCTTCCTCCTTCAGTTGGAAATCACAGTCAAAAGGTGGCAAAGAGTTTAACTTTTGAGGGCAGGGAAGGGGAAAACACTGTTGCATACAACTAAAAACTAGTTTTAAGTATTCAGAAACTGCCATGTACAGTATTTTTGACTTCAAGAGGTAGCAATATAAGAGCCATTAAATGTTAGTTGGGCAACCAATCCAGTGTCTTATAATGTCAAGTGAAGTTCAGCCACTTGAAATTCATAACCACACTGAATGAATGACCTCTGGATTTATCCCACATTTTGAAGTGTATTAATAAAGTTAATGCTTCTGGCATGAAGAACAGGCATCACAGGAACCTCTTGGGTCACAAGAACAGAGAATGTTGAAGTCACTTTAGTACCTTGTCTAACAAAGTCTGAATAAAATGCATCTTGCCTTTACAGCAGGGGGTACTGGCATCCATAGGTGTTGCTGGCACCTTCAGTTTTTCATTACACTTTGGGTCTGTTTTCTTACCCCCAGGAACTGAGTCCTCCTTTGGCATTATGCAGAAGTAAGAGGAAGCACAGTCTGAACCTTGCAATAAATAAGAGAGAGCAAAGAATTGTACCATATGTGGCTGATACAAATACTGAAACAACTCTTTAAATTCTCAGCATCAAAAAATGTACCTCTTTGCTTACGAGATTCTTTAATTTCTTGGCAGCGTTGTTCAAAACCTTCATCCATTTCTTCCCTCACTATGGAATACGCAGTATCTCTCAAAGCACAAGCTCTGTGCCTCAGGAGACGATCTGAAATTTTACAGTCAAAACTGAGTACCTTCTATTAGACAATAAATCCCTTTGTTTACTTAGAATGTGTTTCCTTTTTTCATACATAGGTTCTCAGTCAATATTTTCAGTGTGCCAACAGACAAATTAATTATTAAAGCAAAAGCAGTAGTTACCAATCAACACATCTATCACAATTTCATGCCCAAATAGTTTATTTAATACTACAACATTAACAACCTGGCAAGAAACGCTCTCTGAAGATGTTTAAAATTATCTAATCCTATGTCTACTGTCCATAGATGACATTTATCAACTTATACATTTAAAATTTTTATGAACTGGGGATAAAACCACATTCTCACCTCCAGGATCTTTAACTGGGTTGTACTCTAAAGCATTGCTACAGATTAGATCGATGTCTTTTAGAAAATCTCTTGCAGTTGGGTACTGGTGCATGTCAATCTTGGAGAGGACTGTTGAGAGGTCCATGGGCTGCTTAATAACAGCATTGTAATCAGGTACCTACAAAGGAAATATATGTTGTCATAGATTTAATGCAGCAGCTACCAAGCATAATTATTTTCATAAATTCTAATAAAGGGCTTCTTGAAAAACCCAATATGACACCAAAGAAGCAGAAATTACCCAGTTAATTTCTTGAAAATAGAAAGTTATTTCAGCTGGTTTTGAAGGGGCAGACCAGAAGACAGGAAAAAAAAGAAGGGAGGTCAGAAGAATGTGTGAGGCAGAGAACTGGCACCCCGAGTGGGATTCATTTGACTTCCTTTCAGAAAATAACAACAAAGAAATCTCTCGGTAAGGTCACCTGAGGGTCTTTGTTGTTGGCAACAAGAAAAAGGCTGCAGGAATTGCACCTTTGGAGCACTTGTCCTAGGCACCTACTTCAGAATGAGATAACTGAACCCAGAGGTGCCAATTTCTTTATTCAGACCATACAAGACTAATGACTAGTTTAGACAAGGACATCTATGTTTGTTTAGATTATTCACATACCAGAAACTACAAGGAAAGGAAATGACAAGTCAGTGGACACTCAGGGGTACAGGACTCTGCTGAAACACAAACCTATCTCAAAACTACATCTGACTTTGAAGTATGTTCCCCAGCATACACTTATTCAATAAACTACATGAGAAGTGTAAGGGAGGATGTGACACCTGGATTATTACATCCCAGCCCCGGGAGCACTGCTCCACACCACACCCCCTGGGGCCCCTGACCCCTCTCATTGCCTGGCACAGTGGGTGGACTGTGCTAAGTTGTATGAGTTAGCATGTAGTCAATGCTTTGTGGAATGCTTTACTTTGGCAGAATGTTACCCTTTAAACTATTGCCAAGTTCCCTTATTTTCTAAAGTCTACAAGTAAAAGTAGCCTGAGAAAATGTGTGCAGCTTTTCTCCTATGTGCTCTCTCAAGGTGTTAAAAGAACCAAGGGTTCTTCTCATATATTTGGAGGGTGGATATTGTTGGAGCCTCGTATATTTTTAAAGTGAAAGCCCTTTGGTGAGCTTGTAGCTTGAGACTTGGGGTCTTACAGAGGAAGAAAAAACCACACAGCCCATATGGTTGATCTTCTACCAAGGGAAGCCCCATGCAAATGTAATCTGAAAATTCATTTGACAAACTGTGGCTTCTATTCCTGTTCTTGCAGAAACTACTGACAGGGTTTATTACAACAGCCCTAGAGGTACAGTTTATATTACAAAGAAAAAGGAGTATCTTGGCTTTTCAGTACTGTAACACACAAAAAAGCCTTTTCATGGGCAAACTGTGTTGGCATTTGGGGTAAATGGCACTTGAACTAGATGATCCTTGTTGGTCCCTTCTAGGGGAAATACTCTTAAGTTTGAAAGAGATTTTAGAAGGAACACAGGGACTTCAGTGAACAGTCAGATAAGACACTGGAGAGCCCCAAGGAGTCAAGAAAAGTAAAAGCAAACTTCTCTCGCTGCTTCTTGGAAAATCAAACTACTACAGTCCTAAAAACAGAGATAAATCTTCCTAGGAAGAGCATACAAACACCAAGGAACAAAGAAATTGTGAATACACAGTAATGGTATTGCAGATCAACAATAATTTACCTCCTCTGGGTCAACAGGCTTTGTAAATGCTCTGAAACGCTTGTCAATGACAAGTCTGTGAGTCACATCCCTTAAGTAAATCCTAAGTTCACGCAATGTATCCTCTTCCTGCTCCTCCAGCTGTCTCATTTCTTCTTCTGTCAGCTGTCGAGGTTTAGGTGGTGGTGCTACAGGCAGAACTTCCAATGGCTGCCGAGCTTGAATTAATCAGAAAATTTTGGTCAATTGATGAGCTTAAATACTAGCACATGAAAAATGATAGATCGAAAATTACCTCCCCAACAAACACTGTTGCATAAAAAAAAATTATATAATTATATCAATAAGCTGTTAACTTAGTTAGCCAAGTTTTATACTCAGAATATTCTCACCTGCATTGTTTTTTGATGCAGGAGGTTCAGCAGCTTGCTTCATAACTAAGTCCTCAAAAAACCTTTTTCTTTCAGCACAGGTAGGCCACTGGATTTTGAAAACTTCTTCATGATCATTATTAAACAATGCTTTTATCTAAAGCATGAGGAGAAAAGATATTTCAGATGTAAGGCCACACAATTTTTTTATATTCTACTGCAAAAACATGAATACTTTTCTAAATTAAACTGATTATTCTTCTGGATAACACAAGCTACGAAAAGTTATCTTCTTGGCCTTAAAAGGCTAGATTTTCATAGCATGGCAAATTAAAACATCTTTCAGAGTTCAGGCTTCATGGAAAAAATGTACGATAAACCACTGAGAAAGGAGTGACACTCGCCACCTCCAAAGCTGCTTATTTTGTATTTACCTGCCTTGCTGTCCTTTAGCTTGAATCTTTATGGCAGCTGAAGAGCAAAGGTTCAGCAGTCAAATGACAGCTTTTTGGTAAGATGGACTTTTAAAATTCTATTTCTAATTAATTTAAATGAGGTGCCCGAAGTTTCACACTTCCGAGCTGTACTCCATTTTTCCATCTCTATTGCCAAAAGGTATGGAAGGAATTTAATTCCTTATTTTAGAGAGCATTTATTAACAGTATAAAAAGTTCTGTTACTGAGACAAAATAATCAGAGCACCATATTCCCATTTTGAACACCTTCCTTTAACACACACTCTCAGATGTAGTTTCTGAGATGCGGCTTGAGGGCGGGGGCTGGTTGTACTGCCACAGATGTCTAAAAAGCTCAGCATGTACTCATACTGCATTTTGTTATGGAATACAACTAAAAATTGATTTCCCAGTTACTTAAATGGAATTTGGACCTTAGCTTTTTAATTTGTCGAGTTTTCACCCAGATGTAGAAAGGAATTGAAATTTTTATGAAATTATTTAAATTTGAAATTACACTCTATCAGTAACACTGTGACCAACATACTTTTTCAGTAAAAATACCTTTTACTTTTCAGTAAAAATGTTTTCAGAAAAACAATCTTTTTCCTAATTACATCTCAAGCATCTTATATTCTCCACCAAGTATACACCTAACCATCTTGTAGTCACCAAAATGATTGCTTGAAGCAAATTTGTACATCTGTCTAATAAGCATGAGTGTGTGAGAAGGGTGAAAGAGCGGAGCCAAACTCAATCTGTTTACTCAGACAACACTTTAGAAAAATGCTTTCACCATTGTTTTGTCTAAGCAAATTTTAAGAGACTGGTTTTGAGCGCCTAAGTAACAATTGTATGAATTTGCTGTAGGGTGGCACAGTACTCCAGTGCTTCCAGGAGTTACAAATTAACACACAAAAAAGGAAGACTAAAAAAGGAAGAAAAGTATCAACAGAAATACCTCTTCTGGGAGGTCTCCATGTTGCACATCAGATGTTGCAAGAAGCAAAATGGGAGCAAATGTTGGCATGTTCTGCAGTAGTGTTGTAAAAACAGCTTTCACTGTAGGTCCAACAGTCTCCCACCACACAGGGATTTGTGGGACATACATGATACTTGGTGCTGTTCTTTGAGCTTCTCGCATCAGCTGGTAAAATGAAAGCTTGGATAAGAAAACTACATCATGTAGAACAGGCTACTAACTAACTACCAAACTAACTTATGAAATAGGAGTACATGAAGCCAAAACATCAAGACAAAATAATAAACAACTCCTTAACAATAATGTAACATTTTCATTTTGACTCAAATATAGACAGTGCTATGCAGACAGAAACCAACTTGAATCTCTGATTTCAAAACTACTTAGGTGTAAGATAACTCCTAAAGAGCCTCAGAACTCAGCCAATGTGGTGGTGTGTTTGAGAAAACAGGACTAACCCTTCAGCAAGATGTATTAGCCTGGAGAAATTGCCACACACTTTTGACTACACCATTTTCAGTTCAGAGCAGGCACATTCCCAAATCAGACTGGAGCACAAACTGAACAAAGACCTATGTGAAAAGATGAGGACTAATATGGTACAAGAAACCTGGTTACAACTCATATTTTCAGGCACATTTTCTAAGAGGTGACCAGTCTTTTGCCTGCCTGAAGGGCTAAATCACTCAACTTCTCGTTACCAAAGGATCCATCAGACCAGATGATGTGCTTTGGAAGAGCACAAGCCACTGCTCTCAGATAGCACCCCAACCACAGGAGATGACACACATCTACTGCATGAACAAAGTGGCAACAGTCCTTTCACATGACAATCTTCTCCATGGACCCTTTCAGATTAACAGTATTCAGTGAGTTCCTGTCACAAGGTAGGAAGTGCTTGTGGTATATCCAGGCAGTGACCACACAGAGTAGTTACATGCCCACAGATGCAACCACCACATAACAAAAAAGGAGTTGTTCCTGCTATGTGACAAATGAGTATCCAGTCCTGGAATGTGTCTGTCCTGATTTGTACGGCTCTCAAATGCTGCTACTAAAGGTGAAAATATTTTAATACAAGCAAAACAGATTTCCTGCCTAAAACTACAAAAAGAAAACAGGACTAATCTGCTTATATTTCATTTTCCTAGTTAAGGAAAGCACACCAGTGTACATGAAGTTTAGTGCCTTTACTGCATGTACTGCAGCAGTACAAGCTGTATATGTAAAAAAAGAAACATTTATTTCCTCCAAAACTCTGACTGCCCTACAAATACAATAAAACATTAGGCTTCAGAAAGTGCATGACGCCGTCAGGGTGATGCACTGGGAGCACAGAGCCTTAAGAAGCAATGAAAACTTTCTGGATCCCACCAAGATCAGCAGGATTTCTTGCCATAAAGAGGGATTTATTAGCAGCACCTCCCCATCTTCCCAAGCTGCTAGCAACAGCCTCCCTGTTTCATTTCAAATGAAAAATATGGCTATGTATAATATCCTTACATGGTATCATTACACCTAGAAAAGTGGATTTCCAGACAGAAGTAAATGTAACGGCACATTCAAATCAGGCCTCCTCAATTAACAATGGATTTTGCTTATTTCACTAGTTTATATACATTTCATGAATCCTACAAGTTTAAAGAGGAAAAAAAGATACCTGTGCACATGTTTCTTCTGGGGATGTGGTGCTCACAAACAAAGCAGGGAGATCTAGTGTATAAACAGGAAACTTTTCCAAGGCATGTATTACTGCAGGTGCCAAATGAAAAGCTTGCCCACACCCTGGATCTTCAACTAGTAAGAACCGTGGCCTGAAAGATGTTGGCTGGCAACGAGGATTTCTACAACAGTAAGAAAAAAACAAGTTTAAAAACAAGTGATTAATAGGCACACAGATGTTAAAGTGGGCTTTTTTGGACTGTTTTGTTTTTTTTTTTTTTT
>WEIV01017164.1:53270-66616 GCA_013390005.1 Calyptomena viridis
ATCTCATCAAAGAAAATAATTGAAGGTCGCATCTGGTAGGCCTACAATGAAAACACAGGAGTATTCACATCTGGAAAACAGCACTATTTGAAGGACAACTGCAGGAACAACATTATAGTTGTAAAGTCATTGGAACTAGATTTTTCAGACCAGCATCAGGGATCTCTACTAATTGAGCTAAGGTGGTAAAGTGGCACAAGTAACAAGGCAGCAGCCTATGTCAACCCACTGAGACTGGGCAACAGGAAACAAATCACACCAGCAGTTTTTACAGCTATTTAGCAACTGCCAACAAAAAAGCTGGGACTTAATTACAGGTTCTGGAAACAGCTCTTGTTACCAATTTAAATGACCATGCTTTCACCCTGCACCTGTTTCACTCTGATCCAAAGCTACCATCTCTTGCCTCTTTAAACCTTTTCTGGGGCTGTTTAGGTGTTTTTTGTGAGGCATAGAGTGGCAGGTGTGTGTTGCTTTGCAAGGTGTTTTTGATTGTTTTACTAACCTTCCCCAATACATCTTAAGACTTCAAGTCCCTAAAAACTGCACTGAAAAAGGAAACCCTGACAATCCCATTTCAGTGGAAGGAGTTGATAAAACATGAAAAAGAATGAGTTCTTCTTGACCACAGAAAATCAGCTACAACTCAGACAGAACATAAGGCAGGTTTCAACCTTACCTGATCAAACAACAAACGAAGCTGTCGTTCAGATTCCCCAACCCATTTACTCAGGCAGTCGGCACCTTTTCTCATAAAAAAGGCTACTCTCCTGTCACCTTGGCTACATTCATTAGCAAGTGCACGTGCAACCAGTGTCTTTCCAGTCCCTGGTGGACCATAGAATAGGCAACCTCTGCAATTTAAAAAGAATTAAAAAAAAAATTCATGTAAGAAAAACATGTCATCCCTCCCTAAATCACACAACTGTTCTCACCTAACTAAAATTTTCTTTTGATTGATTGTAATACTTTTGAAGTTACTGAAAGCAAAGGATCTAAACTCCTATTTCAATATAGTATGACTGAGTTTTGCTGACTAAGAATATACAAGGCTAACAATTAACTCTCTAATAATTTCATTTCATAACACAGAACCCATTTAGCTCTGTAAAAAGTGGACACGTTCTTATTTTAGCCCAAGCACAATAAACACTGCAAGATTCTAGCTGCAAGTTCTATCAATTGTAAAACTGATACTGGAACTCCTGGAAAAAAAAAGAGTTGATGGGAAAGACAACTGGACTTCCACAAACTGTAGTTATATACCAGTAGATACTCCCTTCTGCTTACAACCTGATCAAGTCCCCTTGCACATAGAACTCAAAACACTCCAATTCCCCTTTCTAAAAGCAAGACACTTTAAAGCATAGTCTTGCCATACAGTACATCTCTGAATCTTCATATATGCTGGATTCCATCCATTTTTAAAAAACTACTTTTTCTACTGCTAAAAAAACACCAAAACATCAACACTTCTTAAAATTTTGAAATATGGAAACATAAGGATACTTCAGTTGAATAGTCTCCTGAAAATAGCTGAATTAGAAGTTAAGAGTTTTAAATGGCATCCGTTACCTTGGAGGTTGAATTTTGAACCTCTCAAAGACTTCTGGATAAAGCAATGGAAAAACGACCATCTCTTTCAAAGCTGAAATATGGTCAGAAAGACCACCCACACCATCAAATTGTACCTGAAGATAAAGTCAACAGAACACATTTTATATGTCAAAGAAAGGTGCAACCCCCATAAGGTTCCATCAGAAATGAGATGTCAGCACAAAGGAAGCAATCATGCCAATTTTCAAATTGCTTAAAAGAAAACAGTAAGCCAAGGCAGGTGTAGACAGCCCATTACTGAAAACTTTCATAAATACTGAAAACATCTCACAATGAAGTGAAAATACCTACTGAACAATCTATTTTCACTGGATCAACATCAGCCAGACTTGCTCCGATTTTCACGCGATCCTTGTGAACTCCCTTTAAGTCACCTTTCCGAAAGTTGCCAGGAAGAGACCTGATTTGAATTAAAGAGAAAGGTGCTTTCTAAGTTATGATGCAGATTTTTGATTTTTCTAATGACTGAAAGTGAATGCAGGTAGCATAAATGAGCATAAACTTCCCAAATAGTTAAATATTTGTTTGACCATACATTTAATGGCCATGAATAAATAAAGGAAAATCGTCACTCTGGACATATAAACTGAGTTAATGATTTTAACAACTTAGCACTTACAAATATCCACACCAGTTAAAACAACACATATAGGAATACAAGCTTAGAACAAGTTATTCTGTATGTGTAGACCATGGACTGACATTGATTTGTGTGATGAAAGAAACCCACTCCCCCAAACACACCAATACCTTTCAAATACTTTTAGCTTGAATACTCTTTTAGTTACAGCCCAAGATGATACTTATTTCAGTGGGGATTAACATTATAAAGGCTGCCCAGCACTGCTGATCCTTCCCGAGGCTTTCGGAATGTGTGTGTCAGAAGATACAGGTCTGAAAGCTGTCAGGCTGAAAACTTACTTATTAGACTGTAACTAAAATATTTTTTCTAGAGGATTTGTTAAGTAACAAAACCTCCATAATTTCCTCTATTTATAGCATTCGCTGTCATGGTGGTTTTCTTTCTGAATCAACTACTGTAAAGCACAGAAGCAGTAGAATTTTACATTAAGTTATCTCAAAAGTGTTCCTACCCCCATTCCCACCTAGAAATTAAATTGCTTATCCAAACCAGTTCTGTAAATCCAGTTGCAGAGAGTCAAGTTACAGCTGACAGTACCAACGGACAAGACTGCCAGAAATTACAAAGCATACAAGATGAAGATGATAACACTTCACAGTTAGGCAGACGTAAAGTCCTCCCAAGTAGACTCCTCCCTCCCCTATTCTCCAATTTCATTAACCTTCTTAAATTTCTGTTCTTCCGCTGTCTCTCAAAATCCTCTTCATCATCATCAGAGGAAGAGGAATCACTGCTGGGAACTGTGTGTCTCCGTCTGCCAACACTCAAACGAAGAAGTGAAAAAATTAAAATACACACAAAGTAACACCAAAATTTAAAGCTAGTAAGTTGCCAGATCATTGTACTCCTTATGAATCTGATTTCAAAGCACACTATGTGATTTTCCTTGTGACAGTAAAATTTGATTTTCTTAGGAAAGTAGAATGTTTAACCAACGTGCAAAGAAATTTCTTAACCAAGTTACTCCTTTTGTCCACTTTCTCTCTCTCATACAGACAAACAGTGTTGCACTCAGCATTATGTATCCACTCTTTGAAACATTAACCTTTTTACCTTATTTAAAAATTTGGTTTCAAACTCCCTTCCTTCCATAACTTTCAATGCTAAACAAAGTGCTCCTATCTAGCAAGGGATGGCATTCTCAGCACTATCTCCTTACAGGATCCAAAACCCCTTTGTCATTACTATTGCGATTTATAATTCAGAATTTCATTTAGCAGTTTTCTTGTTTATTTATAGTTTCATACAAAAACACAAACTGATTCCAAAGAGAAACCAGAATCAGTATTCAGGAGATTAAAAAAAAAAATTAAAACTTCCATACAGGCTCGCTCTTTCACTAAATTGTCTCTAGTTTTAAGAAAATAATTTGTATCCTTTGAGATTAAATAGTCTATAAATTTCAGTTACATAATCTCAGCCACAAACCTCATTATCACCTTATCACTGACCAGAAAAAAACGCATTTTCAAGTATAATCTAATGTTAGTAAAAAGGATAAGATCCCTCCAATATTTGTTTTCTTTATACCCTCAGACTACCACAGCAATAACCATACTGTTAGTCTCTGATTACCACAAGTCCAAGAAGCCTTGAAAGCATTATTCAGTCGTGTGACTGACAGCCAACCACACACACACCTGTTAGTTTCTTTGCAGGAATCTCTCTGTCCGACAGGTGAAGATCGGTCTGAAAAATAGATCTTGCGTTGTCTTGGTTCTGTTAAACCAAAAAATTTAGAATAATGTTACAAACAACTTCAAGAGAAAGCACGATAGTGAAAGAGGCAGAGAACGGGACGTGCATCACCCATCTCTAAATTCAGAAGTTTCAAGGGTGAAGGGATGGGGATTTTTTTTTTAAATCAATGCATAATAAAAGTGAAAACACACGGACCTGATTTTTTAAGAAGAACTGAAAACCACAAGAGCAAGATCATCAGGTCTGTCCAATTACTATTCTTTTAGGAATACACAGATAGTATTTTTACTGAAAACCAACAATAAGGACGCCAAATGGCAAAGAAATAGAATGTGCAGAGGACACATGCATTTAATAAAATTCATTTGCAGTTAAGGAAAAATGTTTAAATAGGAGTGTGTTTGTGCATTNGAGGACATGTGCATTTAATAAAATTCATTTGCAGCTAAGGAAAAATGTTTAAATAGGAGTGTGTGTGCACGCATTTTCATTGTAAAAAAACACCACAACACCCACTTGCATGCAAGAAATGAGCTCTTAAGAGAAACTGTGCCTATAACCTACTTTGCAATGGAGCTTGATAGCGCTCAACAGTTTTCCTCTGTCGAAAGGAGTAACGCTTTTGAGTGTCTTCACCATCATCTTCTTTTGCTTCACTTTCTTCTGATGAACCAACTGTACATCAACATAATGTTACACTGTTTTAAGTACTGTTGCAAGTGGTATTAAATTCAAAGTGCACTACACAACATATATTCCCACCTGTCCACAACCTTTTAAGTGTTTTGGACTTTTTTTTCCCCCTTTGAATACATGTTCAGAGCTCATTACAGTAAAGTCCTAGAGTCTGTGACTATGGCTTGTAATGTCAACAGCAGCACAGATTTTTTTAATAGATGCAAATTACCCAGTAGTTCATCCCATCTCAATTGTTTAAGACAAGGCTTTTGGCCAGAGCACAGTCAAGAAAATTTAAAACACAAGTAGCCTACAATGCTACCTTGATTATCTGCTATTTCTTCATCAGTCCTTTCCATATCAAGGCTTTCCTAATGAAAAGAAACAAAGACCAGTCACAAATACACAGAAAACCTTTGAGCGTATTTGATGCCTATACAGTATCATTATCAAGGCACTCCATACACACAAAAGATTTAATTATTGTACAGCAGGAGAGAACAGGAACATCACTCTAGCATCCAGGATTAATAACAATGGTTTCTGCTCTACAATAGGAATTCAGATCCAAATAAAAACTTACGAAAGCAGACTACAAAGATGTTTAAAAACATAGCAATTGCCATTCAAAAGGACAGCGGACTTACTTAATTTAACAGAGCAAAATTAAGACAGAAGAAATATGATGGCTATCACTTTAACATTAGTTCCTCTCAGGACAGAGGACTAGTTGAGCTCACAGGGAGTTCAAGGCTTGCACAACAACACACAGAGATAAAGCAGGTATCAGTGAATATATCAGAAAATCAGTAAGATTTGAAGTGAAAACCAAAGCCCTGAAGCAGCTGTTTGTAAATACTGTCCATTCAAAAATCATAAGGCAATTCAGGAAGTGTAGCATAAGACATTCATTGCAATCTTTCACTGCTATTTCTTGTCTTCTGAAGAAGCTATTTCTTCCACCCTTACAGCATAGCTATGCCATGACCATATCAGTAAAGTGTTGAACTGTATCATTAGAGAGCAAAAAACCAAAAGTTATTTTAGCTTACACTATGCTTTGGATGAAGGGGGTTTTTTATGCTAAATTAAAACTACAATTAAATAACCTGCCTATGTGAAATACCCTACTTATACAAAACCAGCAGAATAAATTATATCTACTTCTTCTGTGTCGTCGAACACCTCCAGGTCTCCCATCCTTCGCCGTCTACGCATCTTCTCCATATCATCCATTTTTTGCAAGACTGCTTCTGCAGTACTAAGATACAAAGTTGACATATAAGAGCAAAAATAAGCCATTACAAAAAAACCCCATTTAAAACAGCACATATAATCATGACATTTTAATACAGTGTGCGCAAACTAAGCCATTAACCCTTAGCCACGTTTCTCAACGCTACTTAAAAATTAGGTCGAACGTTTACTTTTTTACAGAGAGAATTAAGGACAAATGCTTGAGGATTTGCAAACATACACTCTTTTCAGGTTTATTTTCCTCTCTTGCTGAACACAGCAAAAAACCCAACTGTTTTAATAGTAAATAAAAAAATTCTGAAGACCACAGTAAAATAAAGAAATTATGGCAGTTTTTCATAGCATTTAAAGTTGCTCTGCATGATCATTAAGTCACTTCTGGTTCATGGGCTTCTTCAGACAACAAGTTGCTTATTCTTCTCTGAACTGCAATTTAAGTTTTATGTTGATTTTCCATGACTACATATGCTAGAGAAAACATCTTATTGCTGCTACACTTTGCAAACCTTTCAGAAAGCAATGTCAGTTTGGGCTTCACAGAGAAGCAGAAACACTAGGACTGCTTCGCTTTGCTGGGATCCAGAAACTAACTTTTAACTTTTAGTATCTAAGCTAAATCTACTCAAAGTCACAACAGAAACTGTTTTGGTTCACAGGAAAGGACATAGACCCACCCAGTCCATATGTATGTATTGGGTTTCTGTGACCAGGTTTTTGTAGCAGTGGGGGCTACAGGGGAGGCTTCTTTGAGAAGCTGCTGGAAGCTTCTCCCATGCCCTGCAGAGCCAATGCCAGCCGGCTACAGGCTGGACCCAACACTGGCCAAGGCCAGGCCAATCTGGAGTGATAGCAATGCCTCTGTGATAATATATTTAAGAAGAGAGAAAAAAAAGTGTTAGATGAAGATGGGAGCCAGAGGAAAGCAGAGTGAGAACATGTGAACAACAACACAGACACCAAGGTCAGTGCAAAAGGAGGGGCAGGAGGTGCTCCAAGTGCAAGTCCAAGGAACTGAGGTTCCTCTGCAGCCTGTGGTGAGGACCATGGTGGAGCAGCTGTGCCCCTGCAGCCCATGGAGGAGCACAGGGGTGCAGAGATCCACCTGCAGCCTGTGGAGGAGCCCATGCCAGAGCAGGTGGATGCCCAAAGGAGGCTGTGACTCCGTGGGAAGCCTATGTTGGAGCAGGGTCCTGGCAGGGACCTGCTGACCTGGGGGGAGAGGAGCCTACGCTGGAGTAGGATTTTCCTGATAGGACTTGTGGCCTGTGGGGGACCCACATTGGAGCAGCCTGAGCCTGAAGGACTGCACCCTGTGGAAAAGTGACCCATGTGGCAGCAGTGTGTGAAGAACTTATCTCAACCCAGGAACCCTTTGCTGTATTTTCTCTCCTATGCTCGTTTGCAGAGAGGAGCAAAAGAGTGGCTTCGGTGCGTACCTGGCACCAAGCCCGGGTCAAACCACCACACCAGAGCAGGTTGCTCAAAGCCCCATCCAACCTAACCTTGAACACTTGCAGGGACAGGGCATCCACAGCTTCTCTAGGCAATCTGTTCCAATGCCTCACCACTCTGGCAGTAAACAATTTCTTCCTCACATCTTATCACTAGGATGCAGCATATATGTAGATGCACGTAAGGGAGGGTCCCCTAACCACTGAATGCATTTACGTCTTGCTGCCAGGAACAACAACACCTTTTTTTCTTTTGTCAAAAAGGAGAAAGTCCCTAGCCAATATTTTGCCACAGTACAAAGTGTTGCTCATAAGGCTCATTGTAGCAGCTTTGCAAGACGATGAGAAAAACCAACTTACTTAGTTATAAGCTTGTCAAACAAAACAGATTGATTTGTAGTGGTGTAACGGCTTTGCCGAAGTCTGCAGCTCCGGCGGACCTCCAAATCCCCATTTTCCTCATGGACTTGTTCTGCAGCTTTTGCATCAGCTCTGGTCTTAAGGGTTCTGGTCACTAAAATGCAATAATACATAGAACCTTCTGGGATGGAAAATATGTCAGTCCCCTTTACTTCACTGTTGCACTAGCAAAATGTAAAAACCTTACTTTTTTTCTTTAAATACTGAATGAAAAGTTATTGCCACCATCATAACATTCAACTTAAAATACTTGCACTTAAACTACCTATTTAAAAGTCTGATTTGTATAGCAGCTTTTTAATAAACTGGAAAGCCAATCTGATGAAAACAGACACCCAGCTTTTGTTCCATGCAGGAGGCAAATTAATTTAATTTACTTCTCTCTGGAAAAGTGAGAACAACAAATACCTACCCTTAAGGTGTTTTCACTTCATTCACATAAAATCGTATCTGATAGTTTTTTCTAAAAATTGCTTATGTGGGAAGTCTCTTCTAAAGAGACACAAATCCCCTTGTGTAGTCAGCACAGGAATTTGGCTCCAAGGTAAAATGCTCAGCTTCGAGACACCTTCCCCATGCCAGTGGGTTTGTGCATCTCATGACTGAATTACTTTTAACTCAGTTGTATTACAATACTGCAATTCATTCCTACTTGAAAGACTGCTTTACAGTTAATCTGTGTTCTGCAGACTCCAGAAAATCATGTCACAAAAAAAAACTGAGCTAAGGAACAGATTCTTAGAATTCACATTGCATTATTCCCAAGCCTGAAAGGAATTAATAGCATCTCCTCCTATTTGCACCTACCTTTTTTCATAAAACTCAGTGGAAATTTCCATCTTTGAGATATCTATTCTCACAACTTCAGCTGATTTTGGCTGATGAGTTCAAAAGCTTTTGTGATCATGTTAAATGGACAGAGTGACCAAATGAAATCCTTCTCAGAAACCAGGCTAAAAAGGAATCCTAGGAGTCACCACTACTTACCTTCTTTATAATCCTCCTTTTTTGGGTCTGATTTCGGCTTTGCCAACTGCCTACATTAAGAAAGAGGGCAGAAGAAAGGAGAACAGAATTGTTGTATTAGAAGTATTGCACAGCAGTATTACATTGCATTGCATTGTGCAGTTCCCTCTTGACACTGGGGAACTTGCCCTTGTCTATAATCTGGTGCTACATGTCACACCAAGAAAAGCCTGTGGACCCCAGGGAGGATTCGGATCCCAAGTCTGCTGTGTACTATATACACAGTTCTCTAAGGACAGACATTTCCTAACTTGCTCATCTTGATTTCTCAATAGGGCAAGTAATATCTCAGTAACCAATGTGGAGGAGAAATCCCAAAGGACCTGGGAAGACACACACACTTTTTATACAAGCAGAAAACTTACTCAGAAGAGTGATTCTAGTTTTTAGGCACTGGCACTGACATTAACATGCTCATATTCCCCTGCAGATTTATTGTGACATGACTCACTGTGAGTACTTTCATTTTTGCTTTTCACTGTATGAACTGAACATAGATTGAACACCTAGAAATACAATACCTTGAAAAGTGTCGACTGACATTTTCACTCAGTATTTCCATGCTTTTGTCAAAGCTAGAGTCTGAGCAGGGTGGCATGTTTTTTCTCATCGATCTTAAACAGTGTCCATTGAAACACTCAATGTTGCCAGAGGAAAATTCCTAGGAAAATAAGGAAGAACATATTTATCTGAACCACATATATTGCCTATTTAAGCAAGTTTAGTCTGTTACACTCCTGACTCAAGATTGATGCAACTAACTGCAGGTAGGCCTTGAACCACTTCTGCACCAAGAAGTAGCTCTCAGGAAAAAAACCACACCAGATTTCAAAGCAATAAAAACAACACCTTTCATTTCAAACTTGGTTCAATGACCACAGTAATTAAAAGCTCACATATAACATGCAATTTTTCCACCCCTTTAGGAAGGGCCAAAATTATACCATAAAAGAAGGAGGTGTTTGGGGAAAAAAAAAAACCAAAACAATAGAGAAAGGAGGAAGCACCTCTGCTTGCTTTGGATCAGCTGACAGACTGTTTCTCCTCTTCCCTGAAGGGGTGCCTTTAGGTGAGCTTTGTGCCTCCCAACTGTGTTGGAGCAGAGCAAGGAATGCTTATTTAGACAGACATATCACTTTTAGATTTCTGTTCTTCTGTAACAGCACATATTAACACTCTGCAGTTGGTGCATTTACCATCAGCAATTCTGAATCTGCTTTCCTGTTGCTTCAGTAAACAGCACTATTCATGAAGCTGGATCCTGTAAGTTCTTACTGAACCTGGCCAGTCTTATAGTGCCAAAATGGCTACAATCAGAAATAAGGCCCAACTGCACCCAGCTCCTCTGATCTCTGAGGGCCAGATGGAATGCAAGGCGTTCATTTTCTGCCAAATTTCTATATCTTTAATGCAACAGAAAAATGCTTTGTCCTGAAAGAATTTTCCTCCTGTCTCTGTTCCATTTATAATGGCAGAGGGATGTAAAAAGAATTCCTTCAGGAAAATGGCATTTATCCAGAAAACCAAAGTGAACCGAAGATACATTTCTTCAAGGCTGTTGATCTTGTTTGCACTGGTGTTTCTGCAAGGAGGATGATACTATTGACTGTGAGGAAAGCTGTGATGACCTTGAGACCTGTTCCTTTTACAAGCCAAGGTTTCATTATGAATAAGCCAAACAATTTCACGCTGAAAATGGTAGCAAATAGACCAAATTCTCCTAGTTCCTCACACTAATGTTACCAAGAGATAATTTCATTACTTGTTGATAGAGATGATCACAAAAGAGTGAAGGACTACATGAGGACTACAATGATGTCAGGAGGTTATGCAGGGAGAAAATTACAAAGGCCAAAGCCCAAGTAGAATTTAATCTGGCTACTGCCATAAAGGACAACACAAAACATTTTTATAAATAGCAACAAAAGGAAGACTAAGGAGAATCTCCATCCCTTCACTCGATGCACAGACAAACATATGGAAAAGGCCAAGGTACTTTGCCTCAGCCTTTAACAGTAAGGCCAGCTGTTCTCAGGGTACCCAGTCACCTGAGCTGGAAGACAGGGACAGGGAGGAAGTGGTCAGTGACCTGCTGGACCGTTTGGACACCCACAGTTCTACAGGCCCCAGTGGGACCCACCTAAGGGTACCGAGGGAACTGGCAGAAGAGCTTGCCAAGTCACCTTCACAGCATCATGAAATCATTAAGGTTGGAAAAGATCTCCAAGGTCATCAAGTCCAGCCTTGGACTGATCACCACTATGTCAACTAATCCACAGCACTAAGTACCATATCTAGTCATTTCTTGGACACTTTTAAGGACAGTGACTCCACCACTTTCCTGGGCAGCCTGTTCCAAGGCTTAGGCACTCTTTCCATGAAAAATTTCTTCCTCATGTCCAACCTGAACCTTCTTCAGCACATCCTCTTGTCCTGTTGCTAGTTGCCTAGGAGAAGAGGCTGACCTCCTCCCACCTCCTCTCAGGTAGTTGTAGACAGTGATAAGGGCTGTCCTGAGCCTCCTTTTCTCCAGACTAAACAATCCCAGCCCCCTCAGCTGTTCCTCATATGACTTACTCTCTAGACCCTTCACCAGCTCCACTGCCTCTCTCTGGCCACATTCCAGACCTGCAATTGTCTTTCTTGTTGTGAAGGGCCAGAAAAGGACACAAGATTTGAGGTGTTGCCTCACCTGTGCAGAGTACAGGGGGGCAAACACTGCCCTGGTCCTGGGGCCACATCATTTGATAGAAGCCAGGATGCCCAGACAAAAAGGGAACTCAGGAGCATGCTGCCCTCAAATACAGGTCACCAGAAAATAAACTTGTTCAGCTTGGGGAATTACACCAGGGTAACAGACCTGGGGATACACAGGGACAGCAGCCACTTTGGATCTCACTGGGAAACTCGCTCATGAAACTTGCTGAGACTGGAAACTTGGAAGAGGATAAACCCAGAAGATGCTGGTTTACCTTAGACTTTCTGCTGTATGCTCCTTACTGACCAAGGATGAAACGAGCTGTATAACTAAACCACATGCTGACACCAGAAAAAAATTGCAAAAGGTGCCACCACCAAGTCCTTGTACATCAACAAGACAGAATAGAGGCACTAGGACTTGAACATGCAGCCAACACCAGTCTCATCATCTCTGGGGCACTGCTGCAGTATCTGTACAGCTAAAACCTCCAGCAGAGCCCAGCATCCCACAAATGGGGTAACGACTCCATGCCTCAAAGTATGAGAAAGGCCTACAGAAAAGAAAAAAAAATAAAGGAAACCAAACCAAAGAACAACCGTAAAAACAGTTTCATAACAATGATTCTGCTTTGGTTTCACAGACAAGTTTACATTTAGCTTTCTCATTCCTGTTCTCCACACAGAGAACACATATCAGCTGTGCTATCTGCCTAATGCTGCATAGCCTTCCCCTCTGTGCAAAGGGCAGCTGAAGGCAGCACCTGACAACCATTTCTAAATGCAAAAACAAAGCAGTGATCTTTACGTAGATTCCATGATTCTTTGCAAGGAGGGAAAAAAAACTTCACTGCCCCCAAGATATTTTCCTTCTTAGTTCAGCAGTATTGAAAATCATGGAAAAATATTTTTAAAAAATCATAAAATCAGTCCATTCAACTGAAACTCCTGAAAAACTTGCTGGAAGGAAACAGAGTCCATGAGAAGCATCACTCCAAGCAGGGCTCCTCTCGAGAGCAGACCACTTCTGAGTTGGATCTGGTCTGCCGATATTTGTCATAGAAATCCAGAGAAGAGCCTGACTTGGAAAGAGCACAGGAGAGCCTTAGCTTTTGAAGGCTATGTTAAAAACAATGAACTTCTGAACGTCTCAAAATGAAATGATTCAGTTACTAGAGTCGCAAGAGGTGCAGAGCACAGGCCACTTTACATGCCTTGTAATCACACTACTTGTCTGTCCCTTTTCTAGTAGGACACAAAGACAGCTTAAGTAACATTTCAATGGTTTAGGCTATGCAATTTAATTAGGCACAAATGAGCCCCTATTTCTAAACAGAGTTTAGTTTTATAGCGTCCAAAGCACTACCTGGATGGACTTGACTAAGGAGTATTTCACAGGCCCTTCAGGCCAACCAGAAAGCACTCAGAGGTAAATTGTACTGCGCGTCGAGCGCTGGTTTTGAAGCATTTTTGTCATCTAAACAGAGAGTGTTCTACGACCGTTACCGCAACTAAAGCAAAGAAGTCTCTTAAGATCTTTTAAAGATAACTTTTTCAGATAAAGAACTGAATCAAAATAAACGGCGATTAGGAAGGACATACAACACACCAACCCGTGAGGTCGTGAAGGTCTGTATTCCCGGGGACCGGCTCTCCGGCCGGGAGCACAGCCCCGGGATCAGGGCTTGTGCCGAGCGGGGCGGCCGCGAAAAGGGGGCGGCTCCGGGGAGGCACTTATCACAAACACCCGATTTTCCCTTTTTTTCCTCCACAGGACACCGCCCCCCAGCGCTTTCCCAGCTCCTCCCAACAACTCCCGGCCGTTACCCGCTCCCCCCGCCGCCTTCCCGGGCCCT
>WEIV01017164.1:69204-116747 GCA_013390005.1 Calyptomena viridis
CACCTGACCATAAAAGGAAATCAGGTTGGTCAAACACGACCTACCCTTCATAAACCCATGTTGACTGGGTCTAATACCCTGGCCATTCTGTAAATTCTGCACAATACCACTTAATATAATTTGCTCCATTACCTTACCTGATACTGAGGTCAAGCTAACTGGCCTATAATTACCAGAATCCTCCTTCCTACCCTTTTTATAAACAGGCGTCACATTGGGCAGCTTCCTGTTGTCTGGAACCTCGCCAGTGAGCCACGACTTGATATATAGTGGAGAGCGGCCTCGCCAGTTCATCTGCCAGCTCCCTCATCACCCTGGGATGGATCCCATCAGGTCCCATTGATTTATGAATGTCCAGATGTCCCAACAGTTCTCTAACAGCCTCTTCCTGGATAACAAAAGGACCGTAATGCTCCCTGACATCTGAGGATGTCTACCAACCCCTGAGGACAGTTGTCCTGAGGACAAGCTGTCTTCCCACTAAAGACTGAGCCAAAGAAGGCATTAAGCACTTCCGCTTTCTCCTCATCTTTAGTTTCTAGGTTTCCTGCCCCATCCAATAAGGAGCAAAGACCAATCTTATCCTTCCTTTTACCATTGATATATTTATAAAAACTTGTTTTATTATTCTCTACAGAAGTTGCCAATTTAAATTCAAACTGAGCTTTAGCCTCTCTAATTTTTTTCCTACATGCCCTTACAACCCCCCTATAGATGATGTAAAAATATAAGCAATATATGTATTCAGGTGTCAGCAATTAAACTGACCCATAACTGGTGTCTTTGGAGTGTCATTTGATCAATTAATGTAGTTCAGTAATTGCTGCTGCAGAATTCCTTGGTATCATAACAGGCCCCTTCCAGTTATCTGGCACAGAAAATACTATTTTTTGTGGCAATTTCTGTTTTGGAAATTCTGTGAAATAATTGCAAACTTCTGAAGTTCTCTGATTTCTGAATCATTCATTCTCTACCAAAATACTGGGTTCTTTATAGTAGAAAAAAGGTTAAGTTTAAAAAGAGATTGAAGTGTTACAGAGATGACCTAAAAAGGAATAGGAGAGTCAGGAAAGGCTGTGGCAGAATGTTGATTAAAACTTAATCAACATAAAAATTAATGGATTGAAAAGTGTTTTAACTTTTTTCATTGGATTGTAGGATATGTAAAGCTTGTAGTTACTTTTTCTTATGCCCTGTAAGAGATTCCTTTAAATACTGTTGGATACAGTTGTGTATGTATATTGGTTTGGTGAAATATCTTGCCCAAATTTTTTTCATTCAAATCCCTTTGTGGTTTTAATATTGAGGGTGTCAAAAGACAGTGCTCCAAACCCTTTTTTCTGAGTGCATTCGATGTAAACTTTAGCAAGCTATTAACAGGTACCTTCAATTTAATTTTGGAGAACAACAGTATATATACCACATATGAGTAAACTGCATTGTCCCCAAACCTCCACCATACCTGTCTTTCTTACAAATTAAGGAATAAAACTGCACCTCATAACCCAAATGGCAAAACAATATAGTTGCCTGGAAAAAGTGTGATGTAGTACCTGTAGATGTTTCTCCCTGCTTCAAGAGCTGCTACAGGAATTTGTCTCACTCCCACAGTCATTTTTCAGGTGCTTCTGGCAGCTAAACATTCAACACTCAAGTTCACAGACCGTGTTATGACTACAGGTACAAAATCTCTTACTAGAAGAGATCACTAGACAATTTTAATGTTAAACTATCGTCATATCTTACTGTGAGCTTTTATTTAGTACTAAGACAAAAATGCTTAACCCATTCAGCTTCTGTGTTTTGGTGTGGAACACAAAAGACAGCTGCTGTTTTCTTAAGAGTATTGTGCACTTTAGTTTAGCTGCCTAGGCTTAAATCAAAGGAATGGGGAAAATACCAAAGTGTCTGGAAAAGCACAATGGGCAAGACAAGTGTTGGGACGTCTCTCTCCTGGTGCCAGAAATGTTAGAGGCTTGGTATTCAAGGACAGAAAGCAGGCTTTGAAAAGTGGATCTGAACTTCCACTTTTAGGAAATGGGTTTTTTTACTCCCTTTGCCAGTTCTCATTAACTGCTGTTTAACTAAATGCAATTACCCTTCTTCCCAGGATTACCATGTTATTCTACTTCATGTTTCCAGCGAGGAGCAAAACTTCATTTATGATCTTGACACGGTGTTGCCATTTCCGTGTCCTTTTGAGGTGTACAGTGCAGAGGCCTTTAGGTTGGATGACAGCCTTCGTCCAGAATTTCACAGGTAATGACTTAAATTATAAAGACTGTGAGTGTTATTTCATGAAATGGAAGTTGAAGTTCTCATTGTGTATGCATAATGAAGGAAGGTTTTTTTGCTATACTCTAGTAACATAAATGCACTGCATTATTTTTCTAAAGCTCTTTATCTTAGTCATCAAAAGCTCTTTTCTCTCCTACTATAGTTTCTTGTCAACTGCTTGGCACAATATTGCTGATTTGTGTATTTAATTAAATTAATGCTCTTTGATGAGAGGAAAGTGCTCTTATTCTGAGTGACTAATGCAGTATTGTGTACACACATCTTTTGATACAATTTTGCATTTGTATTTAGAAAAATCAGAATGATTCGAGCAGATTTGTACTTGAAGACGTTTGCTTCAGACAGATCTCATATGAAGGATGCAAATGGGAAATGGCAGAAACCTCCTCCTCCATACCCTTGCATTGAAACTGCAGGTGAGCTACCAGAACTCCTTCCTGCTTACAGTGTCAAATGACATAGTCCAGGATGCACACCAGAAATAAATATCCTTCCATAACATTTGTCCAGCTAGTTTTTTATTTCATATGGGAAAAAACAGGACCTTGAAACATTTGGCTTTCCCTTTTCTGAACATGTAGTCTAGCATGCCTTATGGCATTTACAGTTATCCAAATTTAATTACTGATCTTCATAAACTGAGGAGAGAGTGAGAGGTAAGTAATATCATTCTCTCATTACAGCACAGAACTGAAGCAAAGAGGCCAAATAACTTGCTTAGGGTCACAAGGTGATTTTTTAACACACTGGCTATACCACACTCAAGCTTGCAGGTCCCGTTCTGGCAGAGCAGACTATGTTGGCAGGAAGAAGTTCAGGGTCTGCTCAGTGTGATGGGTTTGTCTGCAAGAGATGTTTGAGGTTTCTCTACCAGGTGATTGGACCCAAGGATGCTTTAAGGCACACTGGCAAGCTTTTCCCTAAGCCTTAAGCCTCTTTTAAGTGGTAGTCTAGCTAATGGCCTCTGGGCCAGGCAGAGCGAGAGGTAAAGACTTGCCACTATTCTGTAGAGCTGCTTAAACTATTCTTATCACACAGCACTTCAGCTTACTCTAATCATGTATTTGGCAAGCTGACTAACATTCCCCTTGTTTTTGTTTGTTCTCTCATTTTCTTCCACGGAAGGGTTAGAGACATTTTGCCTTGAAAGAATATTTATGTTACTGCTCTGCATGTTTGGTTCTGTTGCTTTTTTAGTAATGCAGTACTTTTGTGTGTTCATGTTAGAGAAGGCAGGGACAAAGAAACACGTTTTGTGTTTAGGTCCAAGTATGTTGTGCTTTTAAGTTGCTGGGAAGTTAATTCTCAGTCTTTGCTTTGGCTTCTAAGAAGCTTGGTGTTTCACATGAGAGTAGAAATGAAAGTGAGCAGGAGCACTGCCTTTATTGCAAAGCTTTAGGTATTTTCTAGACAATCCAGGTTATGAAGTGACTTAAATTCTATGTCTTGATCATTATCTTCAGTGGAGTTTTATGCAAAGGTAGTGTAGGGAGTGTAGAATGCCTAAACTACAGTGGATGGTTCGTTGTTAGCTGGAACCTCCTTAGTGCTGAGAACTTTTTGCCTGTGGAAACCTTGCTGTTGTGATAGTTGAGAGCTAATGAAAGTGTGAGGAATATAGGAAAGTGAAAAAGTTCTACTCAAACCAAAAGAGTAAAAACCATTACTTGTGGATAGTAAGTTACAGAATGGCTCAAACGGTTGCACATCTGTACATGTACCTCTAGCTGGAGTGAATGACTCCATAGCTGCAAACCCTGTAACTCTCCCCTTACCTGTCTTGTTTGGCTGAGCTTTACCTCACTGAGGAGCAGCAGCCACAGGTCTCAGCCAACCTCTGGATTCTCTGTGATGCTGATAGATGGTGAAAGATACATAGCTCTTCCTTCCTCTTATGCTTTATTCCTTTGCTCTGTACCTTGCCATGCTGAAAGAAATGTCCATGGGTCATCCAGTCCAACGCTTCCTCAAAACAGGGATGTCTTAGGGTTCTGTCTAGTCTAGTCTTGAACACCTCCAGAGGTGGTGATTCCGTCATGTTTTTGGGCAGTCTGTTCCAATATTTGACGTCTGTCATGGTAAATAAAAAATAAATTAAAAATCCTAGTATCTAATCCAAATTTCTCAAGTTCCAACTTGCTTTTTTAATTTCTTATCCTGGTGCCAGGCTCCTCCAAGAAGTCTCTGGCTTCATCTTCTTTGTGTCCTCTGATCAGGTAGATGTAGGCAGAAGTAATGTCTCCCCTTCATCTTCTCTTTTTATTACTCACCAGACCTAGTTCTCTCAGCCTCTCCTTAAATATAAGGTTGTCCTGCCCCAAAAAACTTGATGTACCTCTTCTGGGTTCACTCCAATATGTCCATGTTTTGGGGTTTTTTTTTGGTACTGAGGAGCTCCAAATGGACACAGTATTCCAGCTCTGTGCTGATGTGCTCTGGTCTCCTGGTCAGTTGGCTGAAAGAAACTTGTTACCCTGCACCCAATGAAGGGGGAAGGTCATTCACTAGGGAGCTTCAAGGTTTGAGTCACAACAGGGATAGTTTGTCTCAGATCTAGGATGTGTAGTTCAAGTTGTCTTTCATTTAGTACAGTTCCTCCAGCTTTATTTTTTGTTTTCCCTTTATATTCACTTGGGATAACTTATTATGATGTGTGCTTCAATGTGCAGAGTGCTGTAAGTCTGCAAGGAGTCTGGGTTTAACTGTAGTGTCTCAGCACAGTTTTATCTGGCATAAAAGTGCCTTATTTTTAACTGGATGGAAAACTGGGTGGCAGACCTTTTGTTATCATAAAAGAGCCTCGGGTATTAATGTTCATGTCCATGCCAAATTCCATTGCAGATAACTGTTTTCTCCCTGCCGTTTCACTTAGATAGAGTACTCTGCTTTCCATGTTTGTGTTTGCACAAGATTAAATTGCTTACATATTTCATATTAGAGGTGACCGCAATTTAATGGCTGACAGAATCGACCTGGTATTGTTTTAATACCAATTTATTTTTGAAGCACATTTGTATTCCAGTGGGTTTTTTTTTTGGTTGTGGGGTTTTTTTCCTTTCATTTAGAGTAGCCAAATTCCTAAGCTCTTGAGAAAATCTAAGGTTTTTATATATTACTTCTGTTTTCTATGTCTTCTTTGATGTTTGTGGCAGTTTGGCCCTGGCTGGATGCCAGATACCCCCCAGAGCTGCTCAATCACTCTCCTCAGCTGGACGGGGGAGAGAAAATACAATGAAAGGCTTATGAGTTGAGATAAGGATGGGAAAAGATCTCTCACCAATTCCTGCCATGGGCAAAACAGACTCGATTTGGGGAAATTAGTTGAATTTATTACCAATCAAAATCAGAGCAGGATAATGAGAAGTAAAACAAATCCTGAAAACACCTCCCCTCCGTCCTTCACGGGCTTAACTTTATTCCAAATTCTCTACCTCTTCCTTCCCCACTCAATGCAGGGAGACAGTTCATCACATGTTTTTTCTGCCACTGCTTCCTCAGGAAGAGGAGTCTGTCCCCTGCTCCAGAGTGGGTCCCTTTTCACAGAGTGTAGTTCTTCAGGAACAGGCTCCTCCAGTATGGGGTCCCCACAGGGTCACAAGTCCTGCCAGCAAACCTGCTCCAGCATGGTCTCCTCTCTCCATGGGTCTGCAGGTCCCTACCAGGAACCTGCTCCAGCAGAGGCTTCCCAGTGGGTCACAGTCCTCTTTCAGGCATCCACCTGCCGCAGCATAAGTCTCCTCCATGGGCTGCAGGGGCACAGCTGCTTCACCATGAGCTTCACCATGGGCTGCAGGGGAATCTCTGCTCTGGTGCCTGGAGCACCTCCTCCCCCTCCTTCCTCACTGACCTTGGTGTCTGCAGAGTTGTTTCTCACATATTCTCAGGCTTCTTCTCTCTGGCTGCAGTTATTTCTGTGCAAGAACTTTCTTTTCCTTCTTAAATACATTATCCCAGAGGTGCTACTACCATCACTGATGGGCTCAGCCTTGGCCAGTGGTGAGTCCATCCTGGAGCTGGCTGACACTGGCTCTGTAGGAGCCACCCCTAAAGCCTCATCCATGCTACCAAAACCTTTTGGAATTGAATTTAGGAATCTCTATCGGTAGCTAATGAAGCATTTTTTTCCTGCTACTAACTCAGAGGGAATAAATCTTAAACTCTATCTGCTCATGGAGTTGCAAAAGAAACCCTCTAAAATAAGCTTACATGGAGTCATAAATCCAGTCTATGCTTGAAAAAAATTGAAGCTGGAACAAGGTGATTTTTTAAAAAACTTTTTTAAAAGACAAACAACTCCAGTCCAACCAATTAAACAACACCAAAACCCCTTCCCTCAAACTCCTCAGTATTTCCTCAGAACTCACATGCTAAGCATTAGCCTTTTGGAACTGGCTCTGCTCTAGCCACTTCCCAGAGTTGGGTCTCTGTTCTGCTCTGCTGCTGTGTGTGCCAGGAGAAGCTGGGTAACCTACCTGGGTGCACAGTGCTTCCTCACCCTGCCCTGTCCTCAAGGCAGTGCTGCTGGAATAAACATACCTGAGCTGCAGCAGATTGCCCTGGTCCCACCTGGCTGCCAGTGACCTCCTGTTGAAATAAAACAGTATATTTTGTTCAAAGAATAAAAATGTAAAAAATGTGATTTGCTGCACAGATTCATTATTCTAGGGCTGGTAAGCGCAGCCTGAGGTTTTCTTTTAAATCTTCTTTTCCTAAATTAATGAGGTCTGATTCTGCTTAGTTTATGAGACCTGATGAGATCAGCTCTCCTTACTGCAAATTACTCAGAACAGATGGTTGTACGGTTTACATTAAATTGTTAGCAGCAGCTCTAGCACTGAAAAGCATTGGTTTAAATTTCAGTTCTCCCAAGGTGTTTGGTAGCACACTCACAGGATTGATTTGTAAAGACTTTTTGTGCTTATTATTATTAAAATCCCTGGTAGCCAATAATGATGGGGTTTTACCTGGGTTGGTTTTGTTTGTTTTGAAGAGCTGAGAAGTTCTGCAGGCACTGTGTGTTACACATCTATGTAAGGGGAAAGCTGCTAGACAGAGGCCACGCAGATGTCTGCAGTTGCTTTTTGTATCTCCTCTCTGATACAGATCCTAGAGAAAGTAGGTAGGATCCTAGAGAAAGTGAAAAGGAAAGCACTGATATGGGTAGAAGTAGCTCCTATGCACTTAATGGGAACCTTCTGTTCTCATTTGAGAATAAAACTCCAGTCTGTCAAGTTAGATCCTTACTTCATAAGCTTTTGTGGAAGTAATGAATCAAGTTGAAAGAAGCAATAAAGATACAACTAAGGACAGAAGTATTTAAATTCCCAGAGTGGCTTACTGAAATTACTGTGAAAGATAATTTAAAGTGCTGAGCTGTGTTTTACACCAAGAGCAACCAGGATGGTTTGTACAGTCAGTTTTATCTCAGCTGTGGGTACAGCACCTCCAGCTGAGTGTGGGAAGTTTCTGACTTATCTTCCTGCTCAGACAGGGGGAGGGGATCTGCAGAGAACTATAGACCTACACAAGTCTGTGGTAGGCCCATCTACCTAAGTAGGACTGATCTTGGAGCCTTTGTTCCAGACTTCCTTGCTTCCAGCAGCCCTTCGGCAGCTGTTGTTATGCTGAGTTAGTCCAAGGTCTGTGAGCCAAGCCGAGGCTTGGCTGAAATGTTGCTTTCTAACTACTGTTGGCAGAAGCCACAAGTATCATGGCTAACAATGCCATAAGGTAGTGTGTGGCCTTTTATTTCATTCCTGCTCGGGGTAAAAATGCCAGACTTCATTTAGACAAAAATAAAATTTTGCAGGAATCCCAGAATGCACCAGATAAGTCTCACTGCTGAGGTGTGTGTGTAACAAAATGTGTTTGGTCCAAGAGGAAGATGAGCTCTGAGCATGCACAAATGGAAGCTATCGTATAGCCACAGCACCTGAGGAGGACTGCAAGTGTAATGTAAATCTTAAAAAAATAATTCTTCTGCTCTTGGTCTTGTAAAAATATTGTATAATACATGCCCCCTGCTTTTGTGGAGAAATCCTCTTGGTTTGTTAACTGTAGCATCCAGATGTCTCTTTTGTAAATTCTGATATTCGTCACTCTTCCTCTGCTTCGGGAAGAGGACTTTGTGGTGTTCTCATGCGTTTTTGCCGAGCTGTTTCCTGAAGCTGTAAGGTCTAACACAGCAGCACGACCTTCAGATAGCGCCCACGAGAAAGGAGCGGCATAGGGAGACTGTTATTACCCGAATGAAACGGGAGAGGTCTCACTAAGGTTTTCCTCGTGGATATCTCCCGTGCTGCGCCAGTGCCATCTGCCGGCTGGTCCTTAGGCCATCGCTCTTCACAGGAATAGACTTGTTTGCTTTGGTAAAACCATTTTACCTTTCATTAAACTTCTCTGATGGACTGTGTTATGCACTGCCACAATTCTTCTGAATTTAAGAGAATATTTTGCTTCCTACAGACATTGCGACAGCAGCTTCCAAGTTGCCAGTGGCAGCTGTGTTTATAACTACTGGAACAATCCCCTTTGGGTTGCTTTACCATTCACATAACAGTTTTATGAAATTTTTTTTGTGTTCAGCTCAGAAAAGAGAGAATTATTTATTTATTTAATATTAAAGAGTATGAAGAATCACATTAATTGTAAAACAAAAGCATCTGGGAGCAAAGGACAAGTTTGGAACTGGAAAACAGACTTACCAGTCTACCAGAAAGAAAGAGCTGTTATTCACTACTAGTTGTGCTTGAGCTATGACAACAAATTGCTGAGCTTGTACTATTTTAAATTCCCACACAGTGAGGCAGGAATTGTTCTTGTTCTGCCAGACTCACTTCAGCTGTAGTACTGCGCTTGGCTGGACATAAGGATTTTCCATATGCAGAGCTCAAACAGGTTAACAAGAAAAGATTTAGGGGCCAGACCTCAGAAGAAGTAAGAGTTGGGATTAGGCAAATCACAAAACTATGCTCTAGTGTAGTTACGGTACAAACAGAGGTCTTTGGGGGCTGGATTATGTTTGGGACTCCTGGATCTGGGATTCCTGAACATCATCTTCCCTTCCACATTTACACTGTCCATAATGGTAAGCCTAATTACACAAGCTTTTTGCAGCTGAAGCAAATTCCATCCTTTGGATTTGATAATCTATTCATTAGAGCCTCCTCTTGTTTGGTTCTTAATCCTTAAATGCACATCCATGTTAAAATAAATACTTCATACTGTGCAAAAGCTGTTAACAGTAAATCTGTAAAGTAAAGCTGTACCAGTGGCTGTTCCTTAAACTCATTCTCTTACAGTTTTCTTTTAATGGGCATTTAAAAAGATTATTTGCACACATCATTAGTGAGAACATAAAACAACAAGCCCACAGATGTTTGTAGTCAGAGCTGGACTTCTGATCAGCATGGTTCTGAGTCAGCAAAGCTTGTACCAGGCCAGCTCCAGAAAAAGGATGTATGAGGCACCTAAACCAAAACTGCACACCAGCACTTTTCAATGTGCTCTCTGGGATCCACAAATGAATCAAAATGCTTTCTAGCTCTCCTGCAGGGGACATAGCAGATTAAACTCGTGGCAAAGAGCAGTCATGGTTACTTTTCTCTTGGAAACCATGGCAGTTAAATGTTTCCCCACCCAACTTGGGGTTTTGTTCAGAATTCAAGAAAAAAAATTTTTTTGTCCCCCAGTGTTTGTACTCTTCTTTGCTTGAGCATCTCTCTAGGCCATGGACTGTGTCAGGTCAGACATTTCCTCCCCTCTGCATATTGTGGCCCTGTAGTGGGCTGTTGTACAGCAAGGACAAAGTTTAGGGCTGGAGGAAAAGTGAATACTGTAATCTGGGGAGTGACAAATTGTAGGTTTGCCAAGGGGCTAATCACTTCTGAGAGACAATAAGCAACTTCCAGTTCTGACTGCTGCTGTGATCGAGTTCCTCTGTGGTCAGTCTAAAACTTAACTGAATTGACTTTAGTTCAGAACTTAAATGGGTAAAGAACATCTCCCCTGATTTTGAGTAATCCCATTTGTATGAATGCAGGATGATTATGAGTACCTGTTGCATTGCAGCTCCCTGTGTTGGTTGTTACTTGCACGCCAGTTCTCTAACACTACTTGACCCTTCTAGGCTGCTGTTGTAAGGAAAAATCTTACTTTTTCCAATGCCTACTAGTTTCTAATGACTAAGGATGGATGCTTAGTGATGTGTTAATGTGATTATTGCCTTGGACAGGGAGAGGAACTGAGGCAAAAGCAACATTTCAGAGACAGGAAATAGATATTTTTGTAGCACCATACAATTTTCAGAATATCTTGCCAGAGTGAACTGAACTATCAAAGAGGGATTTGGTGCATTTTGATAGGTGTATACCTGTGCTACAGAACCTTCATCGGGAACTTAAATACTTCCCTTTTCTGGTCCTTTTTTTAGACTCCAAGATGAACTTGGATGATTTCATCAGTATGGATCCCAGTGTGGGATGGGGCTCAGTGTTCCCCCTTATGGATTTCGTGCATCGATTTGGCAGACAGACTGATTACAGCTATTCCTTGGAAGAACACTGAAGTGAACAAAGAAGTTCTCCCTGCTTCTGTTTTGAATGGATGTGTTTTGTTTTGCTGCTCTTACACTGTATTTATGGTTTACATTTCTGTACATGGAATAAGTACTTGGAAAAATAGAATACCCAGTCAGAAATATCACAAACTGAATAAAAACTTTTATTTTGATTATGTAAGAATGAATTTATTTTTTATTATCAAATCAAAGGTAAACATCCCACCATAAGCATATTGCTTTTCCATCTACTGTGCTGAAGTTGAAAAGAGCTGTAAGAAAAGCTTTTGGAAAAATATGTGCATAAAATACTGAACATTGTAGCTCAAATTGCTGCATGTTGTCACATTTTAAGAGTGTGATAAAGTGTTTTTTCTTCATGTTATGATTTCTGTCACTTAAGCAGACAGTGCATCTCAGTTTACTCACTAGCTTTGCCAGTTAGTCCTTATTTAACAGAAGCCTAAAGGGAACATAGATGTAGTAGTACAATCTTGAACTCACATGTTTCTGTGCTGCACAAGGGGAGGATTAAATCCTGCCATTTCAGTTAAATGTTCCGGTGCTGACAGTTACTGGGAGATGCAGTTGCTATTTTTGCTTCTCATGCTGGTTGTGCATTCTCACCTGCTCCCATCTTCTTGCACTTGGTGTTAATCTGACCCTGTGGTAATCCAGAGTGGGAAGCTAAACTGACAGGAGGAAAGTTTGTTGGTTTTTTTCTGCCTCTTAGGTCCTTGAGCTGGCCTGCCACGAGGTCAGACAGCTGCTCCTGCTGGTGCAAGGAAATCAGCAGGGCCATATGGTTGGGGGGAAGGGAATGAGAATGCCTCCCCCATCAGGATTGCCTGCTGCTGAGTATCCTTAGGGATGATACCAAGCTGCATCTCTGCAGGGCATCCCAGGAAAGCCATCATGCTGATCAGGGGTTTGAAGCAGTCTCACATGTCTTAAAAGAGTGCCCTAAACATGGAATTACAGAAACAGGCTAAGATGGGGTATTTAATTGTCAGCTTTAGACCTGCTCTACTTCGCACACTAGCACATCACAGAATCACAGACTGGTGGAATAATTCAGGTTAGAAGGGTCAGGCGGTCTCTGGTCCAATCTCCTGTTCAAACCAGGTCAGACCAGGCTGCTCAGGACTTTATCCAGTCAGGCCTTAGAAACTTATTGGGATTGAGACTACAATAAACATTTGTGATGGACTTCAGTCCTGGTGAGGAAAAGCACAGTAAAGGTTTGGTGTGTTAAGAGATTATTTTATTTGTAAGTATGGAAAAATATATATGAAGAAACTTACATGTATATTACTGTTACATAGGTGTATTATTACATACATATTGTATTAATGTATGTCCCATCAGTTCCAAAGAAGTTACTCAGCATGTTGACAGTGGAGACAGCTGATTGAACCACTGTGGAGTTGATTCACTTCATCCATGCATCTCTTTCTGTGTCATAAGGGCTGCTGAATATAGGAACTTAAACTTTGTGTTACCAGATGCAGCATAGCTGGTTGGCTACCACAGATTCCTTGGGTGCCAGCACAGACTATTGACAGGAGGCCAGTTGTTGAGGCACTCACCTGTAGAGTGGGAGAGTTGATCTGCAGTTTCTATCACTCTGAACCAGCTTCATGAGAAGAGGCTGAGATGATGAAATTCAGGATTCCTGATAAACTGGTGCACAGAACCCTCCCGAGGGGGAACAGCTCTGGATTTAACCAGATACATCTGTATAAAAGGTTTGATTTATCCACGTTTGGATGAAATGGCAGCTCTTTCTGCATGATGCTGATGTGGCAGTAATGCTCGGAGTGAATGAAGATGTTACTTACTATTTTTGCATGGTGTTGGGGCTGGTTGTGACTGCAGAGCAGCAGCTTTTTGCCTGCTCAGCTCCATGTAAATCCCAACCTAGAGCCCAGGTTAGACATGGTAGAAGTGAGAATGTAAAGATCTGCATTTTAGATGAACTTCTTACCCTTCAAATGATTGATTCTCATATCTACAGAGTTCCTGTGCATTGCTCAACAGCCCCTTTAAGTTGTTACAGAAGATTAGATTCTCATCTCTCCCTACTTGAGTATGTAATTTGATTTAACCTCAGCTGGTTTCCGGTGCCTGAAATCTGTGACACACTCCCTTTACTGGGGGTCAAACACAAGACTCTGCCTGGTTTAATCTAGTTTCAGCATTGAGCCTGTTAAGGAGAACAGTCACAACCATTATTCAGAATATGGAAGTTTAAGAAAAAAAATCAACGTGAAGAGTCAGTCTTTTTTTCTCTCTAATCATTCTGAGAGGTGCTCAGTTTTACATGTAGCAGCCTGGGTGTGTGTGATGATAGCTTTTCCATATTTAACAACCTTTTTGTACCTCTTGTAAAAAGTTGTCATTCCAGAGGAATGGGAAGAAGCCGAAGAATGATTTCTTTCAGTGCTGAGGATGGTGATATTGTGGTGCTGTCGCTGTAGCCTAGGGGCATTTCATCACCATTTCAAGAGGTGTGCTAGCAGGAGGGCAGAATTCAGGAATACATCAAGTCCTCATTTAGGGCTCCAAATACAAGGACTTAGTGAATTTCCTGTCCTCTTTGGTCCCTCATCTCTCCAAGGAACCCCAGTCCTGACTATTTCCTGGAACTTGCTGTGTTTAACCTTTCTGCTATCACCTCATGTTGATGTGTGAAGTGGCTCCACCAGAATGGTTTTCCCACTGAGTACCACATGCAGTTGCAGACAGAAAAGCAAAGTTTGCTGTGTGCCTGCAGAAGTACAAAGAACTGCCACTGTAAAGCTGATGGTGAAGAGGCAACTTCACTGCCTGATATCAGTAATAATCAGCTCTGTGACCACAGATGTATTTAGACACCTAAGATTCAAGTAATTTCATATCACAGTCATATGTGGGGTGCACTGTACAAGGGGACACGACTCAGTGGTCCTCAGATTCAGCTCCAGGCTGGCCAGTGCATCCACCCCATGAAGTGGTGCTTAGGGAGAGCCTTACAATGCAGGGGAGCTGGGCTCATGCCACTGTGAGATAAGAAATAATATGGAGATGCTGACATTACTGCAAGGCTGATCAGCTGGGGTGCACTGGCACAGAAGGATCAGCATGTGCTCACCTACACTTCATCTTGTCCATAGCCCTTGAGACTTCTAATATTTCCCACGTCCAGATGCTGTCCCAGTGTGTCCAGGACAATGGTGTGCTGCTTATGCACTTCCACTACAATGATTTCTTAGTGCGGCTTAGCTTTCCATTCCCTTTCAGCCTTCTTTACCTTGTCCTTTCCCACAGTGATGCCTTTCTGTTGTCCAGTTATTACAATCTTTATGTGCTGAGAGGCCTTTAGTGGTGGCTTTTTGGACTAGGTGACCCTTGAGTCAGGCATTGAACAAAGCAAGGAGAAACCTTCTGCTCTCAGGTCAGTTACTTACAATCCCATGGTCTCCCAATTTCTGTACTCTGTTGGTTACTGAAAATTCTCCAACACTTTTATTTCTAGACATCATAGGGCAAGACCCTGATAGCCTTATAATGGGGAGGACATCCTATCTCACAGATAGTTCCTCCTGTCTCCATCAGGCTATTGCAGCAGTAAGCTGCAGTGTGAGATGGAACATACACATCGCTCCGGCCTTTTTCTCTTATTTGCTACTGCTTTTTACCTAAGAATATAGCTTATTTCATTATTATCCTCTTTTATTCACCTGTTTGGGACTTTAGAAAAAAAAGGCTGTTTTTTTCTGGCATGCATTTGCTTGGTCAGTGCATTTTTGCAAACTTGTATGTGATCAGGTCTGTCTTGAGAAAATCCCGTATCTCACTTGGCCAGCAGAGAGAGCAGTCAGCATTCGCTGGATATGCAGGTTGGGACACTTGGCCAGAGGTGGTCTCCCACACACCCAGCCCTGCCAGTAGCTGTTACAGTTAAAAAACCCAAAAAAATTCTGACAGCATTGCAGAGCTGATTTGTATCTCACAATGTTGTGGCTGAAGGCATTACCTGTGGCCCTTGCTTGCCTGAGCCTGTAAGGTCAGTGGTTGTGTGAAACCTTAGAATGTCATACCAATTGCTTTGCAGTCAATTTGTGGACTTTGGAGGTTAAACTGAGGTACCTGGGGTGCTGCAAACTGATCTGGACTATTAAGAAGGCAAAGGCACACCAGTGCTCATTTGTATGAATCAAACTCCAGGATGAGAGCCCTGGTCAGGACAGTTTGACCTGTGTGGTCTTCTCATACCCTCATTGTCCAGTCAGATCCAAAGTGTGCTCTGAAGCACCGTTGCTCTCCAAGCATCTACTGTAAAATGGTCCTCTCTGGGGTCTGGTTGTTTGGGGGGTTTTGTTAGAATGAGTTTAGTCCAAATTTTATGATTTTCCATGTTTTTTTCCCCCACCTTTTCAGGAAACAAGGTTTGCAGACTGAATGACCTGAAAAAGCTGTGCCCAGGAATGGGAATGAGGTGTGAAGATCCCACCATGTCTGTACAGTAGCCACAGTTACCTCCCACCAGGTGCCTTGTAGGACTGTTACTGAGACACTGTCCATGATCCAGGGGGTGGCTGTCCCCTGTGCCTGGCATAAGCCATGCTGCTGGAGGGGAGGACCTGTGGAGCATCACTTCATGCATCACCTGGCTGAGCAGATGGCTCCAGGTTTTGTGGGGTTGCCCTCATATGACACACATTGGATTCACAGGCTTGGAGATTCTCATCTCATCTTGAGGCGAAACCTGTCTGGAAGTAAAACACATGTTCAGGTAATTACCTACTCAGAAATCTGAGGAAGAGAATGCTGGTGATTTTCTTCTCCCTTCTGGCTTCCTCCTTATGCAGGAGTTGGCCCAGTTGAGGCCAGGGTTAAGGAAGCATACCCCAAGAGTGACTGACTGCAAACTTCTGCCAGGGTTTGTCCCCACTTCCCTGTGAAGCTCAGCTCTCTGGGAAGGCTTTCGTTTGTGATCATGGAGTCAGAAGTAAAGCACTTTGTACAAATGCAGCCTTTCAACATAAGTGCAGCTGCAATAGTGGTTCTGGAAAATCTCTTCAGTTTGACCTAAGATAAACAAATATGGTTGCTTAAGTATCTTCAATGTTTCCTTATACTTACAGTAGGAAATACCTTGGATACTGAGGGCAGTTAAAACAAATCTTATTTAGTTATCTAAGGCCTCTGGCAAGTCCCTGAGTTTCTGAGCAAGTTAAGCCACTTCCTAGGCATGAGGTGTACCAAGCTTCATTTTGTAGTGATAAAAATAAGCATTAAGGACCTGAGTGGTGAACTGTCACTCACAAAGTCCAAGTGAAGCAGCATTATTCACCTGAAACTTATGACAAATGTCTGGCTGGCACAGAGGGAGATGTGCAGGGTGTTTCCATTGAGCTGGATTCCTGACATTATATTACTTAAAAGCAGGAAATGCTCATTTGGCCTGGTTCAGCGTCACACCAGCCTTCCCAAGCAAGGCTATATCTGGAACCCAAACACTGCAATAAGGCAGGAATCATTATATGTTGTTTTTTTTTTCAAACAGCCTACACCGTAAGAAGATGGTAGTTATCTCAGCCTTCCTCTCTTTTTAGTATGCAATTGTGGTGGCGTGCTTCCCCCCCGTCCCTGTCTCAGCTTGGCTGCTGAAATGGCAGTGCACCAGCTCCATGCTTGGAGCCATCCCGAGAAAATACTCTGCTGCAGCTTTTAACCATTTAGCTGTAAAGCTCTGGCTGCTTCCACTGTTTCTAACTGCTGGGGTGAAGTAAGAGTTGCCAGTCCTTGTTTATAGTGAGTGTAATCAGTTTGACTATTTATACTGTACTGATCACAGAGCACTTTGCTGTATGAAATGGTCACAGTTATATTTATACCAGTACAAAAACAAAGTAATCTCAAATTGAGGAGGCAACATTCAGAGTAATTTTTCCTTTCTACATGACACTGTTTCTTTGGCAATTCTAAGATTCATCAGGCAGAGTCACTGTCCTAGGAAGAAAACACAGCCCACTGTAAAGTCAGGAATCCCACCAGTGTTTATCTGCATTTGTTTTTTTCTTGCACAAAGTAGATGCAACTATTTAGTTAAGTAACCCCTAACAGCTGCTACCCTGGTATGAATATGCAGGATTGCCAGCAAAGTCCTTGTCTTAGGACAGCAAAAGCAGAGTTTGATCCGCTTTGCCAGAGGTACCAAAAATACCTTTTAATATGCTAAGGTATGTGTCTGGCCAGGAGTTGTTTTGAAATGCATCTTTCATGGAGTTGTTACAAAGTAAGTGGAGCTCAAACAGCTCAGTTCTGAGATGCAAAATAACCCGTGCTGTGAGGTCCAGCCTTACTCGTGGCTGGGGTCACTGTCGGGGTGCTCCCCCTGCTTTGTTCCCAGCAGTAGGTTGGAAAGAAGGGACTCAGAGGGGATTTTCAGTGCCCTGCCTGCTGTATTTGTGCAGGGCTAGAAGTTGGACTCAATGATCCTTATGGGTCCCTTCCAACTCAGCATATTCTGTGATTCTGTGATATTTGTCAGAGATGCTTTACTAGGTAGATTTTTTACTTAATTGCCATTCCCATTTAACTTATTTGATAATTATTGAATTAAAAAAAACCAGGTTGGGCATTTTTGGTGTCTGAAAGGCCAAGTTACAGGCTTTGTTCCCAGCAAAGAAGACCCACACACAGTTCCATCCTCTCCATGCTCACACTGTCCATGCAGGTCAGATCCACGCAGAGAGGCAAAGCCTCAGTTTTCTCTGAGCTGAGGCCAAGGGCTGTGTGAGCAGGGGCAGAGCAGCCCACCTCCCCAGGACTCAGGGCCTGAGTGAAACCTTTCTGCCAATGTTCTCTCTGGCTTTACTGTTTGAACTGCTGTGGAAATCCATGTCTGTGGAACAGCTCAGCCCAGCCCTGGCTGCACAAGTGCAGGTCTCCAGCCCTTGCCAAGGACTGTGGTGCCCCCACTGCTGGCTCCCTGCTAGGGCAATGCAGATGGTGGAGATGGCAAGACATTACTAACCCACTCAGGATCATAGAATCATAGAAATTATGGAATGGCTTGGGTTGGACGGGACTGCAAAGATCATCTAGTTCCAGCCCCCTTGCCATGGGAAGGGACACCTTTCAGTAGACCAGGTTGCTCAGAGCCACATCCAACCTGGCAAGAATGCTTGCTGGGGTTACAGAAATCCTCAGAAATGGGAGTTATATGTGGTCATTCAACAAGCAAAGGCCCTGGCCTAGCAGGTGGAGCCCATGGCAAAAAACCACATGTGGAGATTGCCCAGCACTGAGGATATCTGCGGCCTGACACATGACAAAAGCACACGTGTGGAGCCCAAGAGGCCTTACCATCTTCCCTGACACTTGGTCTCATCTGAGCTGGCATTATTGTATCTCCTTGTAAGGTCCTTTGACCAGCCCACATAGTGCAGGGGAACCTGCTCCCAAATAACAGTGTAACTGCTGCTTAATGCCATTGGGAGAATGATCTGTAGAGCTCCACGGTACGGCTGTTGGTGTGGCTGGATTAGCAAGTGGAAGCTTTGCTTTGAGCTTTTGGTAATAAAATACCACTGTGCTGGGGCACACAGGCTAGCTAGAGTTTCACTGCCTACTTAAGAAAATGAGGGCAAAGGGGGATTAAATTTTAAGTGGGATGCAAGATCTCAGATCATGCAGTTCATCTAGTAACCTGAGGATGAGATGGAGGTAAAAGTGGCTTCCTGAGATACCTGAGAGGATACTACAGGAACCCATCCTGGCCAGCAAGAGGAGCTTTGGGGTTCCTCCATCAGTTTCCAGTGCCAAGAGATATCGGGGTGACATGTGTGGTCACAGAGAAAGACCAAGATGAGGATCCTTGGAATATTTATATCCTTCTATATTCAGCTTTCCATCTTTTCTGTAAATCAAATACCATTCCTATCTGTGTTAGACCGTCAAGCAGGCTATACTGACGTCAAGCAGAAGATATCCATGAAAAAAATAGAAAAGAGACTTGTGATTAATGCAGAAACATTCCTTCCCTACCACAGGATGAGCCATACCCTAAAGCCTCTCCTTCAAGCAGAGCTGCTGTTGTCAAGAAAGTTATTGACCTTCCTTACACTACAGAGCAAGACTTCTGAAAGGCAGCTTTTATTGTGTGTCTGTCCCTCTGCACACACGTGTCCATGGGCCTCTCCATGAGTATGGATATAGACGGCTCCTTCCACAGCAACATGTTTTGCAGTGGGTATTGATTCCTGTGCTTGCTAGGATCACCTTGGCATTATCAATGGGAACATTAAATTATATCCTCACCACTCCTGTAAGCAGCTGGCTCTTCCCAAGGAGGACCCTGGCTGCTGCCACCTGCTCAGGTGTAAATGCTGCAAGAGCTCGTGCTCTGATCCCTCTCTCCCTGGCACAAGCACAGGCAAGTAAATCTGGATAATTTGAGGCTGTTTCCCTTCTGAGGCTCTTAGGGCAACTTTTTACCACACTTGTAGTGATTTTAGTTCCCATAATCCTCCTCATCCCATATATCCTTGGAAACACTTAAAGATGTTATTTTTCTCTGATATAAGCTGTGCCAAAACTTGGTTCTTTAGGAAGACATACTGGCAGTGGAAACATTGACAACTATATGAGCAAATATTGTATTGCTTAAAAAGCTTTATTTAGATTGCTCCATTGCAGGGAGAGTTGTTTCTTGGTTGTTGTGGTTTTTGGTTTTTTTTCATTTTGGATGGTGCTAGATGCCATAAAATTAGCTACAGTATTATTTCAGTGACTTGTAAACTTCATATTCATGCGCCTTCAAAATTAAAAGAAATCATGATAAAACTAAGCAAATACACAGTCCTCAGGAGGACCTAATCCCTTTCTTCCATGCTCCAGGACTGGAAAAGCCTGGGCTGAGCAGCACGAAGGGTCCTCGGGGAGGCTTTGCTGCCCTGCCATGGGGATATTAATGTTTCTGGCCAGTTGACAACATGTGTGGCAAGCATAAACATTTGGCTCCAGCAGAGAGTTGCAGACAAGGGAGGCAAGTTGTCCACAAGATAAAGAAGGTCCTTGCAATAGCACCCGGCTGGGCAAGGGCTGTCTCTGGTGGGTGTGAGCAGGATTGGGTGCAAGGGCCCACAGCATCCTCAGGGAGAAGCAGGCACAGGCAGATGAAGATGTGAGATCTGGGGGATGACAGTGATTTTGCAGTGGAGCAGGCACTTGCCTGGTGTCTCTTCAGCCTTCTGGGGCCCAGAAGGATTGAGAAAGCCTTGAAAATACACCACTGGGGGCATGTTAGGGGTCTGAGGAAAGAGCACAGAAGCAGTATGGAAGATGCTTGAGGCACCACTTTTGATCATGGTGTGTTTTATGTCCAAACAACAGCCATTTTGTAGAGAATGGAAGATAAGTGGATAAAGAGCACCCAGGCCTCTGCTTTCCAGCTCTTTACAAGCAGGCCAGCTGTCCACACTAGTCCAGGCTTAATTCATGCTCTGGGTTCATTGCAACAGCCCTTTAAAGCTGGGGTCTTACCCTGTAGGTCAGCAGCCAGAGCAGTATCACCATGCTGCTGCCTGGGGCCAATGAGACATCAGACTCTTACATTCCTGAAGGGCCAAGCAAAGGAATTTTGTATCTTTGCAGTCTCTAATTCAAATAAAGTATAAATAACTTTGTAAATATTTAAAAAATACCTTGAGGCCTTAAGCAGCCTGAGGAGAAGGGGTGCAAGGTGCTGTTATGCCCAGGGGTGTTATGAACCTCTCTACCTGGCTCCATGTGCCACAGGATGGGTGGGGTGTGGTGGCTGCTCTCTTGCAGCTGCTGCACATGGTTGTGCATGTGCATTTTCCTTCCTCTGAATGTTCAGCATAAGCAGGGAATAATAAAATGCAATTTTTCCACAGGGACCAGAAGAAACAAATTACTGCCCGGGTGTAGCTGAGGGCAGAGTCTGGCGCATTATTTTCTGTGAAATAATTCCCACGAGGCCTTATGGAAACCAAGCTTTTTTTTTCCTTCTCATTTTTCTACTTCCTTAAACTTTCCAAAATACTCTGCTGTAACATATTTTCCCCAATCACATGTGTTAGTGAGGAGAGAAAAGGTTAAATTCTCCTTTCGTACTACGATGTAATTCATTTCCTGTTTTTCACAACTGTCTAGACACAGATCTAACAAGCATTAACCCTGAATCCCACCATCGGGTTAAAAATAGAGGCTTTAAATATAAAAGTGTGGTAAGATTGTAGGTTTCTACCTACCACCAGGAGACAGCTCTTTTAAATGAGAACCATTTAATTTTCTATAAGTAAGGAAAAAAAGTTACTTCAATTTCAGAGGTTTAAAAAGGCTCCTGGTTGCTTTATATACACCAGCAGCAACACAGGCATGGACAGGTTGATCCCCGCTCAGGAGTTATGTTTGTCTGGATTTACACCTCCAGCTATATTAAAAAAAGAAAGAATAAATTCCAATTCAGTGGGAGAGCTATAAAAAGACTGGAAGAAAGTAATTTAAAAGAGAACCTACACTGAAAACCATGGTCAGCTTCTGGTGGGAGACACATGGGCAAAATGCACTTCAGGCCCAGCTGAGGATATTTGGGATACCCCAAATCCCAAAGGAAAAAGTAATAGCTGTGGTACCAAGAGGCACCTCATGCTAGGAAGACAAGGCCACAGCACCTTGGGTCACAGCCTAGCACAGGATTTAAATGCTCGTACAGTCACCACTAGACTCAAAGGGGGTCTCATCTCATCAGCTTAGGCTGGGTCCTGGTTGGGTTGGAGGCTGGCCCCAGGTTAAGTCAGGCAACTGCCCCCCGTGGGTGCGTAGCCTCCTCTGACACTTCCCACCAGCTGAGCTGCCACATGGGAGTGGGAGGAAGGAGAGAAAGAGATTTCTGGTTTGGAACATGAACTAACACCTCACAAAAATGTGAATTTTGCCTGTGGAGGCAAAGCAAGGAAAAAACAAAACTGCGGCCCATCCTGGCCTGGTGCAGGGCACAGCCAAGGAGCGAGGCAGCTTCTCGACTGATGGTTTATCACACACACCATTCACATCAAAGATTACCCACATAATTTTTTATGTACTTCAAGAATAAAAATAAATGCCTGTAAGAATTAGTTTAACCCAATGCTCAAAACCACTGTTAAAATAAGTCCAAATTCCTGGTGTACTGTGACAAGGAGGAACTTGAATTTCCTGCACTGACTGCATTTTTCCATCCATGAATGCAAACCCCATGGGGTCGTTGGTTTATTTACCCTGTGAAGCTGGGAATAGGTGTCTTTCCTGTACCATGGAAGCAGTAGCACCTCTGGCAGGGCTGGACCTGCCACCTTGGTCACAAACCTGTGGGTGCTGCCTTCTGCATTCAAGGCTTGTTCTGACCAGGACTGAAACCATCCAAGGAAAACATTAAAATGATGTTAGTTTGTTTTCAACTAGAAAGTGCAGTATCCCGCACATCAAGAATGGTGAGGAGTGAACTGGTGTCCTTCCAGCTTAGGGAAGGCCTTTGAACCCATGAGTTATTTATAGAGCCTTTTAGAAAACATCTCTCTCCAATGGCTGCAATTTTGATCACAGGAGCAGCTCTGGTTTTGTTAAAAATAAATCAACCCCCAGCATGGTTCACTGGGGTTCACTCCACCCGCCTTGTAAAGCAGAGCAGCAGAAATGAAGATTAGGGAAAGGTGGGGCAAAACAGAGTCAATCTTAATCTTCATTGTGTTTTTCAAAAGACTTTTTTTCCCAAACTGTACTTCTTTATTAGGCTCTAAGCCAGAAGATGAGGTTGATCCAAGGAAATACACAGGTGACTTGTTATCACTGATCAGGGCAGGATCTCATCCATGCCTCAGGCTACCTTTCCATCTATCCCTGACTACTGTTAAAAGGGTGGAGGTGTTAGCAGCACTAACATGAAAATGGGAAGAATTATAGCCAGACCTCAGTGACTCAACATATTCCTTAAAAGATCCCATATTCTTCTTAAAGGATTTAGTTCTCATACATTTAGTCTATTAAAATAAGCAGAACTGAATATTTTCAAGAAAGTTTGAGTAAGAAACATGTCTTAACAACAGCTTTGTCGTCTCCTTGTTTAAAAGGTTCTGGTGATCTTGTCAACTGTCTCATCCTATGTTTTCAGAGACTTGTATCTGGGGAGTACAATCCTTTAACTGTAGACTTGAGTCACAGCATAACTACAGAAAGACTTACAGAACCACTCAAGTATATGTTACTTGACAGCGCAAATGAGATTGAAAACAAAGCATCTGTATTTTGTACTTATTTTCATAGCTGGCAAAGCTTTCACAAGGCAAGTAATCCTGTTTTACCATCATAACCCCTCCTGTTCCAACTAGAGACACATATCACTTGCCTTTTCAACTGCTTGTCCCCAATTTACTACAAGTCCCTTCAGTGGGCTCCTACTCACAGTCCTTCTGAGCAGGAACTTATGTCAGACTATTTGCAGTCCTGACACAAATGAGACCAACTGTACCTGAAAAAAAGAGAAAGATTAAAAAGTAATAAACCCACCACAAAACAAAGTTACTTGGATAACATGTCCAGAAAAAAAACATTTTGAAAGCCACAAGTTGGAGTTGAAGGTCTCAGATCAGTGTGAGCACTGGTGATCTCTCTTGGGGCAATCACTCTGGCACTGTTTTTGCTAGACATGAGGGCTTGTTTCCCTTTGAGGTACAATGAAGCAGCAGCTCTATCTCGGATGTTCTACTGTGACAACAAGCCAAGTTCTGGATGTTCCTGCAGAAGAGTCTTTGCTTACAGTCACCAAAAGCTCAAGTCTGATAAGGTCACTAACTTGGAAGCAATGAGACAACAAATTCTGTGGTTCACATTGTTTGAACATTTATTGCAATTCAGTGTCAAAAATGTTTTACAAAAATACATTACTGTCTGCACAGAACAGCTGTAAAGATCAGAGTTGAACATGCAAGGGAAGAGGAAAAAAGTGTGCAAATTTATAATGGAAGGATTTTAACCACACAATAATATTAAACAGAAGTCTTATATAAGGGATGCCTTTCACTTCATGTCATCTCTAGTTACAAATTTAAGGAAAAACAAAACAGAACACACGCTCTCTTCCATATATAAGTAGGTATTTATAATTAATGTAGATTAGTTCCTAAAGATGAGCATATTTGCTATTATAAATTAAAATGCTCTCTTGGTAGCAGACCTGTTAGCATTCTGTGCAGCACACAATGGCTAAACAAATGCAAGTTCCACCTTCAGTTGCCCTCCCAGGAGGGGATGCAGCAACACTTGGTCAATAGAGGAGGAATTTTTTCTGGTGTTCAGGGTATTTATATAATAGAGACTGCATGTGTCAAGAACAAGATGGATTTGTTCTCCCTAGGGGCAGATCCCGTAAAGCCAATTTGCTACCAGTGAAATCACTGGAGGAAGACACAGGACAGAAATTAGGTGCTGGTAAAGACACTCACAGAGCCCAGAAGCCACAGAGCTCAGCTGACAGCTGAGTGAAAGGCTGACCACAGCTTCAGAGCCTTTAACCAGCATCGTTATAACCAATGAGCTGAGAAAAGCAGCACGAGCAGAACACCAGAGTCCCAAGCTTTGTAGGAGGGAGTCTGTACCAACCTGATCAGCCATCAGCTCCACAGGGCCTTTGCTTGTGCAAACAGGCCAGCTAGAAAGAGAAGCATTTTAAAGCTATGTCTTTTTGGCAAGGTGCTGATCTACGTGCAAGCTGTGCAACAGGTTTGTAAGGAAACTTGCAGAGGACAATGCTGGTTTGCTGTACCGAGCAGATCAGTGTGGAACAGCACATCTGATTTTTTTGGTACACAACAGAATTTGAAGTGTTACTGCTCTAAATGAAATTGGAGCTACTAAAGGCCAAGGAATTGTCTGGACAGGAAAAGCTGGTTTAGTACCTGCATATGTTCTAGAAGGTGATAGCTTTGCAAGGGTGATTGAAGTCAAACAGAAATGGGAATACAAACAGTTCAAATCTTGGGGGCAAAGAAAAATAATAAAAAATATATTCCCATATACAGAAAGTGGTAGGGTGCAATTAAATGTTTACATACAAAGCAATGTCTTCGAAGCAGTACACTTTCCTAATCACTTTACATAATAAAAGGATCTAGAAACTCCCACAGTTAAAAAAAAGAACCAAAAAAACATAAGAGGAAATACACACACTTTATGATCAAACTTTAGCATACCATAGTTAGTGTAAGTGGCTTAAGGTATGTACAGCTGAAATTGTGCCTCTTGAAATGGCCATCACATCAAAAACTCCAAACACTTGCCTCCTCTGGAAAGCTGAAACAGATTTCTGGGATCTCTCCCTTCCTAAATCTCCTCCCTTGCATGGATCTATTTTTTCACTTCACAGCACCATGTTCTATGCCGTTGCACTAGCTAACATATCCTCTGAAGACAATGAGATTCCTCTGGATATGCTGGCAAGAGAAAAACTCTCCCTTCCTAGTATAAGAACTGATGCATGTCTAAAGGGAATGCATCAACTAACTGGAAGGTGAAATGTAATTTGAAAAGAATATTTTTATTTCCAAAATACAAGCAAAAGTCTGTTTTCCCTTCACAACAGCTTTGCCACAATTGTCTTAAAGAGGTCGTTTTTTGCATGAGAACAGCCTTAAAACCATCCTGCCAGGAAGCCTCTGTTATCACTGTCAGTTTTGTTACTCCGCCATCCTCAGCCAAGCAGATGCCTTTACATTGCTAAAATACTGACTGCTTTGTTTATAAATGGTTAGAGTAAGGTATTTGGATGCAACAGCATTTTGTTTTAAATGCAAACCAAGAGTATTGAATTCACCACAACATCTCCCTGTACCAGCCATTCGAGAAACAATGAGTCTCCAAAGAGACCAAGGTCTTCTTTGACAGTTGCTGCAGCAGAGTAATGACTGAGGCAGTAACTGAATGAGGCTTATTCTGTTTCTTTTTGTTTAGTCTTTGTTTTCCAGTATAGTAGTTGCTCAGCTTCCTGCTGGTTGGGACAAAGACAGCAACATCCCAAGACCTCACACAAGCAACATACAAGTGTGTAGGTATTAACAGATCATCTTCAGCACTTTGACCCTTCCAGTGCTAAGAAATAAAACACACACTAAACAAATTAAGTTTCATAAATAGAAGCCTCAGCTGCACATTAAATCTGTTGTCAGCATGACCCATGCTCTCTGGGCAGAAAAAACAGAATAAACTCTTTGCTCAAGGCCACTGAAGGGTTGACAGAGGCAAGGGTTGACACTCGAGTCATTTCCCAACTGCAGCTCAATTCTGAGATTTTCCATCTTGCTGTGCAGGGAATGCACTAGGTCAGATTCAAACCTGAGTTTACCATTCACTCAGTGTCACAATCTCATAGTGGGTGTCATCTGCTAAGCACAGACAGACTGGGCAGAAACCCACAGCATTTCAAACAGAAATACTGTTGTCTCCCCATCACAACAGGTTGGCTCACAATGGATGGCAGAGGCAAAACTACAAAACAAACCAACCCCAAGTCAGAGCTGGAAACAGAAGATGCCAAGGGGTACAGGTCCTCTCACTGCTGGAAGGAGGCACTACAGGACTTTGAATTCAGTGGCAATGCTTCACTCACTTCACTTGCAAGTTTCTCTTCTTAATGTACTCACTCAAGCCAGATTTCAGCTTTGTCTACCCACTGCCATCAATGCAGGAATGAAAACAGAAACTGGCCTCCTTCACTCACAAACATCCCTCCCAAACAAGCACAAATTTATTTTTCCAAGGTAACAGCTTGTAAATCACTTTCAGTTGACATGAGTATGATCAGCAGGCTTATGCTTTCTAGCAGTCAAACTGCTGGATGGAGCATCAACATCAAGATAAAGCTCCCTATCCTGCACATGTTTTCTCCTCATCTTTGGAGAGTGACAAGCTCTGGGCTATGGCTAAGGGTGGCACAGGCTCTCAGAGCTCTCTGGAAGAGCAAAAACTTGGATTTGCTGTTAGGCAGCAGGAGAAGGGAAGTTCTTGTCAGCGTTTTCCTTGTTTTCCTCCCCTCTTCCCCACTGCTCCATCTAGAGGAAGCTTTTTTCCCTTTTTGCATCTTTTCCAAGAGTATGCAAAGTGAGTTTGTTTGCAAAAATGCAAATACTATTATTTTTAAATACAAACAGCTGCAGAAAAGTGTTGAAAGTCAGTTATAAAAATGTAAAAAAAAGGAACAGAATATTTAACAATAATTAACTCAAGTAGTTCTTCCTGAATTGTCCTGAGTACTCCTCTTCCTCACAATTCTTTGTACATAGTCATACACAACCCACTAAACATTTGCCCTTCCGAGGTATCCTGCTTACATCATGCACAGAGAAAGTGCTACACAGGAAATCTACTAAAACATAAGCTTTCCACTGCAGGTTTTCAAATTGCTATGTATGAGCTGGATTCTTCAAGCTCCACTCAATGCAACAGAGGAGACAGTGAGCCGGATCACAGACAGTGAAGAGGCCACTTACTCCATAGGACTAAAAATTTAGCTCTAGTTTAGGGTTAGAAGACCCCGTAAAGCAGGTCAGCACTGGAAGCAGAAGGGATTAGGGTCTTTGGGTCTTTGCCACTGGCATGGAGATGTGTGAAGTACCATGTTGGAAATCCTTTGCTTACCCCAGTCCTGACTGCTAAATACTAATCACTCCCTAAACTCCAATAGGCTGAAACTAAACATGTTGCTGCCAGTCTTCCGGTGACTAAAAACCATATAGTTTCAGAAGATTCAATGGCCTGGTTCTCCCTATATTTTACCAGATCCAAGATGACTGAATTCACTTGACAGCAGTAGGAATACAGAGCACTGTATATGTTGGAAAACAGACTTGGAAAAAGAGATTCTAACCTTACCTGGGATTTCAACCAGTGCAATTAACCCAGTGGAGCAATACAAACTTACCTTGTAAAATTAAATCCAGTCCTGTGTTTCCCTATAATAGAACTTCCTCCCTTATCTATAAGTCACCCTTGTGGCTTCTCCCTTCCCTTTTGCTAAGTCTTTCATAAAACCAACAAATTAAAAGAGGATGGAGTAAAGTCTTAGGTATTTATATGGTGCCTATCATCTAGGCATTCAAGCACTGAGTAGAGTGAGAAAACTAAAGAGGTAAGCATTAATACAAGAAAAGATGCTTACTATCACAAACATTTCCCTTTAAATCATTGTACAAAATACAAAAGTTCACATTGTACACTGAATTTTTTTTGAAAGGTACTCAATCTATCGGAGGTAGAAAGTGGTATGTTACAATTCTGTCTTGCAAGTAGGCTAGAGTTCTATCCTAAGTATTTCAGAATGTGTCCTTTTAAAAGCATAAAAACATTATTAAACTTGTCACAGGGATACTTTTCATAAATATTTTAAAAAGTCATTTATAAATATGTATGCTAAATAAAACCCGGTGGAAGAACAGTTCAACAGTCCTAGCCTCATATTGCTTTCTGTCTATTAGAAACAAACCAAAAGAGTTCTCAAATGGTTGTGGGGCAAATTCATTTTTAACTTCTAAAAACAAAAAATGAAGTTTTTTGCCCTGTACCTTGTACTCTGATGATAAAAAAGGGACTCTGTACAACATGCTGTATTTATACACCAGTCCTATGGAAGTCTGTATTCCTTAAGTGCTGTATGTCAGTGAGCAATTTCACCTTTCATCTCCAAGATCTTCTTGTTCCTTGACTCAGGAGCTTCAAACAAGCATGAATATTTACACTATTTACAAATGGAGTGTCCAAGCTCAGCGGCATAAAGTGTCCTGTAAGAATCGCATAAGCTGCGGTGACCCAAGTTCAGAACCTGAACAAGTTGATAAACTCTTGCGGTGAAAGAGAGGTGGAGCAGGTCTCTGGGTTGTTGGCTGTGCAGGGGTGATCAGTACCCTGGGAAAGGAGAAAACAGCATTTAGTGAGACTGCAGAAAGGGTGCCAAAGCATCAGCCAGCTGAGCACTGCCCCTCTGCCAGACGTCCCACATGCAAACAGAGCAGAGCCCAGAATAGCAGACAGCTCAGAACTAGGCCTCATATTTTAGGGGCTACTGGCAAGTCATGGAAAAAAAAGATCCAATTCATTTTTCCCCCTCTCTTCTGAGGGAAGAGAGGCTAGAGCTTACTACCAGTTACAGAAGTATAACTCCAGAGAAATGCCTTGGATATCACCACAGTGGCCAGCAGACTTTTGTCGTGGGCTGTTCTGTAGCCATCAGCTTTCACTCCAGCTGTTGCCAAGACCTTCACCATGATGTAATGGGCAGAGAAAGCTGCTGGCAGTGCTAAAATGATTTCTTGCAGGAAGCCCTGCAGCACAACCATCACCTTCCCCTTTGGCCCCAGTGGGCACTACTCTTGCTCAAAATAAAAATGGGATCCCTGAAGCACAGACGAGAAAGGGTCTTAAGAGTTGAGGGAAGATTAAGCTGTAGGAATTCACTAGGCTATGCAGGCAAAGGAACTGCAGCACCCTAAACCAGAGGAAGCACTAGGTGCCCCATGGCTCCTGTCCAAAACAAATCTGTCCCACAAGCACCTCATACCTTCCATGAGAGGATGTGGCAGTGCCTGCACAGCTGCAGTGTGTCACCATACTGCTCCTTCCGTGGGTAACACCTTATGAGCTTGAAGTACATCTTTTTCCAATCCAGCTGTCCTTTGTCAGACAAGATCAGCCGTTTTCGAATCTTAAGGCAAAGATAACCATAATTGTAGCAGGTCAAAAAAAAAAAGGCAATTTGCTTTTTCTAGCTCAACTTTCTCTCCATCACCCGTCATCCTTGGCAGTCCCATAACAGTTCCCTTGCAACACCAAGAAAGTTCTTACTTCAAATATCCAGCTATAAGCAGCTTCCTGATGGGAACAGCCTCATCCAACAGCATTATGAGGGTCTGTTCCCATTTAATGAACTTTACTGTAGCTTCCAGCATCTCAAGCTTCCTATGTCATACTACCTTGGCCACTGTTTATGGCTGGAAAGAGAGCAAGCACAGTTGTATTTAACAGTTTCAGAAGTTGAAGTATTTTGCTTCTTCATTGGCTCTAAGAGTCAGTAATTTATTACATTGAGACACACACATCTTTCTTTTAGGGTTCATTAGTTGCAGAGGCTGGATTTGAATTTACTTGTTAATTGGAAGTGACTCTGGAGAGGTTCTTCTTAAGTCAGAATCAGAGTGAGTACATAAAGCCAAGTCAGCACAGAAATCTGGCACATGGTCCCTGAAGTGCAGAGGTCTCCTACAAGCACCCCAGACACTCACCCATAAACAGAGGGATTTGTTTACTTTTAAGTTTGGATGATCCCAGATGATTACCAGCCTGCAAAGGGCCAGACATGTTTACACAGGTACAACATGGGCAGCAGCAGGGCTGTTTTCCACATACCATCCTGTCACTCACAAAACAGCTCAGAGGGGATTTCTTGCTCTAAAGGGCAAGAGAGCACAACTCATCACTCACAGACAACATCCACAGAGATTCTCTGTGCGCGTGTCAGTCCCTGGGACATCAGGGTGATTGCTGGAGCTTGCCTGCACATCTTCCCTGCACACGTGGGGCAAGGAGCTACTGCATGACTTGCAGTTATTGCCACCTGGATTAGGGTTTAAGTTCACTGTATGATTAATTCCTCAAGATCCTATTTCAGGAATCATTGCTGTGGCACATAAAACCCTCTACATAAATCATCTTTACAGCCATTCTCATGCCAGCCTATACCATGTGCCTGCAGCAGATCCTTAGATCCAAGAGATATTCAAGTACGAGTGTCCTACCGCTGTGTTTGTTTGCTAGTGGGGTACAACAAGGAACTGATGGCAATTCACATCCCTCCTTGTACCTGTCTGTCTGTGAAGTGGTATTGGCAGAGTTTCTTCCACAGCAGCCGGTCTTCACTGAGAACTTGCAGGTCAGGAGCCACCTGGCCAAGGCTGACCAGGTCCCTCCCATCGCTCAGTCGCTGCATGATGTTCAGTTGTAAACACAATGGCAGGTCAGTGAAAGTGGTTCCTTTAAAGGCAGGCTGGAAGAGACAGACAAAATTGAGCTTCCAGGGAGCTGAAAACCCAAGACATCCCAATTTACAGCACAGCTATGGCTTTCCAAGCACTGTTTTTTGAACAAGCAAAGCAGCAGTTCCCTCCTCTAAATAAAGACGATATTTTACATAGAAACATCTGACCTTCTACCCCAGAACAGTTTGAGGTCTTCAATGACCAGATCACATGTCTATTACAATAGAAGCAGAGTTGCAGTCCAAGCCTCCTTATCTCCTCTTTGTCCACACCACATCCACAATTGTGAGACTCTGCTCCCAGAAGCACCAACTGTTACCACAGGAGGACACAGCTGAAACAATGCAGCCAATTGGCCATCCAGGTCTCTCCACCATGCAGGAGATGGGCATTACTTCTCAAGTTCAGTTCCAGTTACACACATTGCTGGGAAGTTCATGCTTTTCTGACATGTGTTTTAGCTTATGTCATCACAGGATCCTACTGTAACCACAGCAGTGGTTGGTTAATACCCGCAGCAGGATTTTTCCCTGCATGGGTTCCCAGGTCAGTGCTGGCAATGCTAACTTCTCCTCTGGGAACACTTCAAGGACCTGCCCCTTTCCCATCAGCTGCAGCTCTGTTTTCCCAGGCTCTTCAGTCACACCAAAGCACATCCTAGTCTAAAGAGACAAAACCCACACCCATCCACCTTTACTTGGTCTTCACAGGGTCCAGGACTGTTTTGCAAGTCCATATGGGGCACAGCTCCAGGAAAAATCAACCACAATGGACATGTAGATCCTGCACTCAGGGGAAATCCAAGGCATACACAGGAGCAAGACATCAGCAAGGACCACAACTCATGCTCAAGCTGCTTCAAAACCAGCCCCAGCCTTATTAAGGCAAATGGCAGCTTCCAGGATTGGGCCCCAACAAAGAAACAATGTTAGACAGATGTGCCAAGTTCATCATTTACCCTGCACAGAAATGCTACTATTTTAAGTCACGGAGTCATAGCACCCGCCTTGCCTTTGGCAGAGCTATTAACCATTTCAAACAAGCAGCACAAACCGCCACGAGCAGCCAACACTGCATGAGGCTGCTTTCAATCACACAGCCCCATCTCCAGCCATCCCACTGCACAAGACTCCACAAGAACAAGTATGTCTGCACAGCAGCAGCTCCCTCCTGCCCAGACGGGGCAGCACTGCCCAGTGCCTGCAAGGACCACAGCTTCTCAACCAAGACATCAGTTTTGGCCATCTCCACCACCAAGGCAGATCTGAAATAATCCTTCCGAAACAAGTGAGTGAACTGTTTCCATCATCTCCAGAGGACATTTCTTCCCATGACAGCCTGGGTAAATTTTGGGGCGGGAAGAATGCACTGGATCCTTGGATCATCACCTTCCATTAATCTTCCTTGCCAGCCTGTGTTTTGCATTCTCCTGCACTCTCTCTACATATAAGCTTTGCTAGGACACAACAGGCAAGAGTGATCTCAGAGACTCTTGGGTCAGAAAAACCCCAAAGCTCACACTTATGCCTTTTTCTGAAGAAACCTGTGTGACTCAAATTTTTATAGGTTTTCTCAGTCAGAGCCAAAACTCATCTGCTACTTCTTTTCTCTCAGTACTCCTTTCCAGGACTTTTCAAACATTACTTTTTTTGGAGAAAGAACACACATTACATCAGAGCAGATCAGTATGTTGTCAGTTTGTCTTTTTTTTAAAGCAGCTTCAGCACACAGTATTTTGCAAGCGTTTTATTTTTTTTAAATGGTTTAGGTCTTGGGTGCTGCAAGATATTTCCCTCATCCAGAAACACCAGAAGTGCTCAATGCACTGTAAGTAACTGATTGTTCTTCCTGTCTCAAGAGAGCTGAGTTTGTTCTTCTTTCTCTGAACTCAGCTTATTTTGTTCTTGCTTGACCTGAAATTATCTTCAGTGGTGCAAATCCTTTTTTTTGCAAGCTCTACATCTTATTTTAGAAAAGAGTCTGCAAACCTACATGTAAGTATTCATAAGAGACAGTTCTGTTCACAAGCTATATTTTGATTCGCTTTTGTCTGGATAGGCAGAGTTCTTTGAGATACTTGTCTGTGTTTTGAGTCCCCAGAGGGAAAACCCCACATTGTACTACTGAGCTGAGCAGCAGGAAGTAGGTCCTGAGCTGTGGTGTCCTCAGGGCAGACACCTAGGTGGAACTGCTGCTGGCAGTGCCCAGGCACTGCATGGCTCCCCAGCTCACAGACCCAGGAGCCACTCACCTCTGGGCCAGGGGTTCCCCTGCAAGGCAAAGAGAACTGCAGTCCTTCTCAAGAGAGGGATGCCAGGACAGACAGTAGAGATAGGGCAGAGATCACCATCAGATAAGGCACTGTTGCCTTTGCAGCTCCTCAAACTCGCTGGACCCTCACAGAGTTCATCTCCTACATCTTGTTGCCTGTGTTATTCTAACTGAAGGGCTGCAAATTGTTTCCTGATTTTCCCAAATAACACGACTGTGTAAAATGATGAAAGCAGGTCCTTTGCTTAATCCTTTGCAAATGCCTTTCTGGTTTGCCCACCAGGGAAAAAGGGGATTTTTATATTCCCTTGGGCTATGCCTTGGTCTGCCTAAATGAACTTCACAGTTCAGTTCACTGCAGAATAGTTCTACAAAGGGGCACACCAACACAGGTATCAGCACTGAGGGAAAGCTTTAGCATTTCTCTGGAGTAAGTATCCATTTGAGGCAGAAAAAAAAAGTCTAGATATAGTCCTGGGCAACATGTTGGTGTCCCTGCTTGAGAAGGGGTGTTGAACCAGATGGCCTCCAGAGGTCTATTTGAACATCAAACCTTCTGTGAAAGGAGCAAGTTCAAATTTGATTCCCATGTAAAGCCAGGTTAGGAATTTATCATCTAACATATCCTTTCCATCCTCACAAATGCTGTTGAAAAAACACATTGTGCAAGCAGGACTCATCTAGTTGGAACAGGTAGCTCTAGATTACTGGAAGAATCATTGGTATTTTCAGCCAAGAAGCATGAAGTTATGCAGCTATTTGGAAATTTGCATTTAATTTACAGATTAAACAAATCTAAAAGCCTCAGCTATCTGATAAACAAGTTCTGAAGTCAATTTCTCAATATGAGAAAGACCAAGTTGACTCTTTATACTGAGGCCCTGTCTCTGAAGGCTGAAGAGGGTGAGACTGTTTCCTGCCCAGCTCTGTTCACACAGCACTTCACAGTCACTACGGAGTCAAGTCACAGCCTGTGACCAGTAACCTAGAGCATGATCCTTGGTTATGTACATTGAGTTTGAATTAAGGGACTCCAGTAATGCTAAGAATGCCTTCAGTTATTTTGGCAACTCCAGGTCCTTCCACTCTGTTCTTGCACTGGGAGTACAGTGGGAAGCAGTCACACACAAACAAGTCACACAGCCTACATGAGAAGGTTTCACAGAGGAACCACAATATTTTTAGCCTTCAGGATTTGTGCTTACCCTAGTGATCTGAATGTTGTTCAGTTGCTGCTGCCAGTGGAGAATGCTCTCCATCCTGTGCACCCACATGTTGATGTTCCCAACCAGGACGGACTTGCCGACCCGTTGAACTAATGTGCAGAGTGATGTGTAGAGGGTCTGCAGCAATTCCCGTATGAGCCTGATGTTCTGCTGATCTTCAAGGACTTTGAAAGAACAGAAAAGGTAAAAAGGGAACTGTCAATCCTTCTCTGAATCTACACATTTCTCAGGCAAGCAAAGTTATTTGCTATAAACTCAGAGACCAAGAGAACCAGCCTGGGCTTTTCTTTTTAGAGGAAAGCACTTAGACATTAGCCAGTTACAGCAGGTTAGACAGCAAATGGAAAGAGATTCTTCCAGGATAAGCAGATGAGGTCTGCCATTTCTGCAGTACTTCCCATTTCCAGCCACGGGCAATCAGCCAGTTTTCCCCTCCAGTATTGTGCGAGAGGTTATTTGTGTGCACCTCTTCCCCATCCACCCCAGCTGATGTGCAGGGAGACAGCTCAGGATCTCCTCTCTCATTATGTACACTAACAGGGTGCTCTCAATTCCCAGGCTTCAGTCAGAGCTAAAAATCCATGAGGGAAGTGCCACATCTCAACCACAAGTCATTCCCCCAAACAGGTGAAGACACCCCTCGAGCTGTCCTTTCCTCCAGAGCAGTGGGAGCACCAGATACAGCAACCTGGCAACAAGGCACAGCAAAGACTGAAGATATACCAGGATGGGGGCAGGAGCAGCCAGCTCTTCTGCAACCAGAAGTAGGACTCAGTAGGATGCAGAAGGGGTGGTAGCAAGGAAAGCTGGAGAAGGAGGAATTGCCTCTCACATACCTACAGACATTTCTTTCCACTCCCCTCAAGTCCTTAATTGAAGGAAAAGAAATCCGAACTGCACTACAGAAATAAGCAGTAGCTCCCCTCTTCACCCATCTTGCATCACCTGACTATTCTCAAGGATGTGGTTCACACAAAGTACATCAGATTAAATCAGACTCCCCCTCACTGTTTCCACTTCTTACCTTTCTGCACCACTTTTTCCAAAATGTTCATGTAGTTTTTCTGGGCAATGCCACTCAGTGACGTCAGCTGAGACTTAGCTATCAGCTCCAACAGCTGTGGATAAAAATAGAAGTTGCAAGCCTTAGAGCACAGAGATACCTTTCTAATCTTGACTCTTGGTCACATGACACAGCAAAACAGTCCAGAGACTTGTTTGCTGCTTGAAAATAAAGAGATACAACAACAGAGCAAGGTAAAGCAAAGGGGGAGAAGAGCAGAGGCCAAATCATTAAACTCACATCAAGAGAGGTGGGGGGAGAGGGATTTTAATTATATTCAGCAGAGGGAAAAACCCTCAGTTTTATGGTTCGGAGATGCAGATAAACCACAGAGCAGTGCTCAGACTGACAGCTGCTATTTGCATCAAAGGAACAAACAGCCAACGTCACCATCCTTCACCGGGGCATAAACAAGGGAACACAAGCAAATGCCTTCTTGGATGGGGATATTATTGATGGAGCATTAATGAGAATCAGACTCCACAATTTACGTCAACTCCTGGGTTGCATGGGTTTTGTCAGAATGCTGTCACCACGATAGAAAGGTTAAGTACTGTATGAAAAACAATCTCCCCCTGCAAACCCCTGTTCCCTCAAGCTTTCCTCCTTTTCAGTTCTTACAGCTACAACACCAAACCACCTTTCCCTGTCTGTCCTGTTTACTCATTAACCTCTCCTAATGGAAATCTTGCTTTTACTTTTGATTAGGATTCGCTTCCCATCACTGACCTCCTGACTTATGTACAAGCTGAACACTGAATTTGGGCTACAGTTGCTAAAGGAAGCATTTCCCACAGGGAAGGATGCCTTCCAGGGAAGGATCTCCTCTGCCACAAGAACAGCCGTGGAAGTTTTCCTGTGGATCATGCTCTACAAAACATGTGGCCTGTCATCTTACAAGCCCTCCTCCCTTCCCCCAGCGTTATATAAATGCACAGACTGTCCACGTGTCAGTCCATTTGTTTTGGATGGACATAGCCTTCTGTTTTAATTTAGAAAGGAAAGGAAAAACCTTTTATGCTACAAATCAATCAACACATTACCGCATGACTAGCTTATTAATCCTTTATCATCTGCAGCTCCAGTATCCCATTGCTGGCACCACAGAGAGTCCAGAGAAGGTGCAACTACTTGTCAAAAGCCATCTTGATTACTTGACACAAGATTTGGTAAGTCATGAGCTGAACTGTTTGCCCTGCTATAAGAACGACAGGAATGTATCCAACAAGTCACTGGCAGCTTGCCATGAAGCAGGGAACTCAGAGGTATTACTGCAGTCATTCGCCTGCTCTGCTCATCTGGGGCACTGGCATGTGACTGCCACTTAGGAGCAGTGAAGTTGTCTGGAGTGACCGATCCCTTCTTCTGTTTAACATCCAGGCCAACACCATCAGATGGCTTTGAGTTTACATTCTATTAATATCTTGCACCTCACATGACCAAAAAAAACCCAAGATGAAAAAAGACCTGTGCTAATTCCTGTGAAGGGCAGGCTGCTTGTTTTCTTGGCTTGTTCAGAGGAAACAAGAGATGCAGGAGAGTTGAGTAATATTTGGTGCACAGGCATCAGTGGATCTTTTTGCTGTATCAGCTAAATGAGACCACAATAACTAAATACTCTTAAAATCAAGGCAGTTGCAAGATGTTTGCAAAGTTTATAAAAGGTCTTTCCTTCATTCCTTGAAATACTGGATGAATAGTAGGAAAAAAACAACTAGTTCCCCCCATAATAGTCTGTAATACTCTGCTTACACTAGACTATTTAGCCTTCAGACCTTTGATTATAGTGATCAATTTGCCAGACTCCATCTGTACATTAACCACACATGCACCCAGATCAGCTCTTCTGTGCACAAACAACTGCTGTCTCCAGATTGCACTGTTCTGGAACTGGCACAGACACAGCTTCCTTCAGGCTGAGTGCTAGCAATATTGTGCCCATTACTAAAAAAATCAAAATGCATTCAGTGATAAGCACCATGTAATGTAATACCACAAAAGTTAGATGCCAAGGTCATTATTCTGGAAGAACAAGGATAAAAAAAAAATCTCAGTTCTTTGAAGAATGCTAAATTGGTACAAAATTAATTTACCCAAAGGAACAGATTCAAATTTGCCTTGTCCGTGTTTATCAAGGTTCAATTTATGTTCAGTGAACCAGCTCTAATATCATGTGTCACCTCCCTTCTCCTGCAGCAATAAACACAGGATGAAATTCCATATGAAAACTATGTTGTGAATACTTCTAGGACTACTCCACTCCCCATGGACTGCTGGCTGAAGCAACTAGCTAGCCCTCCAAATCAAAAGACATTGTATATTCTTCTGTGCTCATACACAAAAGCCAGGTACATCTGTGCCCCACACGCTCCAGCGCATTGGGGGTCTTTCAGTGTTGGCACAGGCCCAGAGCATGGTCTCAGTTAATGGACTGCCAAATTTGGGTCTACAGCATTGTGAATAAAGTAAATCAATGTTGTCACTTGCATAATACAGACTAAAAGCGACTGATGAATTCAGATTAATGCTGAGTAGAGTAAAAAGGCTGGAGAGATGCAAGCATGTGTTATGATGCAGTCGCATTAAGTCCAGCCCACGCTCAACAGAGAGAGACAGATGGTAGGAGAGAGTGCACAGGAAAAGGTTAAGAGCAATTCTAAAAGGTCTGCTTTTCAAAAACACTAAGTAATTGCATTCCAGATGATTTTAACTGGAGCTGGGAAATCTGTAACACCTCTGGAAAACTGGGAATTAGATCTCAATTCACTCTTTCAGCTCCTCAGAATTTGAAAAAGGTGAGCTGGTAGTTTTCTTAAAAAAGTCTTCCTACATCCTTGTCCCTATTTTGTTTGCTATCAGAGGTCTGCCAGAACTACACAGAAAAGGCAAGAGATGAGTGGGCTATCCCAGAGCCCCTCCAAAGCTGGCAAGAGGCAGCATCTTCCACAGCAGGGCAATAACCCACTCACTTCCCCATGAGTGTGATGGGGCTCCTGCTCAAACCCCACCGGCAGAGCTGGTCTGGAGTAGTGCAACAAGTCTCTCAGCTTCAGGAGCAGAGCAGGTCATCCTCCTCCCATAAGCACAAGAAAAAAGCAAACACAACAGTGCCATGTGGCAGGGAATAAGGGCCCACATTTCAGGGCCACGAAAACACGCTGTGCACCTGTGACCAGTGTGTGCAGCATTACTTAGACCTGCTACAGCCAAATGGCACTTTGGCCACTGCCTTGGTTCGACATGGGTGTGCAGGCAATCCATATGCTAAACAAGCACTGCTAGGGGCTTACAGCACAGAGCTAAAAAATCCTCAGCAGTCCTGCTGCACTGAGCAGGAGGGTGTAACCTTGACTCAAAAAAGGGAAATACTCTGTAGTGATTAAAATCACAAGCCTCAAACTACTGAAGTGTAAATCTCCCTTTGAATGATCCAAACCAGCTACAGGGAAGCTGGACTGCACCCTATAGGGATCCATAAGCTCCTGATGGTTGGGGATGTGGCTCCTCACATCTGGACTGCTTCACAATGAAAAATTCCTCCCCCAGCCCCACCTTGCTCTCACAGCCCTTCACTTTCTGTGGCTGAAATGTCACATTCACTGTCAGCTGAGAGGTGGAGCAAGAGCAAGGCGAGTCATAATAATTTACAGTGCAGGTGCTGACAGATCTCCATGAGGCAGCAGCCAGCTGATATTCTTTCAAGACAGCATAAATCCAGGACTTCTGGAGCTAACTGCTATTAAAATTTAAGAAACAAATTTAAGAGACTATTTTAGAAGGCTGCACACAACCTAGATCATGTCATTCCAGAAGAGCTGTGCCCATGCAGCTTAACCTGACCTAAGCTTTTATGATCAGAAACAGCACCTTCCCTTGAGATTACAGAACTATCATATGGTAAATCTTTCTGAAGGAAACAGCCTGCAAAACCTGTCATCTGAACAGAGTGTTCCTGAAGGAGAACCAACAACTTCTGGGCTGCAGGCACTTTTGTCTTTGCTCCCATTAATTATGCTTACAGAATGCTGCCAGTCTTTTCATTAAATCTGTAAGACCAGAGAAACCAGGGCTGCTTTGAGACCAACAACAGTTTGGATCCTTTGGGTCAATCACACCCTTACTAGCCCTGAAAAGAGAACACTGATTGTCCTGTAACACGTAGCCAGATGCACTAGTTTGAAAGATCAGTAAGGACCAAGTCATTGCACCAATACCTGTATTTGACACTTCCAGTGCTGTATCAGCAGACCTGCAAGACAAGATTGATGTTGGAGGAAAATGTCTTTTGCTTCAGTTACATGAACTCACTGGGCTCCAGCTGATGGTATTTGCCCATGAAAAATACCTGCCAAGCTTATTGCAAGCTCACACCTCCACCTCACGTGAAAGAGCTGCCCATTTTATCAGTGCACCATCAGAAACCCCAAGAACTTGGAGTGTACCTGAAACAGACACATCTGACAAGGAATTCAGCACTGAAGACACTGTAGCACTTAAGTTCAGAGAAATTCAGAAAGTAATGCTTTGAGAAAGGCAAGTTAATGTTAAGCCTGAAAGCCTATTTTGCTACCATCAAGTGATACAGCTTATTTCTTTATACTCTAAGTTGAGCTTGGCTGTAGCCAGCAGAACCTGAAGCCTGCAGCTGTTTCTCTTTCTTCCCCTACAGACACACTCATTCTTCCAGCCTCCAACTCTAAACTTCCCTCCTTGAAGTAGTACAAGATTAATCAGATACCTCAAGCAATGGGTGGAATGAGAGAGAACAAGGAGAGGGAAGGGAAAAAAAATTTTGCCTGCCAATGTTAAAGGCATTTTCCTTGTGACAGATTGCTCATCTGTGTGCTCTAGGAGGCCTGTGACTTGCACAGGATCATAAACATGATCCACATCTGGGCATCTAAGAGCTTTTCTTGAGCAAGTCTGGCATATAAGGCATTTTGTGACCTACTATCCACTGGAGACTTGGCCGATATAAGCCTTTCATTTTAAGAAGTCAGTTTTATATTTGATCCATGGTACCAGGTTTAATATCTTCTTTAAACTGCAAAACCACAAGTCAGCCTCAATTAGAAAGCTTCATACTTCTCAGTAGTGCTGTATCTGTAAAACTGCTTGGGGGAAGCCACTCTTAAAAGCTCAAAAGAGGTAATTTGTAGAAACAAGGACAAGTCAATTTCCATGACAGAACACTTATTTTGGATAAAAGCATCCCAAATCCACAGTGTATGAAATCCTCATGAGATACAGAGGAAGAATGTCAGCCTTAGCTCCCCCCCCAGATCACACCCACTTCACTGAAATTTGAGTTTGCTTTTCCAAAAATTTAATGGGACTTCTACTCAACCATTGCAGTCCCATGAGACACCCATCACATTGGGCTGAGCAGCAGAAGCCCACCATGTAGCACAGCATGACCTGAGGCCATGCTTAACAGAGTCTTTGGAGTTCCTCACTGTCATAAGACAAAGTCTGCCAAAGGGATATCTGCAGCACCAAACACAAGTTCTATTTTATGTTCCTTCTTTGTATTTGATTACAGGGTTATGACCTTGGCATGAGCTGTTCCTTCCACAATAATCCCGCCGAAGATGACACAATTGCGTGTATATATATCCAGTACCAGGAAACACTGAGTATCTCAGCACTGGTGATCACCTCCGTGCAAGCAGGAAAACAAGTTGTCCCAAGATCAGCAGTTAGGACAGCCTGAGTTTACATGGACTTGGATCCTGCTTTGCCTCCCCCAGCATTCCCACTCCCTGCTACCACCCCTGCAGCAGATCATCTAATGATTGCCCTTCCTGCACAGAGGTGGGACATCACCCCCAATGCCTGTACCCTTCTCAGGGTGACAGAGGCTTCCATAAGTGACTTGTCACCTAGACAACAGGTGAAGAAACCAAAGTGAACCAGTTCAGATCCTTTCTCCCTTAGACACTTTTCATGACATTCGACTCAACAGGAAAGCAATACCAGTGCTGCTTATTCCAGAATGTAAAACCTGAACAGCTGTTGCCTCACTAGTGATCAGCTGCTCATGAGATGTGAAAAGGAGCTGGTTATAAACAGCCTCAAGTTAATAACAGATTTTTTTTAAAGCTTATTGAGTTCCAGATCTTGCTAAGCATTCTGAAACTCAAGATCAATTTGCAGATCACATGGGGATAAATATATAAGCATCCACAGTCCTTGGGACAGTAGCTCCCCCAACTACTACTACCTCTTTGGCCACCCTGTGCCAAAAGAGAAGCCCTGCCCTGTTATGCAAAGTCAGAGCATACAGAACTTGGGGCTGATAACTCCTTTCTACCAACTAAAGGTGTCAGGACTAGCCAAACACTTCACCCACTGAAACCACTGACAGTTACACAGGATTAAGAGCAATCATGATCCTTAACAGAGTAGTTAAGATCAGTGCCTCAGAGTCCCAAAATACTCAGCTCCCTTGACTCTTGTGTCACAAAGTTTGGGTCATCTATCCACACAGCTCCCATTAATTACTTCATGCAGTAAAGCCCAACACATGGGCTTGCATGCTCAGACCTCTCTTTGTCACTGCTTCCCATTATCCAACTGGTGCTCAGTTCAGAGCCTCCACCACTATCTCAGCAAAATAAACCCTGGCCTTTCACTCACCCTCACAACATAGTTGAATCTCCTGGAGTCCAGGATGGCACTGGAGAAGTCGAGCCGGTTGAAGGCTTCTCCCAGGGTGCAGTAACCATGGCGCTGAGAAGAAAAAAGCATGGGTCATGTTTTGGCAGACTTGAGTCCAGAGAGCACCAGGTAGGCATGAACCAGGGCAACTCAATGTAGCAAGCTAATGGGTACAAACCATGGGAGCAGCTCACAGCTAGAGAAGGCAGGCCTGTCTCCCACTGAGCCACTCTTCCTGATGTCACAAGTGGGCACAGCCTTATGTAGATTAGAGTAGTTTCTCAAGAGTGACCCGAGCTCTGCTCATGACCCATGAATTTACAGGTGAGAACGAGCCACACATTCCTGGGGTTCAACATATAGTGCAAGTTCAGAGCAGTGCCCTACAGCTGCTTCTCTCCATGAGTGCAAGCAAGCCATTGTGATGAATTCCAATGATTTCCCATGTTAGGACTGTACTGGGTGAAAGCCAAGAACACTATTATGGCTTGGCCTGCAAATGGCTGGTTTTTTTAACTGAAGGAAGCAAACAAGTCATATTTTAAACACATGTACAAAGCCTTGTACAGCAAACCCTGGATCCCTGATAGGGGCTTAAAATCATTACTGAAATTCCAACCACAAGCCAGATCTTCCACTTATCTCTTAAGAGCTTCTGTTGATTTATATCGGCACAGGATCTTCCACTGCTTGTAAAAACCCATAGAAAAGAGAACAAAGAACTTATGGAGATACTCACCTCTTTTGTGCTTCCCTTGTGAACATAGATCCACTTCTCCTGGTGGAAATCTGTTTGGATAAAGACATTTTTCTCAGTTAATCATACACCTCAGACGGCTGGATCTCCACTCTCATAACATTCACTGTCTTTTAGCACAAATTAAGTTATTTTGTTTATACCACCACTCTTGAAACCAAATCTAGCAACTTGCTGAGTTGCTTTGTTTCCATATAGCTTCATTTGATACTGCAGCCCTGAGCCTTGGGAAGGGCTTCTGTTTCATTGACACCGCTCAAGACTGTAAATGTTTAATCTGCCAGTCACAGATATACCATAGCACCTCCTCTTCTTTGGTCCCAAAGAGCAAGTGTGGCTGACAGCCAGGTTTTGTTGTTATTGATTTTATTAACTATTCATTACCTTGGTTACAGGCTTGGGATTGTATGTCAAATTTGAAGTTGAGCAAAAATGTCATGAGACACCAGGCATGTAGGAGAGAGCTTTTAGTAGTGAGGTCAGGCTCAGAGGGGCATGCCTGTGCTTGGAGCTAACTTGCTAAATAGGAAAAAACTATTCAGGACCAAAATTTTCCTATTTCTAATTGCCCCTCCCTTCCCTCAGAATGGGAGTTGTCCCATCCACTCCTCAAAATAACTTCTGTGTACCCACCACATGCTGCTAACTTGGTTTGCACAAGAGCCTGTACTATAAGCAGTTACAATGCTCAGTCCTTCTCCCACTCCATTCTCACACGGGCTTTTGACCCTACTTCCTCTATACACTGAGAATTCAACAGCTAATGCAAAATAAATTCTCCTCCCCATCCTGCTAGACTCCTTCCTGTAACAAAAATATTGTGCTCCTGGAATCACCTGTAAACTGATGAACTGAGGCTATGGAATGTACTCCTGCCTGGTACTGTGACCCCAAGGACAGACCCAGTCTCAGTTACAGGCATGCTGACCCGGCATCAAGTCCTTTTTAATGGGTAGTCATAGCAGAATCCAGCCAAAAACTGTCATGGTAACATCTGTTTGTTCAGAGAACCAAACACACTGAGGGGCCAACTTTTGGCATCAGTTCCCGAAATCCTGGGGGATGCACAATGAGCTAATAGTAGTGTGGGAATTGTAACTCATTTCCTCTGTGTATGTTTACATTTGTAGCCTTCACATGTAACTCCAGTACCTATCTCGCAATCAGCCCAGTGCAGTCCTTGCTGTCCCTGCAGGCTCCCCCGGGTCCTCCCACAGTGCACCATCCCAGACCCCGGCTGCTCGCTGTGCCCACAGAGAGATCTCAAGCCTTCTATTGTTCTGAGTGAGCCAAAATCTTCTTTCATTTTTCATGCACTTCGCACACAGAGATAGGATCAAAGCTTACATTCAGGATTGTAGCCTCCAGTAATGTAGATTAGTGCTCAAAATGCATATGGAAGGAAGAATAAATTTAGCCTGTTATGTACAAGGGAGTCTACAGGGGAAAAAACTGGAACTGGTTCTTTTGAATGTACCATAGGAAAAAATTACTCTCCTTCTGACAAACACAAATGACAAATTTGAACACAACAAGCACAACCCCTCAGAACAGAGATTACTAACGGGGGCATAAATCTTCACATTAAACCGTATCCAAGTTCTCTACTTAGGTCAAACACAGGCACAAAGCCCTTACAGACTCTAGAAGGCTCCTCATGCACTGTGTAAAAGCCATAGATATGAAGCATTTTCCATTCTTCTACAGTAACTTTTGTTTAAAAAAAAAAAGCCCCAAAAGACATCTTACACTGAGTCTTGGCTTTGTTATTCAGCAGGTCTTTTTTTCTCTTCTTGGCAGCAACATCATAGTTTAGGCTGTTGAAGAGATTCTCTTTGTTGTGATCATCCTTTTTACAAAAGCTGTGAATGACACAAAGCAAGGATTCTGTTTATTTCTGCAGTCTGCTGAACACTGTTTCCTGCAAGGAGAGAAAATACACAGGTTTTCATTGTGAGCTCCAAAGCCGCCTCCTCACAGGCTGCCCTTGAGAACTGCACACAGTTTTTGCATCCAGTAATGGTATTTTTAAATGAAACTCTGGTGCCTCATTTCTGGGCTAGCCAAGATATCCATATACAGACAGGAGAAGGTAATACAAATTGCAGTTAGAGCTGGGACACTGTTGGGCAGTATTCTTTTCCTCCCTTTAACCCGTTTCTATCCTTAAGTAACACCATGCCCTCCCTACTGTAGGCAGCAGATTCCTCTGAGCCAGTTGGACTGCTACAGAAGGACATAGTTAGAAATGCCTGAGCACATATATGTGTACTCAATATTTATTAACAAGAGTCCCTACGAAATATTATTTCAAGCTTACAGGAAGAGCTCAGCTGAGGTTCAGACTTAGCCGATGGTTTTCCAAACCCCACACAGTAGTGTCTATACAAGTTAACAGCTAGGACTTCTTGTCCAAGGCTGCCCATTCTCTGCTTTTGCTGGAGCTCTGCTGCAACTGTATTATTAGTGAAGGGAGCTATAACCCCTTATTTCCTTCAACAGCAATGAAAGGCTATCTATAAAGAGGCTGTGCATCAACATCTCCACATTCTGCAGACCTGCAAATCAGCAGATCCAAGCCACAACGCGAAACCAAGAAGCCTCTGGGCAGCCACAGTGCTGCTGCAGGGATCACTGGGGGCGGCAGGGCAAGGCGGAACCCACCAGGGGCTCTCAGCAGAGGCCCCAGCACACAACCTGCTGCCCAAAGCTGCACAAATGCCTCGCAGGCGCCAGGGAGAAGACAGGCAATGCATCCAGAAGCACAAAACGAAGCTGTCCACAGTGCTCTAGCAGCTCACAAGAGTTCAAGCTCAGCTGTCTGGAGGCTCAGTCTCAAAGAAGGGTCCCAGGCACCTTACTGCACCTCTCAACTGCTGTGGCTCAGACAACCCTGGAGCTCTGACAGGTGCCAAAGCATGCTGCTGCTTGCAGCACTGGGCAAGCTTCCTCTGCAACAGCCACGAGGCTTCCTCTGTGCACCATGTGTTTACGCTGTTTAGCCTCCAAAAAAAATAACCAAAGCACCATACCAAACACACCTCTCACAACTATTCAGCACAGGCTTCTGCAAGGAATAACACCTGTGGGACAAGGCTCCTTGTTCTCCCTGTTCACTGGCTGGCCACACCACCAGCATATGCAAAAATTCAAGTGACCAAGTCAGAGTTTCAGCCCCACGAGGGACCCAGATCCCCTGTGGCATGAATGAGATGGGTGTTCTGGTTTAGCGCCTGTACACGGCCACAGAGGTGGAGGAAACCTCCCCCAGGTTCAGAAAACAATGAGCCTTCCTACTCCACAACCCCTTGCAGGGCATCACAGCCTTGGAGAGGGCACCACTCCTGAGGGCTCCACCACAACGCTGCCAAACAGGAACAGCAGCAGCATTGTAGGTGGACAATATTCACAGAAACAACAGTTTGGGGAACAGACACTTGTATCAGATGGAGCTAGCTCAGAACCACCTAAACCTGAGAGCAGAACATCTTGGCTGCTTTCTGCCAGGGGGACCAAAACCTGAGAACAGAATATGGGAGTAACAAAGAAGCTGTTTTGAGATAGTCAAGCTCATTTTTCACATTCGCACAAAATCAATAGGGTGTCAGGTTAACGTGCCCCGTGCAGTGCCAGAATCTGAGTCCAAGCACACAAGGAGGATCTGCTTTAAATCTCACATGTCAACAGCATACCCTTGCCTGTTGACTTCCTACTGAATGACTCTAATCTGAAACCACCATAACAGCAGCAGTGGACAAACTCCAGCATGGGAGGCAGATTATTCCCTTGTTTATGTACTGTTAGGTTTCCACACACTTCTCCAAGACATCTTGACAGGTTGAACAGTTGGGCACCAGGACCTGGCACTGCAAGGACCTCAGTCCTAAGCCAATGTCACCTCCTCACTTTTAAATGGAAAAAGGGATGTGTAAATCCATGCCAAACTCAGCATTCCCCAAACAATTACACTATCAGCAGTCAGACACTTTTCTACCTACTTACAAATCAACCTATTTACAAATCACAAACCTATTCTACCCATTCACAAGCTTATGTTTGATTTTTACTTACAGCTTCATGAAAGAGAGCAGGAAATACCTGCTACATAAGCCTCCTTGCACAATAACATCTCAGCAGTGGTTCACAGCAAATCCCCTGCTTGCCTCAAGTCCCTTTGTCACGGGCGCTCCTGACACACAGCTGAGGAGTAGATGCAGCTCCGTGAGAAAAGTTTGGTTTTGACAGGAGCGATCTGGCCGGAGCCCGCGACACCCACGCACTGCAAAGGCTTCCTGCCCGCACCATCCTGGGGGGTTGTTGATGTTCTGCAGCCAGATTAGTCAACCAGCACGTAAGGTACATTACTCATGGCCTGGGGAAGATTTATGGCTTCAGACACATCATCGCTCGCCAGCCCGGGAGCCGGAGCAAGGCGTTTTGGGCGGGGGAAGGGCAGACACCCCCGGAGCCCCCGGGCCGCCCGGCGATGTTCCCGGGAGCAGGGCGCCCAGGCCGTGGGGCACCCAACGTTTCACCTTTTCCTCGCTTTTTCGCCCCATCCCACAGCCACAGGCAAGGGCAGCCGCTCCGCGCCGGGGACCCGGGGGACTGCGGGACACCCTTCGGGGCGCACTGCCGGCCG